>CM077094.1:117419477-117783523 GCA_039513925.1 Platanthera zijinensis
CAATTACCTCGTGTACATTGCTAGAAATAAGATCATCATGATTTTTTCAATGTCTTTCAGATTCGGAAGAATTTTTATTATTTTAATAGATAGAAATCTGTGTTATATACACAGACAACTTCAAGGCTATGTTTGGGCCGGATCCAATCGAATTCAGATCTTGGCACAACAGGAAAGTTGTAGCCCTCGAAAAGACCTTCCAATGATGATTGTACATTTTATGGGAGCTCTGTAGCTCCCTAAAAGAAATCGAAATTTTGTTGTCCGAAAATAATTATGTTTTTAAGTACAACGGTAGATTCTGTCTAAGTTTGCATGGCGTTCAAACCAACCCGATTTTAGGCATGATAGAGTAAGATCTAGACCTAGGACTCTACAGAAAGTATATCCCTTGAAATACCTTTCCGAATGGGTAAAACTTAATTTTTGTAGGTCTGTAGCTCCATAAAATTCATTTTTCCGTAAGTTGTGTCGTAAACGTGTAATTTTGATGTTTCTTGGATTTCTCTTAAAATAATCATCTGATACTTATGAAAATTGGTAGTCACATACTTGACGATACTGTATCACTCCTATTGAGTTTCATAATTTTTTGATAAGTATTTGCAGAGATATTGACATATAGTTGTTGTAAATATTTGTGTCATAAATGATTACCATGATCTTCGAATGAACTGAAACTTTGAGGGAATGTTTAAAATGGATACTTGATATATGGTATGAATCTCAGTAAATACGAATGTTGTATGATACTTCAAATAAATACTTATTAGTTGATTGTCTCACACTTGAAATCTTGTGTTATTGGAATTAAAATTATGCCCTAATAATTTTATGAGATAAAAGATGACGGAAATGGTACGTTGGATTGCAGGGCATATGTAAGATAACGATCTCACCATATTGATAAGACACAAATTGTCCTGTAAGATCCTTAGAAATAGGACTCATGTTTTGTTTGCACTATTGCGTGGTGTTATGGCAACACACCACTCATTGTGTGATGACTTGTCGGTAATTGTAGGATATGTTGTATCCTAGGTTGTATTGTTTAAGGACGCGGTTGGAGGTCCTTGAGTGCTTCTTGGAACATTGGTACATGAGGATTGTATGGTGCATATGTTGATACACGGTTGTTAAATGATCCCGAGTGAGGATTACTTGTGGCAGGTATAGGGGCTTGTCGATCATCACACCGGCGGAAGCTGGCAGATAGACCTTGGTCGGTTGGGTTGGGTTCTTTGGTGCTTTCTTCCCCAAAACCCCTTCCATGCCTGTTGAGACGGTTGGTCTGGGCTCTTTAGTGTTTACTTCCCAAAAACCCCTTCCCTGCTGTTTAGGCCTATTGGGCTGGGCTTTTTGATGTTTACCTCCCAAAGAACACTTCTGTGTCGTAGTACCCAGGGACTCTGTTACTATGTATATAGCATTGAGGCGAACGGTGAGCCAAGGTCAGGTAGTGTGCATACCCACCTAGTAGTGGAGAAGCCCGTTCCACGGCCACCGTTTGGCCACGAAGGCTAGTTCTTGAGTGGTTTGCTACTCTCGAAAATCGAAAACTAAAGGTCTATATTGACATAGCAAGTCATAGTGCGTGAGTAAGCATGGGTGAGTTATCATATCACATTCATTGCATTGCATTCATTACATTGCATTGCACTGCATAAGATCCTCATTATATAAATTTGTATGAGCACTTTATATGATGAGTTACTTTCTGTTATATCAGATCCTTAACTTATAAATGTGTATGAGAATTTTATAAGTTAAGTTCAATTTTGCACTTATGACATTATTGCTAGTATCTTATGCTCTTACTCACATGTTGTTACTCACATGTTGTTGGTATTCTTACATGTGCTTCCATTACTATTGAAGTTATTATTAATTATTAGCTTAGGTTTACCACTTACTATACTTGTACTTACTGATTATATTGCGTCCCTCTCTTTCTTTCCTTCTACCCGGTGCCTAAGAGTCGTCGGGGTAAGAGAATGTGAAGCCACTTGGTCTTTATGACTAACGGTCTTTATGACTAACAAAGCAAGTCATTTGAAGATTCAAGGCGAGATTCAAGATCTTTCAAGTCTACATATTTTGTGTTCTCCAAGCAATTTCAAGAACTACCATTCTAGAAGAACGACGGATTGAAGATCTTAAATCTTGTCTTTGTGATTGAAATATTATTATAAAACATTTTTTTAATCTTGTAGGAGATTTTCTCCGAGTTTGTAGATCCGCTTGTGGATAGAGTTTGTAGATTCGTTTGTGGATCGAGTTTGTAGATCAGGTTGTGGATCAAGTGGTAGGAGCATCGTCTTCGAGTTGTAGGAGTTGCAGCTCCGAGGTGTAAGATTGTGTAAATCTGAGATTGGTGAAGTAGCTGAATCTAGTCCTTCGTGGTAGATAGGCGAAGCGGGAAAGTGGACGTACCCAACTCGGGAACCACTATAAATCTTCGTGTTTGTGTGCTTGTTTTTAAAGTGATTTTTATTCCGCAAAAAAACACAAACACCACTTATTCACCCCCCCCCCCCCTCTATGATTTAGGTAGAGCTAGACACTTTCACTCATGAAAGGCCTGAGTGAAAGTACCATTTGGAAGAATTATCGCCAAGTTAGGTAAGATCAACATCTCACATCCAACTTGAGGGGGAGTGTTACAAGATGTTGTTTAATGTTTTATTTTCTGGTTTATTTATGTAATATTCCTTGTTCCGCCTCCATATATAGAGGGGACTTGTGCTCTTTGCAATTGATTGAAACAATATTTCATTTCCTTCAACAGAAAGATAGGAAGTCATCAGCAAAATTCTAAGTTAAAGACTTCTCAGAGTAGCGTCGAATAGTATTCGATGCAACGTCGACTTTCTCTCAAAATTACTTAGAGTTCTTAGAGTTGCATCAACTTCTTCTCAAATAATATATACTTTGAGCTCTTCTCGACTTCTAAGAGCTGCATCGAGTTCTTCTTAAATAATAAATACTCTGAGCTCTTCTCTACTTCTAAAAGCTGCATCGACTTCTGATGTCAGAGCTGCGTCGCCTTCTCAAAAGTTGTGTCCAATTTTCTCCAATGTAAAGACAGATCTTTTCAAGATATTCTCAACCCCATCAAGAGGATTATTTTCTAGTCATTATAGCAAGTTTCAAGAAAGAAATAATCCTATCAGAAAAACTACTTCTTATCCACTAGCTATTTTAAGAAAGAAATAAAGTCTTTAAAAATTGATTTGGCAAAGAATGGAGAAATTTTATCTATTAGCACTTAATATTCAGAAGAAAACAATTGGAAAGGATTTCAATTCTTTCAGTCCTTTTTTTCCAGAGAATAAGAACGTATATAAAAAGATCAAGCGACTGATTCAATAAGTTGGTTCTTTTCACTTGATTCTCTTCTCTTCTCATTTCCTATCTGGATATTTTTCATTCCTGAAGAACTACAGCAAGTAAGCAATCAATAAATCTTCTACTCTCAGAAGATAATCAATATAAAAGATCCTCTCTTCTCTAAAGGATCAAGACTTCCAATAGAAGATTCTTCTTCCCTTCTACAAAGAAACTACTGCTCATTCCTAATTGAATCAACATTTTACTATTATAACCTTAAAAGCCAAAAATGTTGACCTTCATGAGGTTCTTAAAAGATTCAAGGATATTAAGGATTTCCTTAATGGGAGAAGCAACAAGCTCAATGATATAACTGAAAATATCAATATGAGATTTAGACAATTAGACTTGGGTGCTAATGCCTCAGCAGCTCAGGGTACCTTCAGCAAACCTGCTTAGAAGAACCTAGTGAGCTTTGCTAAGACAAATGGTAAATCTCAAATGTTGATAGATGAAGATGTTCCATCAACATCAACATCAAACAATAATGAAAATAATATGAACGATCAAATCTCATCCACTCAGGAAGGAATTCTTGAAAGAGCTCAAAAAAATTCAATTGGAGAAAAGAAGAAATATTACAGAAATCTGAATAATCCCAATTATTCAGAGTATGCGTCGAATACTACTCGATGCAACTATATCACGTCAAATACAATTTGATGCAATCATGAAGCCACGTCAAACTCTATTTGACGCAACTATCAAGTTCTGTTGAATACTATCTGATGCAACTCATATGCATCTAATACTATTCGACCTGATATCTACACCTCGACTGTTGCGTGTCTTTACAATAGATCTAATGGAATCAATCTGATCACCCCTCACAATTATTTTCACAACACTTGCAAGAAAAGAAAAATTACATATAATAAGTATGAGTGTCATTGCGGTCATAAAGCGGGGCACTTTATGAAGGGCAGTTAGTGTAATCTACCAACAAACTCTCATCCTTAGGGATACATAAGAAAACATTTATATTTATATGCAACTCCCTATTTTAAAAATCAAGGACCCAAGATGCCCTGGGTTCCTCCTAACCATTGACTGTTTTATTGGTTAAAGCCAAGTCGATCACAAACCAGCTCTGATACTTGGATAGTGGATGCTCCAGATATATGACTGGAGATATTAGGTTACAGGAAGAATTTTAATAAAAGTTAGGCCCTAAGGTGATATTTGGTGACTCTAGTAATGATCAAACCAAACAATATGGAAAGATCAAAGTATGGGACATTATATTCAATAAGGTATCCTATTTAGACGGGCTCAAGCACAACTTGATAAGTATCAGTCAACTATGTGATGATAAATCATAGTTTTCACTCAAAATAAATGTCAGATTATAAGTAATGAATCGGGTAATATAATTCTTAAGGGCGCTAGAAAAGGTAACATTTACCTAGTTAATTTTTCTTCAATTAATTTAGAAATATGTCTGTTTAATATAAATGTTAGTAATAGCGAACTATGGCACAAGAGATTGGGTCATTTAAATCTCAAGACCATCGCTAAGCTCTCTAAGAATAATCATGTAATAGCACTTCCCCTATATAAATACACCAAGGAGAGACCTTGCAGAGCATGTCAACTAGGCAAATAAACAAAAGCTTCATTTTAAAGTGTTTCAAAAAATTATTGCACAAAAATCCTATATTTGCTCGACATGGACTTGTTTGGGATCATTGTTGTTCACAGCTTAGGAGGCAATTCTTACACTCTTATAATTGTGGATGGCTTCTCTAGTTTCTCCTGGGTATTCTTCATGAGAAATAAGTATGACACCCTCAAGATTCTCACAAGATAATTAAAACATATACAAAATGAACTGAATACTTCATTTGTTATAATCAGAAGTTATCATGATATTGAGTTTGAGCCTCATAGGGTGCATGAGTTATGGGAGATTATCAGGCATAGCTTCTCTGCTTCTAGAACTCCTCAACAAAATAGGGTAGCTGAAAATAAAAATAGAACATAGATAGAAGAAAGTAGAACATTATTAGTTAAGATTAACCTACCTAAGCACTTTTGGTTGAGGTTGTTAACATAGCTAATTATGTACTTAACATAAGCCTTATTCATAAGGGAAATAATAAGACTCCTTATGAGTTGCTAAAAGACAAGGCTCTAAACATTTCATACTTCAAAATTTTTGAAAGCATTTGCTATATTCACAACAATGGTAAAACACATTTATGAAAGTTTGATAAAAAGGTTGTTGATGGGATATTCTTGGGATACTCATCATCAAGTAAAGCATATAAATGTTATAATAAAAGAAATTCAAAAATAGAAGAATTCATGCATGTTATATTTGATGAGATTAACATGCTAAATGCAGGGAAAAACCTATCTTCTAGTAGTGTGCAAGAAGAGGATCTATCCACTCAATTCAGAGAATTAAATGTGAATGAGGACTCTCCAATTCCTCTTATTCCTCTTATTGGTGTTGAATTACAAAAGGATGATAACCGACACAAAGATGATGATAGTGAAGAAGAATTGGTCCCAATAGTGGGATGTCCAATCCAGCAAATAGACTGTTGTTGCTGAAGAAAATCTGTATGAATTTTATGAAAATCAGCAAGAAGAAATGCAAGTCCATGCACCTATCTCTATGTCAGAGATAATGTCATTGAGGAATCATCCCCCATCTCAAGTCATTGGTGATATAGCAACTGGAGTTCAGATAAGGAGACAAATTTCAAGTGTATTGGATCTTCAATGCTTCTTATCTCAGTTAGAACCAAAGACATTTGAAGAAGCAAAGTGGATCTCTATTGGATCAAGGCAATGCAAGAAGAATTTGCTCAATTATTCGTCAGTTATAATAAAAGTTCCACTAGCTATCAGCACGACAGGTATTCACAACCCGTATTCACACTGCATGTATTCAAACCTGCCAGTACTCCGCAGGCAATCAAAACTGCGCACACACCTTATGTCGACATAGTAAGGACCGCTTCTATTCAAGCAGAGTAGCGAGCCCCGCGGGCCTCACCGATATGGTCGTCGGTGATAGTGGACATTCCTGCCACTTCGGGAGGTGGTCGTACCGCACTACCCATGCCCCAACGTACAACCTCGTGAACTCCTGTTTGTGAGCGACATCTGGATATTCTGTATTTTGGACGACCAGTGGAGGAAACCCAACGGGGAAAGATATAACGGTCGGTCACCCGTGGTACCCATCTCCCTATCTTCTTGAGTCATCGAACTTCCCGCGCCGGTACGAACTGTCTGCAAAAGTGACTGCCGTCACGATTTACCGCAAGCAATTTATGAGCAATCAGTTTTGATCAATTATGCTGGCATACACCGGGTTTGCGGCAGCCTGCCCTACTATGCTTCAAATAATTCGGGCAAGCGGCAATCAGTTCGACTTTTGACAAGGAGCGTGGGAGCACTTTATTTGGAGCTAATCCTAGAAAAAAATCACAATTCTATTATTCCCAATTAAGGAACAACCTAACAAATAA
The DNA here is from genome assembly GCA_039513925.1 of Platanthera zijinensis. NCBI lineage: Eukaryota > Viridiplantae > Streptophyta > Magnoliopsida > Asparagales > Orchidaceae > Platanthera > Platanthera zijinensis. Next base: position 117,426,353 of record CM077094.1, read on the forward strand.
CTGCTCCGTCAGAGCAGAACTTGTGCTTAAAATAATAAATTGCAGGAATAAAAGTGTGGTAATGAAAACTGCTGAGAATATAAGCTGCAGAATTGAAATGCTGAAAAGAAATATGATCAGTACAAAACTGAAGTAGTACTAAACTAAAATAACTGAAAGTAAGTATTGAAAAGAACTGGACTAGTACGAGACTGAAATAGTACTCAAAAGAAATGAACTGAACTGAAGGTAAATAAGCAGGACCAGTACGAGACTGAAAGGAGTGCTTAAAAGAAATAAACTGAACTGAAAGTAAATAAATAGGAGCAGTACGAGACTGGAGTACTGAAAAGAAAGTACTGAACTAAAATAAATAAAGGAACTGGACTATTGCAAGAAATGGAATAAATCATAAATAAAATGATTAGTAGTCCAATCACTTCATTAGGAAGCTTCAGTTCCATCTCCATTCTCAGAAGCCAAGTTCAGTTTCATCTTTGTTCTCAGGAAACAAGTTTAGTTCCATCTCAATTCACAGGAGGCAAGTTCAGTTCTATCTCCGTTCTCAAGAGACAAGTTCAGTTCCATAACCATTCTCAGGACGCAAGTTCAGTTCCAATTCAATTTTTAGGAAGTTTCTTCAAGTTTCATCCATTATTAAGATCCGATAATAATTTAGTTGCTCCTTAAAATCATGACTTAATCGGATCGGGAAGCTTATTATGAGTTATATCTTTATTAGTCATCCATGTATAAACAATAACTCATTTTTCTCACGTCAGATTGAATTCTAGAATCTTGTTAGAGATCTCATTCTTCCTTAAATATCAACCTTGTAAATCATTTACAAAACATGAGGGAAATTCTTCGCTAGAGATGAGATTGGGCATTATTTCTCTCGAAGCTCATATTTTCATCTTTCGAGTCTACCCAAAATACCCGAGAATTATTTTAAAACAAGGCACTCGATGATTTTGTAAAACTCTCGAAACACTCAGAGCATGAATCTTGACTCGATAACTCTCGTCGATTAATCAATTGAACTTAATATTCAATTTAAAAAGTGGTCGCGTGCTTCGTTTCTCATTTTTGAGTAATTTGAGTGCATCAATTTCCGAGCGCGACCCTAGGCTCCAAGAAATCGAAAAATCTTCAATTTTTATCTCAGGCTTCCCAAGTTTTAATACATCCGTTAAAAGAGCCTAAAATTAGCCTAGTAATTTTTTCCAAAATATTTCGAGCAATTTTGGGCCTCTAAATTGGCCAAATAATTTTTATTTACGCATTTTAAAATAACAATTTAACTCTGAAAATTTCCAAAATTTTTGTGGAGATTGCCCTCATCATGGGGAACAATTTTCATGTTCAAAACTTTTTCCCTAAGAACCTAGATTTTTCCCAAGAAATTCCTCAAATTTTTTATTAATAAATAGTCTGCTAATAGACCAATCTCACTGATTTTGTGGTTGAGATCAAGCCGCACAATGGGTTTTATCATTATGCCCTGACAGCGGATCGAGCACGGATACGCTGTGGGGGTGATGATGTTGAGGCAGGGGAAGGAAATAAGAAAATCACTGTCGTTTGATCTCCTGGTACAGACGGCGGCGATTTGATCCCGGCGGCAAAAGCTCACGGGCTTATGCCGCCGCCGCCGCCCGGTGGTTGTCAGCCTACGGCACAGCCCCCGGTCGATTTGTCGGGGGTTGGCGAGCCTCGGGGCGATGGTCTGGTGGCCCAGCGTCGCCGGCCACTGCTGGAATTAACCAACCCGAGAGCGGGGTAGCGCGGCTGCGCTGCTTCCGGCGAGGTCGCTCCACCCCGCCTCTCCAGTAGGTTACTGACCACGATACCACCCCCGATCGGCGCGCCGGGGGTCGGGCTTCTCTCCGACGGTGCTCTGTCGGGTGATACCGGAGCGGCGAAATCCGGCGGCACCACGGCTATCCTCCGTTAGGGGTAGAATTCCCCAATGGTGTAACACCCTCCCAACGCCACCACCGACTCTGGGCAAGGCTTTCCACCCGCGACCACCACACGACTTGGAGCAAGGCTCGAGTGGCACCGGAGGCGCTCCGGCCATCGAGAGGCACATGCAGCTTGTTCGGGGGATGAAGAAGGTGGAGGGGAGAAGTTCCACCTTGGTTGGAGGAGCTTGAAAAGGTCCCAGCCGAGACGTCATGGGAGGTGGCATAGGTGGTGGGGATCAGTTTGAATTTTTCGGCGGGGAAGGGATTTGGCAGGGATGGTTTGGGTCTACCCAAGCTGTGTGAGCATGGTAGGGAGGAGTTATGGCCTTTATATAGGCCGGGGAGGGTGGACACCCCTCCTCTCCCAGGTGTGGGACTAAACCGAGAGGAGGAGGTGTTCTCCTCCTACCTCCGGCTGTCCCGCCAGGTGTCACACATCTGGGTGAGAGGTATAGGGAACATGGCTATCATCCAAAGGATAAGGGGAAGAAGATATGGGCTTGGGCCTTCGCATGAGTTTTTTAAAAATAGGGGGGTGGAGAGAAGGCTTTGGGCTTTTGCCAAGGCCTACTTCCAAAGGTTTTACTAGTGGTAGATGGTCCAAATGATGGGGAGGGGAAAGCCCAAGCCTTTCCAAGGTGGGGAGGTGCATACCCCAATCGGGAAAATTCCAAAAAAAATGGAAAATTTGAGGGTTTGACCAAAGTCAACCCTAGGGTGGGTCTCCCATGGGGGCCAATGTTAAAATAGGTCCAAGTCATCGGGTGTCTTGTCAAATTTGGGGTGTCGAGTCATAATTGGTGTGCGCACGCTTTTCGGCGCTTGATTGTACTCGATTTGACCACAGATTGACCACCTGTCATCGGGACGAACTATGTTTACTTCGAATTAACAAAACGAATTCAATGCCACTGACCGGGATCGAATCGGAGTTTTCTTGCCAAAAATCCAAAATTTGCGCGTCGTGACGCACTAAAACGGTCAAAACACTCATATTTGCTATTAGACTTCGGATTGCGACCCATTGAGTTCCAATGTATTCGTATCGACTATTAAAAACCATAGGAACTGACAGAACTCAGATCGGAGTTCTCTAGCTCCATAATCAAAAATCTTGTTTCCGCGACGTTCTACGAGGAACAGCTATATCCACCATATGACCACGGAATTCAACGGAACGAGTTCCAACGGACTCGTATTGACTATACGATGTCACGGGAACTGACAAAACTCAAATCGGAGTTCTCTAGCTCTATACTCCCGTCTAGGGTTACCTCCTACCTTGGTATGTGTCATGGGTAAAGGTTCGGGTCACTTTTATTGGGCCCACTAGGGTTCTGGTGGCACAATAAAAGTCAGGATGTTACAATCCAATTAAAATAATAGGTTTTTCTTCCTTAAAAACTTGCTTAAAGTAAGGGGAAAAGAAATGTAACATACTTGGGGAAAACGTTCTGGGTGCTTTTCTCGGATGAGTGCTTCGGGTTCCAACGTGTACTCGTCACGTCCACAATTCGACCACAATATCTTGACCATAGGAATGGTCTTGTTGCGCAGATTTTTCACTTTATAATCCACTATTCTTACGGGTTCCAGCTGGATGGATCTATCTGATTATAGCGGTACTGCTGGTGTAGGGAGGTGTTGATCTGGTTGTCGGAGGCTCGCCTTAAAGAAGAACATGAAACACATCATGGAGATTTTCGAATTCTGGGGGCAGGGCTAACCGATATGGAACCGGGCCAACACGCTCTATCACTTTATAGGTGCCCAAATAGCGGGATCTAGCTTCTTTTGCTTCCTCAACTAGGAGATATCATGCATGAGCTTTATTTTAAGAAACACCATTTCTCCCACGCTGAACTCCACTGATCGGTGTCGGGCATCATAATACTTGGCATGTCGGCTCTGCGCTTCCCATATTCGTTCCTGGATTAGCTATATCACTTTCATAGTATCATAAATATAAGCCAATCCTAAGGATTCCGGGTCCTCATCCTGAGCCCAAGTTAACAGGGGTCGGTAACGCCTCCCATACAATGCCTCATACGGTGTCAACTTGATGTTGGTCTGATAGTTGTTATTATAAGAAAACTCGATAAAAGGTAGCAGCTGCTCCCATGGCTCATTGTGCTCTACTATACAAAGTCGAAGTAGATCCTTCATTGACTGGTTCGTCCTTTCCAGTTGTCCATCTATATGCGAGTGGAAGGCAATGCTAAAGGCTAACTTGGTCCCCAAGTATGCTTGCACCCGCCTCCATTCCTTAGAGGTGAAACGTCTATCACAGTCCGACACAATAGACTTCGATACTCCATGGAACCGGACTACCTGCTTTATAAACAATCTGGCCAGAACGTAAACTTCATCACCATGTCGGTTTGGAATGAACCATGATACCTTGGTAAATTGATCCACAACAACCCATATAGAATCGTTTCCAACACGGGATCGAGGTAAGCCATGGACAAAGTCCATAGAAATATCCTCAAATTTCCACTCTAGTATCGGCAGGGGCTACATCAAGCCTCCTGGATTGCTGCATTCAACTTTAACTTTTTAACGGGTCTTGCACTGGGCCACAAAGTTGGTGATATCTATTTTCATTCCTAGCCAGTATATAGTCCTGTGCAGGTCAACATACATCTTAAACACACCAGGATGAATAGAATACCTCGACTGGTGCGCTTCTCGAAGAATCTCAACTCGGATTCCTCCGTGGATGGGGATGAATATGCGGTGCCTGAACTGCAAGAAACCATCGTGCAGATTGTGCTCCTCCTGTGCTCCATCTTGTAGGCACTGGATGATCGGAACCATTTCTGGATCGACCATCTGGGCCTCTCCTATTTGATCTCGGATATCGCATTATTCTTCATGCAGTATAACTGGGACCGGTACTCCTCTGAATCCTTATGAGTCAAAAGAGTAATCTCCATGTCAATTAGAGACTGAAACAGTTCTACCGTTATCAACTCCATCCAACACCCGACTATCGAGGGTTGGCGGCTTAATGCATCAGCAACTTTATTAGCCTTTTCTGGGAAGTACTGGAGAGCAAAATCATAGTCACACAGAAATTCCAACCATCGACATTGCTGGAGGTTTAACTCCTTCTGAGTAAAGATATACTTGGGGCTCTTATCATCGGAGAAAACCTCGCATCTTACTCCGTATAAGTAGTGCCTCCAAATATTGAGGGCAAAAACAACAACACCCAACTCTAGATCATGGGTTGTGTAATTTAGCTCGTGCTGCTTTAGCTGGCGAGACACGTATGCTACTACCTTGTCATGCTGCATCAGAAAAGCTCTCAATCCCTTCAGGGATGCATCCGTATAAATCTGGAACCCTTCGGTTTCTGAGGGAATCGTAAGGGTTGGGGCAGAAGTTAGCTGCTTCTTTAATTCAATGAACGTAGCCTCACATTATGACGTCAATCGAAACGCAACATCCTTTCTCATAAGAGTAGCGAGGGGTAACGCAATCTTGGAAAAACCTTCCACAAACTTCCTGTAATAACCGACAAGACCGAGGAAGCTTCGAATGTCTATTATTTTCTTGTGTGGCTGCCAAATCTGAACTGCTTGGATCTTGGAATGGTCTACCGCTACTCCATTCTTGTTGACGGTATGGCCCAAGAATCAGACTTCCTCTAACCAGAATTCACACTTACTGAACTTGGCGAAGAGCAAGTGCACTCAAAGCTTGAGTAACACCATCTGCAAGTGTCTAGAATGGTCTGCCTTGCTCTTCGAGTAGATCAGGATGTCGTCTATGAAGACGATCACAAAGTGGTCCAGGAAGGGTTCAAATACTTTATTAATCAATGCCATAAAGGCGGAGGGTGCGTTAGTGAGTCTGAAAGGCATCACCAAGAACTCATAGACACCATATCGGGAGCTAAAAGCGGTCTTGAGAATATCCTCTTCCTGAATCCGCAACTAATAATAGCCAGATCTCAGGTCCATCTTGGAGAAGATAGACGCACCTTGCAGCTGATCGAACAACTCGTCAATTCGCGGGAGGGCGTACGTGTTTCATATAATGAGCTTGTTAAGTTCTCTGTAATCTATGCACAAGCACAGTGTCCCGTCCTTCTTTTTCACAAACAACACAGGGGCTCCCCAGGGCGAGGAACTCGGACGGACGAAACCTGCATCGATCAGTTCTTAAAGTTGAATCTTTAGCTCTGCCAATTCCTTAGGGGCCATTCGGTAGGGTGCTCGGGACACCGGTCGGGTTCCAGGCACAGGCTCAATTTGAAAGTCCACCTCTCGCTGTGGTGGCAAACCTGGGAGGGACTCGGGGAAAATATCTGGAAAATCCCGTACCACTGGGACCTTGGAGAACACTTGATTTTTGTTTTCCATTTAAAAATAGATAAGATATACCTCGCACTTTTGTTGGACTGATTTTTTAGTTTGGGCAGAGGTCAAAATGATGCGAGAGACAAAGGGTATACCTGTCAGCGTATTTATCTATTCGTCTGGGTTCTAGAGCTTGACCTCTCGGGTCGAACAGTTTATCTGGGCCTTATGATCGGCCAACCAATCCATTCCCAGGATGATGTCGAATCCGGTTATTGCTAAGATTGTCACGTAAATCTCAAATTCTATGTCCCCTAGCATGGACTGGAACGAGCATTTCTCTGAAGAGGTCATGTCTGAACCATTTGGTAATCGAATCTGTATAGACAGACCGATTGAGCATATAACATTCTCCTTGGATGCGATAAAATTTTGAGAAACAAAGGAGTGCGTCACTCTAGTATCAAAGAGAGTTTTTGCGGGGTGTCCTACCAAAAGTAATCATGATGACATAAAGGTGTGTGTATATATATATAATATACAACAAAACACACATCAGTTGTAGATATACATATACATATAGTATAGATCTCATCACATGTATCAACATCCAACGTATCGCTAACATCTAATATATATACCTATCACTACATCTGGGGTCGGTCCATGCTGAAGATCTAAAGCATAAGCCTCCAAGGGCACTGATTGGCCCTACTGATCTCTCCTATCGGCTCTACCTCTTCAGGATCTCTAGCCCTGACCTCGCGCTACCTGTCTTCCCTATACAACACCTAGTCCCGGTCTTCCTGCTGCCTGTGGGCAAAAAGCTCTCATATGCCCTAGCTGCTAGCAAAGAAAGCAGTTCCCTACAAAGGGAACATCTCGTCGGGTTGCCGGCGCGGGATGGGGTGTTGGAGCTAGTATGGGATCCTATTACGGTATTGGTCAAGGTACTAGGGGTACTGGTGCCAGTCTGGGAGGGGGTGGGCGCTTGTAGGGCTTCCTACGCTGTCGTCGTCTACGCTCTCTCCTATCGGCGGGGAGCAGCTCCTCTATCCCGTCCCTGACCTCTGGGAACCTCTATCTGTCCTCGGCGCTACTGGGCCACCACCCTCTGATCTAACTCCAATGTGGTAGTGTAATATTCCCCGGCAACGGCGCCAAAAACTTGATATGTCAAAAACAAGTGTGTGTATTACACGCAAGTGCACGTGCCGGTTCAAGTAATAAAGAGTGAATAGAGATCGTTTCCACGGAGAGGTGGTAAATTCGGAGCTTGCAATTTTTAGTTAGCCTTTTCTCTAAATCCAAGTGAAACAAGATGATGATTTTGATTTAGTAAACTAAATTATGACAAATTTCTAAAATAAGTTAAAGTAAACTATAGTTCCTTAGAAGAAAACTTTAAATTCAGATTGGAGAAGTAATCTTGTGCGGTGATTTCCTATGTCTACTGCAATGAATTTATAAATGATACTTTGTGAAAATGAGAGGTGGAAAACCTTGCAACGATTTTAGAATAGACAACCGTATCTCTCGATATCAGAGGTCTCTAGTCCTCTATTTCCCCTCGGGTGAAATAAGAAACCGATTAAAGATTGAAAACCAAAGTTACTAACACAAAGAGGAAATCTCTTTCTCTCTTCAAATGCTATATGGAATCTATAACACACTTACGCAACTCCTCTCTCAATTTATGGAGCATAGTAAAAAGGTGAAACCGTGATCAAAGGCTTCAAAATATAGATTATAAATTCAATAAAGGTTTATTCGCTAAACAATTACAAAGAGAAATCTAGAGAGCATTCATCACAATAGACATAGTACGTTCACATCACAAGATTGAGGAAATTAGTTCATAACGAGGGGAGAACCGCAAAACGTTTGGAGAAATCTTACAAAACATGATGAATTAGACAAATAAATGATGTAGGATTTTCCTTTGGATGACCCTCGCTGATTCGACCCGGAGATCCGTCGTCTTCCTCGTTCTAGCCGCCCTTCTTCAATGGAGGATTTTCACCAACCCTAGATGAAGATGTCTCTCTCTTTCAAGATGATGAATAATTATAACTTCTGAATAATCCTCCATAAAAAACGTCCAACCCTTTCCCCAAAGGATGCATCTTTCCATTTTTGCAAATGGCGCAATTTTTTAATTTTGAAATTCGTCCAGAGGTGGCAACCTTTTTTCCAGAGGTTGCAATTTTTTTCCAACAAATAATATTTTGGCTGATTTTGATTCTCCAAGCATATTTCTTCGGCATTTCTTGCGCTAATACATAGGAAAAAGACCGAATTAGCCACAAATCAAATAAATATGAATTTATTTTTTATTTTTATTTCTTTTAAACTTGTTTTAAGTATTTATAATGAATATTAAGTCTAAAAAAACGGGCTAGATATCGTATTTTTGAGAAGTTATCACACCTCCACACTTAAACCTTTGTTAATCCCTAGCAAAGATAATTCCAATCATAAAAATTGAGTGAGAGGATGTAGTCAAAATATATAACTCTCATGATCCTTCTTCTCAAAAATATTTCAAGAACACCTACTCAAGAGTTTTAATTTAACCAATTGAGAACTTGTCAAACATTAATATTTCAAAGTAATCAAATATTCATTAGTTTGATGAAAGATAAAGCTAAATTAAACTTTCTAGTGTGGTGCATGTTATCCTTTAAAATCATTGACTCCCGTAATTTTTTTCTCATCGAACTTCCCAAATAACTAAGAAGGAATGAGAATAAGCCAAGTTTTTGACTTAACCTCCACTAGAGTTAGTAGTTTAATTTGACAAGAAAATACGAGAACTAGTGGTGGAAATGGCTCTGGCTTGATTAGAAATAAATTGTGATAGTAAAAGGTATTTCCCTTGTTAATATACTTAATAACTCTCCAAACTATGAGGTTCATTTTTCAATTATCATACTTTTAGTCCATAGTTGGGATCATTCCAAGTAGGTGTACACACACTTAGACCACATATCACTATGAAATTTTTTATATTATTTTTTTTTGTTAATCATAGTTGGAATCATTCTAAGTATGAATATACATAGCTAGGTCGCATATCACTATGACACATTCTCTTTTTTTATCCTTTTTTATAAAGTCATAGTAGGAATCGTTCCAAGTAGGTGTACACACACTTAGGCCACATATCACTATGACTCAAATTTTTCTTTTAATAATCCCTCATAGTTGAAAAGTTATTAAGAAATTACTATTAGGAATGTGAGAAAATTATGCATTGTAATCAAAATTTCAAGCTCAAAGGATAGTGGATGATCAAATCAAATATAGGTAGTGAGACACGAATTGATCAAAGGGAAATCCTAACCATCCTTACAAAATAAAATACTCACTCAACGCTTTGATTTAAATCTCCAACTTGGTTTTTGCTCGCCCTTCCGTCATTATTGTTGGAAGTCAATAAAAATTTATTTTTAGGGAGAAAAAATTTTTTAAAGAATATTGTGGATACAGAAATACTTAAAAGAGCATTTACTCATCTCACTAACTTCAAATCAAAAATGCGAACCATTAAGAATGAACATCCTACAAATACTAATCATCAAATAGAATTGAATAACTTATTCAGTAATTATGTCAAGAAGTAGGATCAACCATTAATGTTACAAAATTTCACTCATCACCCAATTACTGGGGGTTATACCACCCCCACCTCCATACTTTTGGCATTTGCTAGTCCCTAATAAAGCGACCTCACTACGCTGCATTGGATATGTTTAATTTTTTTATATAGAAAGGTGCAGAAGAACAAATAGATTGAAGCTAAGAAAATTAAGAATTATTGAAATCTAAAAACTCCCCTGGGGTCTGGGTGTCCGGAGAGCTGTCAAAAATTGACTTCTTTTGTTCAATAAACTCCTTTGCGACATGATAAACCACAATCCTACACCTGTGCTGCAACCTGCGGATAACTTATACCACAAACTAGACAACCATTTAAATTAACATTTATAGTAGCATCTGTCTTTGTCCATAAATACGGGAAACCATCAAGTCAAAAGAGTATATCACAAAAGTTATTATAAATAATGTTACAAGACAAACCATATCCATTAATCATTATGCAAGGAATGCTCAGCCAGCTGATTATAGTTGTGCAAGATAATAATTTTCCACGCAGAAGTAAAATAATGCAAACATGTTGTGAAACAATACTAAATCAGACAGTAATATCCACAATCGATTAGGAGTACTATAATCAGACAGAGTAATATCTATAATCAGACAGAGTATATCATCACAGAATATCAATAGAACAAAATCATGTCTAGCAAAATGGCAAAAATAAACTGGCAGCACCCTGAATGTCAAAACGCCAAATCAGTGATCTAGGATGAAGAAAACTACTAATCCGCCTTGCTATCTCCAGACCCGTCCTTGTCCTCGTCGTCGTCACCGTCCTCATCTTCGGTCTCGGTCTCCTCCTCCAAGTCAGATGCAGTCTCAGCGATTTTGGTCGGGTCAGCTCGTGACCCGTCGTGCTGAAGCAAATATCCTGCTGAGTCGAACTGCGACTGAAACTGGTATGTGGGTGCCTCCACCGGGATCCTTGCCGCTTGCATCATCTTTTCCTGGTTCCGACGGAGTTCCTCGAATCTCGACTCAAAATACACGTGTTGGAATCTGAGGTAAGCGTTCATGTACTCGACATTTTCTGTTGCTAGGTCGCATTCCCCTTGAAACCTAGATTGTCTGATCACCAGCTTGATAGGGGCGGCTGGCATATGTTCCTCAGATGGTGCAGGTACCTCACCCCGCATCCTGCTCAGCGTCGACTTCTTTTCTCCAGTCTCAACAGCCACCTTAATGTTAACCTTTACAACTCTTTCCGTCAGATGTCTTTCGACTTTGCTAATCAGATCACCGTCCCCTTGTTTTACCCCGGCCATGCGACAAAGCTCTGTAATGGTGGTAGGGAACCAAAGATGTCGCGCATTCTCTTCTTTTCTTTTTTGTGTTAATTGATCGTAGATGAGTTTCCCAACATTGATCCCTAGCCCTTTTATGATGTTGTAGATCAGTGTGATGCGGTCGAAGGAAACATAGTTCAAGTGGCGAGTGGGTAGAATACTAGCATTGACGAACAGTACCACGCCTTGGCCTCCCTCGATAGACTAGTGGACCTCAAAACTTTCTGGGATCGACGCGACCACTCCGTTTGGGGGACACAACACACTGCTGCATCCAGATCACTAGGTGATACAGATGTTTGGATACACTTAAAGTTGCAATCTGCTGTATCATCCAGGTTCAATAGGTTGTTGATGGCCGTGGAGGAATAATCTACCATCTTTCCTCGAACCAAAACCGTGTCTCCCTCCTCGTGCGCTGCATTGGCGTAGAATTCATAGACCCAAGTGTAGATTGCTTTATTGCATGGGTGACAGAAGGCCTCCCATTCTAGACTCTTAATTTGTTCAGCGTAGGACAGGCTCCACGCACGCTTCTCCATCAAGAATCCACGCTCACAGATGAACGGGACTGACTGGATTGCATGGAAACTATGGCGGTCCTGTTCATTCAGAAACCTGGCCCTAGGGCAGGCAACTTCCTTCCCCTTCCCCTTCTTCTTTGAAGACATAGCCTACCCTAACCAAAATCGAAACCAATACTAATTACGCACAGAACTGAAGCATTCGAAATGTTCTTCCGGTTTGGATTTAGGGATCAAGGATATACCTCCTGGAGATCTCGCCTCCTCACGCCATAGGTGGTCGTTCACTCACTAGCCGACGTAGATCATCGGAGTCCGCGCTGCTTTCCTCAAAATTGAAGTCCACGAGCGTCGTCATCTCCAGTCGAAGCAGCCCGCCGAAAATCACCACGCTTCCCCCCTTGCGAAATTGAAAGATGGGGGTTAGATCTGATTTACTCTAGAGGGGGTGAATAGAGTATTTAAAACTTTGGCTATTTTTAAGTTTTATATCAGAGTTAAAAATAGGTGATAACAATAATAATATAGAAAGAAATAAAAGCAGGTTAAGCTAATCTATTTATCTATCACAGCATAGCAAGAACAGAAAGAGAATGAACACAATCAGACAACATAAGAAATTTTATAGTGGTTCCCCAATCTGGGTACATCCACTCTTCTACCACCCTGGTAGGAATCCACTAACAGATTTTTGATCAGGTGACTGCCACCACAATATCTATTTGTAGGGAGATATAGCAACCATTTAGGCTTTTGATCAGGTGCCCAAATACCAACTTAAGTGTTTTGATCAGGAGACTTGACAACCAAGTGGTTAACTTTTAAAGGGAGTTAAAACCCATTTACAGGAGGTGAGGGGAGGTGATGGTGTCTTCTCTTTCTCTAATCAACAGAGAAGACTAGTGGATCTTGATGTTGTTAAAGCTCCCCCTGAGATGTTGAATGGTTCAGGAAGACTGGAAACTTTGCTTCAAGGTGTAGGTCTTCAGCCTTGTCTGAAAACCATCCTGGAACTTTCTGACTGAATCAAGATGAGTTGTCCTTGAATGTTCCTGGAGGAGAAGGTTGAAGAAGACTCTTGATAGTGATGAATGTTCTTCTTCAGTCTTCAGAATTGACAAGGAAGAAAACAGATTGTTTTCTGCACTGTGAGAGAGTTCTGAATGTTCAGTCTATGTCTCTCAGAATTCTTGTGTGCTGTATATTTTCTAAAAATCTCTGGCTCAGTATATTTTTATTTTTGGCTAAGTGTCTCACGACTGAAAAGAGAAAAACTCTTTTATATTCTGCAGTCAGCAATTCTCTTTTGAATTTGAATTCTTGCATTAATTGCTGAAGGATCTCGAGAATACAAACGGCTGGAATGACTGTCATAAAGGAGTTTCACCAACTGTCCCTAATAAAATAAGCAAGTAATTACCCTGATGAAAACCATAATTAATGTTGCAAATGACGGCTATATTCAGGGGAATATTAGCATTAATTACTCAGGAATAATACTGCTAAATAATATAGAAAGTAAGGGACAGAAGAAAGAAAACTTATCATTCTGACTCGGGACAGAATTCGTCGACCTCTGAACGGAATTCGTCGACCTGAGTTCCAAGTTCGTCGACCTGAGCTTTGCGAACTGCATTCAGAGAATAACTTGTCAATTCTGTGCTCTGAGTTCGTCGAGCTGAGAATCTGTCTGAAAGACATGATCGTCGACCTGAGCTCGAATATCGTCGAGCTCAGCACAGAGAAATAACTCTTAGTTCGTCGATCTGAGATCGACGATCGTCGAGCTGAGTTCGAAGAACTTTGAACTGATCATTCTGTTCTCTGAATCTTCTAAGTCTTGAGACTGTTGATGTCCTCTGCTGGCTGGTCCATGAAGGTTGAACCTAATGACTGGCCTAAACTCTAGGACTACCAGACTTGACCCTAGCTATATAATGTGGGTCAGACTTTAACCTAATTTAGTGAACCTAGCCCAAATCCAACTAGGGATCCAACAATCTCCTCCTATTTGGGTGAGGTCACTAAAAAATAAATAAAAGAAACAATCATAAAGCATAAAAACATATATCTGACAGAAATAAAACATTCAGCAGATATTTACAGAAGGTGCTTCATGATTAAACATACAGAGTTAAAAAAAACAAGAATAAAACATACACTAAATCACTTGTTCTGCTCTGAATTTGCTTTCTCTGGCTTCTCAGAAGGTTGTTTGAAAATGATTTCTCTATTTTGATTGGCAGCTTCTCTCTTTGACATTGTCATGTCTGATGCACCAATGATGTTGAGAGATGTTGCTCTGGGAACTATAGCTTCTGCATGCAATTTCATATAATCATCAACATTAAAGAATTTATTTTCCTTGGCATACCTTTTAAGTTCTTCCTTTCTGTATGAAGACATGGTTGAGAATTGTGAAGGATCCTTTCCTTCATCTTTGGCTTTGTTAATTTGTGAGAGTCCTATCAGCTCATGAAATCTGGCCATTCTAACTGAGGTCTCCTGCTCTGGATATACAAAGGGAATTGGTGGAGATTCTGGCCTTTTTGGACTTAAGTCCTTCTGTGAATCATCAACTGAGTCTGTAGGATTTCTCTTGATTGAAGCTGGAGGAGGATGACTTTGGGAAGACTGCTGCTGACTGCCTTGCCTGGAATATCTCTAATGGGTCTTGGTGACTGGAGCAGATCTTTGAGAAACATTTCCAGAGACTCATGAAGATGGAGGAGGAGGAGAAGGGTCTTTCCTAAATTGCTTAGGAGGAGACATGTACCTCCTTCTCTTCTTTCTTTCTTTCTGCTCATTTTTGGATAACCACATCCACTGAGGCATCCCTGGGTATGGAGTAATCTTATTCAAGATGTAATAAGGTGTGTCATGAGTGGGGTTAGGCTTTGGAGCAGCCTTTGGAACCACTTTTCTCTTCTTTGTAGCTTTCTTCTTAGACTTAGGATCATCAGATTCATCAGAATCATCATCATCTATGTCCTCATCAGAAGAACCTTGAGGATTATCATACAATGCATCTATCTCTTTTAAAGTTTCCATTGAAATTTGTCTTTCAGCCTGAGGAAGTGCTTGAGGTTCAGCAACTTCAGGTAGAGCAATACTCTCAGTGATCATCTGACAATCTTCTATATCTTTGTCAGTCAACAGAAATTCATTCCGTTCAGGATCATTCTGAATCTGTGCAAGTTCTTGGGCTACATCTTGAGCAATTAAATCATCTAAATTTGGGATTGGGCTATCATCCATGAAGTATGTTGGGCCTGATGGTTCCTTAATTATTTTACTAGCAAAACTTGCCTTCAGTTGTTTAACAACTTCATGCCTTATAGGAGGAGTATAACACACTATAGCAAAAGATGGCTCTGAGCAAACTACTGGAAGATAATTTATATATCCATAAACAAAAGGTTTCAATAGAAAAAACAAATCTACTGTGGGATTGATAAAACAATCACCAACAGTCACAATCTCTGAGCTCAGCTCATCTGCACTCAACATATCAGAATCAATTGATTCAGCCTCTGTAACCATCTGTACATTTGTTGATATGAACTCAACTAACCACAAAACTAGAGCTTCTTCTGCTGCATCTGCTGATTCTACTGGAGGAGGATAAACTGGAGCTTCTTCCCAGGATATCTCCCCCTGCCTGGCTGCAGAGGGTCCGGTAGCCAGGCCCCCAGAAGAAGGGACAGAAAGGGCAGTAGGCAGAAGAGCAGAGAGGGTGGAAATGGATTCAGCAAGAGGTTTGATAGACTCTGCTATGAGTTGTTAGAGTAGTCGAGTGATGAGATGCAGAAGAGAGGAAATTGAAGGGGGGTCCATTTGCATGAACTCAGAGGGTGTCTGAGTTGATACAGAAGGATTGAGGGATGAGGTTGAGGGGAAGGGAGTAGAATCTGGCATGTGCTCATCTTGAGGTGATGGAGTATGGATGGGGGATGACAGCAGATTGAATGATGATATGGATGATATGGTGTGTAGGGGAATATCAGCAAGATGTGGAGGAAGAGGCGACTGAGGAGGAGTGACATGCTCTGGAGTTTGAGGTGGAGTAGCATGCACTGGAGATTGAGGTGGAGATGGTTGATGTTAAGGAATATGAACTGGTGAAGAATGTTGGAGTGGGGAAGCTAGAGGTGTTGGTGTATGGGCTTGAGATATGGATGTTTGTTGGAGGGTTGAGGGTGGTAGAACTTGAGGAGGTGTTAGTTGTTGAGATGAAGATGGAGGGGATGGAATCCTGATGGAAGAACATCTTCTGGGGGTGGAGGAGCAGCTGTTACTGCTCTGGTTCCTCAGAAGTCCTGGAGGTGGAAGAAGCCTTGGATGGCTTGGAGATATTCCTCTCCCACCTGCCAAATAAGGCACAAGTAAGCCTCTTGTAGGCATTAATGAATAAGGTCGGGGAGACCACGGATTCAACAGCCTTTGCTTGAAGGAAGATTCCAAGAATCCTTCCAAAGCATACCTCTTTCTTTGTATTCTTCTTCTTAATCATCTCAAACATAATCCTAGCCCAGTTCACGGGCTTCTTGTTCACAACTGCGCATATCACTAGAAATTGCTGTCTAGTGATGTAATCATGTGCAGTGTGCTTGCCCAACAGTACTTTGCCCACAACATCTGCTAGAAACTTATAATCAGCAGACAAATGTTTCTTTAGCAGTTTATTGAATTTTCTCCAGAATAACCCATCTTGATCAACATCTCATCAAATTCAAAACTGTCTATTTCTAACTCTTCTTCTTCATTTAGTAATCCAAAAATTTCAGATAGAACGGCGGGGGTAAGAGAAACTGTATTACCCGATATTGTTCCTGTCAAAGTATCAGCATCAGGAGAGGAGGAAGTGAAAACCCATTCTCGAACTTCTGTCGCAGCAATCTTCATTCTTGTGTCATAAGATTCTTCAACTGCTAATCTTCAAATAATTTCAGAATGTCTAGGAAGATCTGATCGGAGTGTTGGAATGACTCGAAGTCTATATCAAAACCCATATCAAACTTCATTGTCGCAAGAGTGCTCGCTGGAATCACCATTATCACCTGCAGAAGGAAAACAGAGACCAGGTGCAAGGGAAACAGAAAGCGCGGGATGGAGCTCGAAGAAAACCTAGATATAAGGTTTTTCAGAATATAAAACGACAAACTCCGTCCTGCGAAATAAAGAAAAATTCTTCGATCTGAGGTCGACGAAATATTTTATTAACAAATGAGTTCGTCGATCTCAGTCTGAAGAAGGGAAAACTTTTCATCGTTCTCAGGTCGACGAAAATTTTCTGAAGCCAGATCGTCGATCTATGGTCGACGAAAATGACTTACACAAAGAGTTCGTCGATCTCAGGTCGACGAATTTTCTCAAGAACTTTTCTCAGTTCGTCGATCTCCGGTCGACGTACTGTGGTAGATTCTTCGACCACAGACATAAAGTTAAATTAAAGCTTCTTCATTAATCATACAAAGTTGATTCAAAAAGAACAGATGGTTTCTTTCATCCAAGGGTTTGGTGAAGATATCTTCTCTTTGCAAATCAGTGTAGATATAGATAAGATTAATTTTCTTTTTGTCTGCACACTCTCTAATGAAATGATGTCTTATCTCTATATGCTTAGTTCTACTATGATGAACTGGATTCTGGGTAATAGAAATTGCACTAGTATTGTCACAAAGTAGAGTTGAATTATTTAAGCTGTATCCATAATCTAGGAGTTAGTTTTGAATCCACAGCATCTGTGAACAGCAACTGCCAGCTGTTATGTACTCGGCTTCTACTGTTGATGTAGACACAGATGTTTGCTTTTTGGCAAAACTAGGAGACAAGTCTAGCACCAAGGAAATGGCATGTTCCTGATGTGCTCTTCCTGTCCACTCTACATCCAGCAAAGTCAGCATCAGAGTATCCAGTTAACTCAAATTCTGACTCTGTTGGATACTAGAGTCCTAAATTAGGGCAACTCTTGATATATCTTAAAATCCTTTTTAGCAAAATAAGGTGAAATTTTTTAGGTTTCACCTGGAACCTAGCACAAAGACAGGTAGCAAACATAATATCTGGTCTACTTGCTGTAAGATATAATAGGGTCCCAACAATGGCCCTATACAATTTCTGATCAACAGGTTTCTCATGTTCATCAGAATCAATCACAGCATTTGTAGTCATGGGTGTTTTCATAGCTGAGGCATCAGCCATCCCAAACATATTTATCAGCTCTTTAGCATATTTGGATTGAGATATGAAGATGTCATCAGGGGTCTGCTTCACTTGGAGACCAAGGAAGTAGGAGAGCACACTCATGCTACTCATCTCAAACTTTGAATGCATAAGGTCAGAAAACCTTTTGCATAGTTTGGGATCAGTTGAGCCAAATATTATCTCATCTACATAGATTTGAACTAAAAAAAATTTATCTTTATGATGTCTAGTAAAAAGAGTCTTATCTACAATGCCTCTAGAAAATTTATGCTATAATAGGAAGCTAGCTAAGGTCTCATACCAAGCTCTTGGAGCTTGCTTTAAACCATAGAGAGCATTATGCAATCTAAAGACATAAGAGGGATGAGTTGGTGAGATAAAACCTGGTGGTTGCTCCACATATACTTCCTCTTTGGGTTCACCATTGAGGAAAGCACTCTTTACATCCATCAAGTAGACTTTGAACCTTTTGTAGGCAGCATAAGCTAAAAAAATTCTTATGGCTTCAAGCCTTGCCATCGTAGCAAAGGTCTGATCATAATCAATTCCTTCCTCCTATGAGTAACCTTGAGCCACTAGTCTTGCTTTGTTCCTTATAATGTTACCATTAGCATCCAATTTATTTCTGAACACCCATTTGGTTTCAATGACTGGGTAGTCTTTGGGTCTAGGAACCAAATCCAAAACTCTACATCTCTCAAATTGATTAAGCTCCTCTTGCATTGCAATGATCCAGTGGGGATCTTGTTCTGCATCTTTGATGGAATGGGGCTCAAGTTGAGAGAGGAAACAAGCAAACATCAAGTCAGGGTTGAGTTGATGCCTTGTTTGCACACCAGTTGATATGTCTCCAAGCACTTGAGATATGGGATGATCTCTAAGTGTGATAAGATCAGTGGGACGAGTTTGAGTAACAGCTTGAGGGATTAATTCCTCTTGTGGAATTGGGTTAGCTGTCTGGAGAGTGTCAGAAGCATCCAAGTTATCTTCTTCACTATCATCTTCAACAGCTTGTGGAGAGGGATTAGATGGAGCCTCTTGGGTGAGGTTTATATCATCCAATCTCTCACACAAGTAATGTGACTGCAATGAGCTACTGGTATAAATTTCTTTCTCCTTGTAATGCATGTTAGCTTGATCAAAAGTCACATGGACTGATTCCTCAATTTTTAAGGTAGATTTATTAAAAACCCTATAAGCCTTGCTGACTTAAGAATATCCTAGAAAGATTCCCACTGTGGCTTTGGCTTCAAACTTTCTAATATGTTTCTTGTTATTATTGTGAATATAGCATATACAACTAAATACTTTAAAATAAGTGATTTTATGTTTCTTCCCTTTAAGCAATTCATAGGGAGTCTTATTCTTAAGTTTGTGTATTAAACTTCTGTTCAGTACATAGTCTGTTGTGCTCAAAGCCTCTGCCAAAAAGGAGAGGGGCATGTAAGCATCTGCAAGTAATGTGCCTGTAGCTTCAATTAAGGTTCTATTCTTCCTTTCAGCTACCCCATTTTGTTGAGGATTCTAGGAGCTGAGAAGCAGTACCTGATACCTTCCTTCTCACAGAACTCTTGCATAAGAAGAGACTCAAACTCAGTACCATGATCACTTCTGATCAATGCAACTTGAGTAGAGTACTCAATCTGTATGGTCTTGAGAAAATCTGTAAGAACCTTGAAGTTATCTGACTTAGATCTCAGAAAGAACACCCAAGTGAATCTTGAGAAATCATCTACAATAACTAAAGTATAGGATTTCCCTCCTAGGCTTCATACAGCAATAGGGTCAAAGAGATCCATATATAGCAAGTATAAGATCCTAGGTGAATCACTTTTATTTACAGATTTAAATCAAGATTTAGTTAGCTTGCCTAATTGACAAGCCCTGCAGAGGTCTTCCTTCTTGTAGGGACCAGAAGGCAATCCTCTAACAAGGTTGTCCTTAGATAACTTAGCAATGTTTTTCAGATTTACATGTCCTAGTCTTTTATGCCACAAATCATTTTGATTGCTAACCTGATTAAAAACACAAATATCTGAAACAGCTGATTGAAAATCTACTATGTATATGTTGCCTTGTCTATTTCCAGTTAAAATAGTTTTGTTTTCTTTAGAAGAAAAAATACAAGAGCTTGAGTTAAAAGATATCTGAAACCCTTCATCACATAATTGACTTATGGAGATGAGGTTATGCTTTAGTCCACTTACATATGCAATCTTTTTGAGATTACTGCCCCAACCAAGACTTCTCCAAAGCCTTCAGTCTAGCCACAATTGGAGTCACCAAAGATCACCTTTGGTCCCAGCTTGGACTTATAATTTATTAAGTTGTCCTTGTTGCCAGTCATATGTTTGGAGCATCCACTGTCCAGATATCATTGTTGTAAAAGTTGGACAGCTCTTCACCTGCAATAATAGGAATTAGTTGTTCTTGACCCAGGTTATCTTGGGTCCTTGTTGATTTACATAACTAAAGCTAGAAATATATGAATATTCAGGTTGATTTTTGTAACCTAAGAGATGATATCTTCTAGGTTAAATTATCCATTGGTTAAAAGAATTAATGTTTTGTCTTTGTTGATTAAAAGGTATGTTGGAATTAAAGTTTCTGTAATTACAAACAGGTGTCGACGAATTCCAGTACGTTCGTCGATCTGAGGTGGACGAACGGGGATGAGTTCGTCGAACTCCACTTAGAGAATGAAAGTATTCATTTTCTGGGCCCCAATTTCGTCGATCTCTGGTCGACGAACCATAATGATTTCGTCGATCGCAGTTCAAAGAATAGTTATAATAGAAGTTTGCGTTCGGAGTTCATCGACTTGAGTTCGACGAACTGTACACATTTCATCGATCTGAGTTCGATGAAATCTGCTGAACATGGTTCTGGTTAAAAATTTTCTAACTCTTTCTCCTTTTCTTATTCTTGTGTTTAAGTTCTGTCTGATTAACATCATTATCTTCTATTTTCTCTTTACCCTTTTCAGAAACAAATTTTATAGGGGTTGTTAATATGTTCTTCTGAATCAGTGGGGGTTGGTTTGATGAAGCACCTAAGCCCAGCTTGTCATTGAGTATGGCATTCACTGTGCTTGTGATGTTCATCAGCTTGATACTTCTCCCATTCAGGGATTCTTCAAGTTGCCTAGCCTCAGATAATTCAGTCTTTAATTTAATGATGTGTTCATTAGCTAGAGTGATTTCATCCTTTAACTTATTATTTTCTGAAAGTAGGTTTTCTTGTTCATTTAATTTCTCTCTAAGTTGCTTAATCTCTTTTTAAAAATTTATTAAATCAAAACATAAGGACTTGAATTCAGTTTTAAATTCTTCTGAATCAAAATCAAAAGAAGATAATACCTGATCCTCTTCAGATAGAGGTTCTTAAGTGTCTGATTGGTCAGCTTCAGAATGGGTGTTTGATGCATCAATGTCCATCAAGCATATTTCCTTGGCGTTTGCTTCCTCTTCATCTTCACTCGAGCTAGAAGATGAAGATTCTTCATCAGTATCACTCTAGGTTTCAGCAATGAAACATTTCTCCTTCCTTTTGTGCTTGTTGGAGGATGGCTTGTTGTAGTGCTATTTCCTTGTTTCTTTTTCTCTTCTTCACTCCTTTTGATTCTCTGGACACTCTGAGATGAAGTGTACAAGCTTCCTGCAGCCAAAACAAACAACTTCTTTAGTGGGAGTCTTGTCATACCTTGGCTTATCATCTTGCCTTGATGACTTCCTCCTGAAGTCTTTCTTGCCCATCTTGTGGAATCTCTTGGCTAAGTGACTCAGAAATTCTTCATTGATTGTTGGGGCTTCTGATTCTTCATTTGCTTTGAATGTAATACTTTGCTCCTTTCTTCCTAATGAAGGAGTCTTCTGTTCTGCAGCCTCTCTGGACTTTATCAATTGCTCATAAGACTTGAGCTTTCCCAATAGAGATTTTGTGGAAATCTCATTAAGACTTCTAGCTTCCTTGATATGCCAGATTCTTGAATCCCATGAGCTAGGGAAGTACAAGAGGATTTTATCATTTACTTCAGTAAGGGTGATGTCTTTGTCTAGAGTCTTCAGCTCATTGATTATTGAGCTCAGTCTGTTGTACATGTCACCAACAGACTCTGATTCATCCTTCTTAAAGTTCTCATATTGTTAGATGAGGTTGGATCTCCTATCCTTTCTCTCATCAGCTGAACCAGCAACCATTTGGTTAAGTGAGTCACATATTGCCTTGGCTGATGTGCAATCAACCACCTTCTGGAAAATATCATCAGACATTGTCTGAGCCAGAATGTTCATGGCCTTTGCATCAGCTATCTTTGCCTTTTTCTGTGCATCTGTCCACTAAGGTGGTGGAACAGCATGTGTGCTAGAACTATCAGTAGTTATTGCCACTGGAGCTGGTGGTCCTATCAAAATAGAATTAAAGATGTCCTCATCAATAGAGTTCATATACAATTTGATTCTTGCCTTCCAGATATCAAACTTATTTAAGTTACAAACTGGAAGTCTGGTGCTTGCATAGTCTTTATTCTGTGCCATTTTGTGATAATAGAAAAACTAAGAAAAGGAAATCTGATCTAACAAGGATCTTGGTTCAAGTGTTAGCTTGTACAACCAAAGGAACACCCCTCTAATACCAATTGAAAGATGGGGTTAGATCTGATTTACTCTAGAAGGGGTGAATAGAGTATTTAAAACTTTGGCTGTTTTTAAGTTTTATATCAGAGTTTAAAATAGGTGATACCAATAATAATATAGAAAGAAATAAAAGCAGGTTCAGCTAATCTATCTATCTATCACATCACATCAAGAACAGAAAGAGAATGAACACAACCAGACAACACAAGAAATTTTATAGTGGTTCCCTAACATGGGTACATCCACTCTTCTACCACCCTGGTAGGAATCCACTAATAGGTTTTTGATCAGGTGACTGCCACCACAATATCTATTTGTATGGAGATATAGCAACCCTTTAGGCTTTTGATCAAGTGCCCAAAAACCAACCCAAGTCTTTTGATCAGGAGACTTGACAACCAAGTGGTTAACTTTTAAAGGGAGTTAAAACCCTTTTACAGGAGGTGAGAGGAGGAGATGGTGTCTTTTCTTTCTCTAATCAATAGATAAGACAAGTGGATCTTGATGTTGTCAAAGCTCCCCCTGAGATGTTGAATGGTTCAAGAAGACTGAAAGCTTTGCTTCAGGGTGTAGGTCTTCAGCCTTGTCTGAAAACAATCCTGAAACTTTTTGACTGAATCAAGATGAGTTGTCCTTGAATGTTCCTAGAGGAGAAGGTTGAATAAGACTCTTGATAGTGATGAATGTTCTTCTTCAGTCTTCAGAATTGACAAGGAAGAAAACAAATTGTTTTCTGCACTATGAGAGAGTTCTGAATGTTCAGTCAGTGTCTCTCGGAATTGTTGTGTGCTGTATATTTTCTGAGAATCTCTGGCTCAGTATATTTTTATTTCTGGCTAAGTGTCTCACGACTGAAAAGAGAAAAACTCTTTTATATTCTGCAGTCAGCAATTCTCCTTTGAATTTGAATTCCTGCATTAATTGTCAAAGGATCTGAAGAATATAAACGGCTGGAACGACTGTCATAAATGAGTTTCCTCAACTATCCCTAATAAAATAAGCAAGTAATTACCCTGATGAAAACCATAATTAATGCTGCCAATAACGGTTATATTCAAGGGAATATTAGCATTAATTACTCAGAAATAATACTGCTAAATAATATAGAAAGTAAGGGGCAGAAGAAAGAAAACTTCTCATTCTGACTCGGGACAGAATTCGTCGACCTCTGAACGGAATTTGTCAACCTGAGTTCCAAGTTCATCGACCTGAGCTCTGCGAACTGCATTCAGAGAATAACTTGCCAATTCTGCGCTCTGAGTTCGTCGAGCTGAGAATCTGTCTGAAAGACATGATCGTCGACCTGAGCTCGAATAACGTCGAGCTCAGCTCAGAGAAATAACTCTGAGTTCGTCGATCTGAGATCGATCATCGTCGATCTGAATTCGAAGAACTTCGAACTGATCATTCTGTTCTCTGAATCTTCTAAGTCTTGAGACTACTGATGTCCTCTGCTGGCTGGTCCATGAAGGTTGAACCTAATGACTGACCTAAACTCTAGGACTACCAGACTTGACCCTGGCTATACAATGTGGGTCAAACTTTAACCTAATTTAGTGAACATAGCTCAAATCTAACTAGGGATCCAACAGTTGTCTACGCTCTCTCTCCTATTGGCGGGGAGCAGCTCCTCTATCCCGTCCTTGACCTCTGGGAACCTCTATCTGTCCTCGGCGCTACTGGGTCACCATCCTCTGATCTAACTCCAACGTAGTAGCGTGAGTCGCTATAGTGTGGAAGGTGGACTGGGAGATCATGCATGATCAATGTCTGCCTCAATTCATCTCGCAGGCCTCGATAGAATCGGGCAGCCCGATCTCTGTTAGTGGTTGCAAGAGTCCCAGCAAAACGGGCCAGGTGGATGAACTCTCTCTGGTAGTTCAGCACTGTCAAATCACCCTGAAGAATGTGCAGGAATCTCTCCTACAATGCAGCTCGATCAGCGTCAGAAATGAAGTGCTCAAGGAAGGCATTCGAGAACTCCCCCCCCCCCCATAGAATAGCATTCAGCGGTCGCCCCCTGAACGTCGAGCGGCTGGCCGCTCTCTACAGTCTCTGGCATACCCCTCTTACAACGTCACAACTAAAGAAACTTCAGCAATTCTTGGCCACATCATGCCCACTAAAAGCTCCTCTACGCGCTCAACCCACTCTTTTACCAGCATGGCAGTCTCCGTGCCTCTGAAAGTGGGAGGCCTCAGCCCCCGGAAGGTTGTTAGTAGGTCAGTGGGTATCACAGACTGTTGTGGTGTCCATGACATAGCCGCCTAGATTATCATCAGAATAGCTGTCAACATCCGCCCAAAGTCTGATTCAGCGAACAGTACAACGACAGGGGAAACTGGGTATGGAGGTGGAGTGGCGAAGACATAACCTCTGGAGGAGGATCTCTCGTTACTAGACTCCGATATCTGGAGAAGTAATAGGAAAAGAGTGTCAGTACTTTGCAAAAGTAGGGAAAATTTGTGAAAGACTAACAAAGCGGAAACAAAAAGTGTGTCGGCATGCTATCGTACAGTCTAGAATCCCTAAACCTATACACTAGTTCCATCAGGCTTCCATTGTATGGTTCGTACCGAACCATGGAACAATGCGAGGGACGGATGGATCCTAAGGTTGCTTTAGAAGGACGGAACGTGATAGCTCAAATCCATTTGTAAATTATAGGAATAAACTGAGCCCAACCACCTCCAGAAAATCCAAACCGAGCCCCACCACCTCCGCCACCTCCCATGGAATCTCGGTCGAGACCTTCCCGATTTCCTCCAGCCCAGGTGGAACTTCTCCCCTCCTCCATCTTCATCCCCCGACGAGCTGCATGTGCCTCTCAGCGGCCGGAGCGCTGCCGGCGCCACCCGAGCCTTACTTCAGGTCGGGTGGTGGACGTGGGTGGAAAGCTCTGCCCAGTGCCGGTGGTGGCGCTGGGAGGGTGTTACACCATTGGGGAAGTCTGCCCCCGGCGGCGGAAGGCCGTGGTGCCGCTGAATTTTGCCGCTCCGGCGGCACCCGATAGAGCAATAAATTACACTATTTCTGTTTCTACGGCGGCCGCCGGCGGTGCCGGGCCACCGGACCACCGTCGGAGAGAAGCCTGACCCCCGGCACGCCGGCCGGGGGTGGTATCGTTGCCAGAAAGCCACTAGAGAGGTGGGGCGTCCTTGCCGGGAGCAGAGCAGACGCGCAACCCCGCTCTCGGGTTTGTTAATTCTGGCGGTGGTCGATAGCGCTGGAACACCGGACCACTTCCCCGAGGCTCGCCGGCCCCCCGGCATATCGACCTGGGTCGGTGTCGTGGCCTGACAGCCACAGGGCAGCGGCAGCAGAAGCATGTGGGCTTCTGCCGCCGTGATCAGATCACCGCCATCTGATCTTTGATCTTATTTCTCGCCCCGGCCTCAGCATCAGCACCCTACACAGCAAATCTGTGCCCGATCCGTGGTGGGGGTAGAATGATAAAACATGTTGTGTGGCTCGATCTCAGCCACAAGACCAGTGTGATTTTGCTATTAGCACACCAATTATTAATCAGAAATTTGAGGATTTTTTGCGCAAAATCTAGGCTCTTAAGGAAAAAATTTTGAACGTGAAAATTGTTTCCCTTGATGAAGGCAATCTCCCCAAATTTTTTGGTAATTTTTGAAGTTAATTTGGTATTTTTAAAAGCCTAAATAAGAATTAGTTAGCCAATTTAAAGGCCTAAAATTGCTCGGAAAATTTTGGAAAAATTACTACGCTCTTTTTAGACCCTCTTAAAGGTTGTATTAAAATTTAGAAATCTTTGTATAAAAATTGAAGATTTCCCGATTTCTTGGAGACTAGGATCGCGCTCGGAAATTGATGCACTCAAATTATTCGAAAATGAGAATTGAATCGCGCGACCACTTTCTAAATTGAATATTAAGTTCAGTTGACTAACCGACGAGAGTTATCGAGGCAAAATTTCAAGCTCTGAGTGTTTAGAGAGTTTTGCAAAACAACCGAGTGCCTCGTTTTTAAATAATTCTCGAGTATTTTGGGTAGACTCGGAAGATGAAAATACGAGTTTCGAGAAAAATAATACCAAACCTCATCTCGGGCGAAGAATTTTCCACATGTTTTGGAAACGATTTACGAGCTTGATATTCGAGGAAGAATAAGATCTCTAACAAGATTCTCAAATTCGATCCGACGGTAGAAAATGAGTTATTGTTTATTCATGAATGACTAATAAAGGTATAACTCATAATAAGCTTCCCAATCTGATTAAGTCATGATTGAAAAGCACAACTAAATTATTATCGGATCTTAATAATGGGTGAAACTTGAAGAAGCTTCCTAAAAACTGAATAGAGATGGAACTGAACTTGCCTTCTAAAAATCTCCCGCTGACACCATTTGTTAACCCCCCCCCCAACCTTTGCCCGGATCGAGCCGGAGGGGATCTTACTTGCCCAAGACATCCACCCAGTGCTCCCTAAGTTGTATCGACTCACTCTACCAAGCACTAGTTGGTCGTCTTGCTCGACTTGAATCATAACATTCACATCACATGACAGAGTATTGTGAAAGCATTACTAGGAAGACACAACAAATATATATATATATATATCAATATATATTTAAAAAGGTACGCAAAAGCCGCAACCACTATTTATACAAAGAGGTCGTAGCCTACCAAAGTACTACTACTAACTCACCACACTCTCAATTCTGCTCGCTAGTACTACGGTCTCGAAACTCCGGAGACGACAGGGGTGCCTCTGCTCAGGTAGTCCTATCAGTTGGCATATCGTCCTGCATTAGCTGAATATCTTGGTGCTTCGTCTCCTATGAATGGTTATTAAAATAACTGTTAGTCATAGAGCAAAGTGAAAACATATCACTTCCCCGGATCAATATCATGGGGACGAGTTCACGCACCCAACAAAAGTAAATAGTTGAAGCACGAGAGGGTTAGTACAACATTTCATATATAAGCTAGGAGCAACTATCAAATTAAAGTGCAGCATAGTATAACTAGAAAAGCAGCAACATTATACGTCAGTGATAATAAACGTTCCACTAGCTATCAACATGACATGCATTGACAACTCGTATTCACACTACAAGTATTCAAACCTGCCAGTACTTTGCATGCATTCAAAGCCGCACACAAACCCTATGTCGACATAATATTGTCTGCTTCTATTCAAGAAGGGTAGCGAGCCCCGCGGGCATCACCGATGTGGTCGTCGATGACAGTGGCCAGTCCTGCCACTTCTGGGGGTGGCCTTGCCGCACTACCAATGCCCCAATGTACAACCTCGTGTACTCTTGGATGTGAGCGACATCCGGCAATTCTGTATTTTGGCCGACCAACGGAGGAAACCCAACAGGGAAAGATATAATGGTCGGTCACCCGTGGTACCCATCTCCCTGTCGCCATGAGTCGTCGAATTTCCCGCACCAATATGAACTGTCTGTGGAAGTGACTGACCCGCCACGATTTACCGCAAGCAATTTACAAGCAACCACTTTTGATTAATTATGTTAGCACACACTGGGTCTGCGGCGGTCTCCCCTACTATGCTTCAAATAATTCGAGTAAGCGGCAATCAGCTCGACTTTCGACAAGGGGTGTGGGAGCACTTTATTTGGGGCTAATCATGGAGGAAAATCTCAACTCATGTTATCCCCAATTAAGGCTCAACCTAACAAATAACTGTTCCGTCAGAGTAGGACCCATGCATAAAATAGTAAATTGTAGGAATAAACGTGCGGTAATAAAAGCTCCTGAGAATATAAGCTGCAGAATTGAAATGCTAAAAAGAAATATGAGCAGTACAAAACTAAAGTAGTACTAAACTGAAAGAGTTGAAATTAAGTACTGAAAGGAATTGGGCCAGTACGAGACTGGAATAGTACTCAAAAGAAATGAACTGAACTGAAGGTAAATAAGTAGGACCAGTACAAGACTGGAAGGAGCGCTTAAAAGAAATGAAATGAAAGTAAATAAATAGGGCCAGTACGATACAGGAGTACTGAAAAGAAAGTACTAAACTGAAATAAATAAAGGAACTAGACTAGTGCAAGAGTAGAATAAATCATTAAAAATGGTTAGTAGTCCAATCACTTCATTAGGAGGCTTCAGTTCCATCTCCATTCTCAGGAGGCAAATTCAGTTTCATCTTCGTTCTCAAGAGGCAAGTTCAGTTCCATCTCCATTCTC
Source organism: Platanthera zijinensis (assembly GCA_039513925.1). NCBI lineage: Eukaryota > Viridiplantae > Streptophyta > Magnoliopsida > Asparagales > Orchidaceae > Platanthera > Platanthera zijinensis. Next base: position 117,455,113 of record CM077094.1, read on the forward strand.
AAGATGTAAGTTCAGTTCCATCTCCGTTCTCAGGAGGCAAGTTCAGTTCCAATTCAGTATTTAGAAAGTTTCACCAATTATTAAGAACCAATAATAATTTAGTTGCGTCTTTTAATCACGACTTAATCTGGTCGGGAAGCTTATTATGAGTTATACCTTTATTAGTCATCTAAGTATAAACAACAACTCATTTTCTCGCGTCAGATCGAATTCGAGAATCTCATTACAGATCTCATTCTTCCTCGAATGTCAACATCGTAAATCATTTCCAAAACATGAGAAAAATTCTTCGCTCGAGACGAGGTTGGGCATTATTTTACTCAAAACTCATATTTTCATCTTCCGAATCTACCGAAAATGCCCAAGAATGAGGTACTCAGTGATTTTGCAAAACTCTCGAAACACTCAGAGCTTGAAATCTTGTCTCGATAACTCTCGTTGATTAATCAATTGAACTTAATATTCAATTTAGAAAGTGATCGCGTGCTTTGATTCTCATATTCGAATAATTTGAGCGCATCAATTTCCGAGCACGACCCTCTAGACTACAAGAAATCGGAAAATCTTCAATTTTTATCTCAAGATTCCCAAATTTTAATACAACCTTTAAGAGAGTCTAAAAAGAGCCTAATAATTTTTCTAAAATTTTCCGAGCAATTTGGGGCATCTAAATTACCCAAATAATTCTTATTTAGACTTTTAAAAATACAAATTAACTCCAAAAATTTCCAAAATTTTTGTGAAGATTGCTCTCACCAAGGGAAATAATTATCATGTTTAAAACTTTCTACCTATGAGCCTAGATTTTTCCCAAGAAATTCCTCAAATTTCTTATTAATAAATGGTCTGCTAATAGCAAAATCACACTGATATTATGGCTGGGATCGAGCCGCACAGCAGGCTTTATCATTTTTCCCCCACAGCGGATCGGGCACGGATGCCCGATCCGCTGTGGGGGGCGCTGATGCAGAGGCAGGGGCGGGAAATAAGAAGATCACAACCGTCTGATCTCATGGTGGAGAACAGACGGCGGTGATATGATCCCGACGGCAGAAGTTCAAGGGCTTCTGCCACCGCCGCCCGGTGGTGTCCGGCCACGGCACCGCCCCGGTCGATTCGTCGGGGGACGGTGAGCCTCGGGGCGGTGGTCTGATGGCCGCCGCCGGAATTAACCAACCTGAGAGCGGGGTGGCGCGGCTGCTCTGCTCCCAGGGAGTTTGCGCCGCCCCGCCTCTCTAGTGGCTTACTAGCCACGATACCACCCCCGGCCGGCGTGTCGGGGGTCGGGCTTCTCTCCGACGGTGGTCCGGCGGCCTGGCGCTGACGACCGTCGCCGCAAAAACAAAAACAGAGCAATTTATTTCTCTGTCGGGTGCCGCCGGAGCCGCAAAATCTGGCAGCACCACGGTCATCCTCCGCCGGGGGTAGACTTCCCCGGTGGTGTAACACCCTCCCAGCGCCACTACCGGAGCTGGGCAGAGCTTTCCACCCACGGCCACCACCCGACCTAGAGCAAGGCTCGAGTGGCGCCGATGGCGCTCCGACCGTCAGGAGGCACATGTAGCTCGTTCGGGGGATGAAGAAGCAGGATGGGAGAAGTTCCACCTAGGCCGGAGGAGCTCGGGAAGGTCCCGATCGAGACCCCATGGGAGGTGGTGGAGGTGGTGGTGCTCGGTTTGGATTTTCCGGCGGGGAAGGACTCAGGCAAGGGGTGGTTTGGGTCTGCCTGAGCTTTGTGAGGAGGGTAGGGAGGGGAAATGCAATCTTGGAAAAACCTTCCACAAACTTCCTGTAGTAACCGGCAAGACCGAGGAAGCTTCGAATGTCTGTTGTCGTCTTGAGTGACGGCCAATTCTAAACTGCTTGGATCTTGGCATGGTCTACCGCTACTCCATTATTGTTGAGGGTATGACCCAAGAATCCGACTTCCTCTAACCGTAATTCACACTTACTGAACTTAGCGAAGAGCAAGTGCTCTCAAAGATTGAGTAACACCATCTGAAAGTGCTTGGAATGGTCTGCCTTGGTCTTCGAGTAGATCAGGATGTCATCTATGAAGACGATCACGAAGTGGCCCGAGAAGGGTTTGAATACTTTATCATTAATGCCATAAATGTGGAGGGTGCATTCGTGAGTCCAAAATGCATCACCAAGAACTCATAGAGACCATATCGGGAGCTAAAAGTGGTCTTGGGAATATCCTCTTTCCGGATCCGCAACTGATAATAGTCAGATCTCATGTCCATCTTGGAGAAGATAGACGCACATTGCAGTTGATCGAATAACTCGTCAACTTGCGGGAGGGAGTGCGTGTTCCGTAGGGTGAGCTTGTTAAGTTCTCTGTAATCCATGCACAAGCGCAGTATCCCATCCTTCTTTTTCACAAACAGCACAGGGGCTCCCCAGGGCGAGGAACTCAGACGGACGAACCCGGCATCGATCAGTTTCTGAAGTTGAATCTTTAGCTCCACCAATTCTTTAGGGCTCATCTGGTAGGGTGCTCGGGACACCGGTCGGGCTCCAGGCACAAGCTCAATTTGAAAGTCCACCTCTTGCTGTGGTGGCAAACCTGGGAGGGACTCAGGGAAAATATTTGAAAAATCTCGTACCACGGGAACCTTGAAGAGCACTTGAGTTTTGTTTTCCATTTCAAAATAGATAAGATATACCTCGCTCTTTTGTCGGACTGATTTTATCGTCTGGGCAGAGAGGTCAAAATGATGCGAGAGACAGAGGGTATACCTGCCAACATAATGATCTGTCCGTCTGGGTTCTGGATTTTGACGTCTCTGGTCGAATAGTTTATCTGGGCCTTATGCTCAGTCAGCCAATCCATTCCCAGGACGATGTCGAATCCGGTTTTTGCTAGGATTGTCGCGTAAATTTCAAATTCTACGTCCCCTAGCATGGCCTGGAACGAGCATTTCTATGAAGAAGTCATGCCTGAACCATCTGGTAATCAAAGCTGTATAGACAACATGGTAAAGAGGACAACATTCTCCTTGGATGCGATAAAATCTTGAGAAACAAAGGAGTGAGTCGCTCTAATATCAAAGAGAGTTTTTGCAGGGTGTCCTTCTACCAAAAGTAATCGTGATGACATAAATGTGTATATATAATATAACAAAACACACATCAGTTGTAGATATACATATACAAATAGTATAGATCCTATCACAGGTATCAACATCCAACGTATCGCTAACGTCGAAGATATATACCTATCACTACATATGTGGTCGGTCCATGTTGAAGATCTAAAGAATAAGCCTCCAAGGGTGCTGCTCGGCCCTGCAGCTCTCTCCTATCGGCTCTACCTCTTCGGCCCCTCTGGCCCTGTCCTCGCGCTACATGTCATTCGTGTACTGCCCCTAGTCCCGGTCTTCCTGCCGCCTTCGGGAAGAAAGCTCTCATGTGTCCTGACTGCTGGCACAGAAAGAAGTTCCCTGCAAAGAGAACATCTTGTTTGGCTGTTGGCGCGACTGGGGTGCTAGAGCTAGTCTGGGATCAACCTGCAGTTTTGGTCGGGGTACTGGGGGGTACTAGTGCCTGTCTGGATGGGGGTGGGTGCTTCTAGGGCTACTTGCGCTGTCGCTGTCTACACTCTCTCTCCTGTCGGCGGGGAGCACCTCCTCTATCTCGTCCTTGACCAATGGGAACCTCTATCTTTCCTCGGCACTGCTGGGCCACCATCCTCTGATCTAACTCCAACGCGATAGCGTGAGTCCTTATGGTGTGAAAGGTGGACTGGAAGATCATGATCAATGCCTGCCTCAAGTCGTCCCGCAGGCCTCGGTAGAAACGGGCAGCCCGGCGGTCTCTATTAGTGGTTGCAAGGGTCCCAGCAAAACGGGCCAGGTGGAAGAACTCTCTCTGGTAGTCCGGCACAGTCCGATCACCCTGAAAAATGTGCAGGAATCTCTCCTGCAATGTAGCTCGATCGGCGTCAGAAATGAAGTGCTCAAGGAAGGCATCTGAGAACTCCCCCCACCAAATAGTGTTCAGCGGTCTCCCCGTGAACGTCGAGCGGTTGGCCTCTCTCCACCAGTCTCTGGCATACCCCTCTAACAATGTCACAACTAAAGAAACTGCAGTAACTGTTGGGCACATCATGCCCACTAATAGCTCCTTTATGCGCTCGACCCACTCTTCTGTCTGCATGGCAGTCTCTGTGCCTATGAAAGTGGGAGGCATCAACCCCCGGAAGGTCGTCAGTAGGTTAGTGGCTATCACCAACTGCTATGGTGGTTGTGACATAGCCGTCTAGAACGGAGTTAGAATAGCTGTCAATGTCTGCCCCAAGTCTGACTCAGCGAACGGTACAGCGGCAGGGGCAACTGGGTTTGGAGGTGGAGTGGAGGGGGCATAACCTCTGGAGGAGGATCTCTCATTATTGGACTCCGGTATCTGGAGAAGTAAAAGGAAATGAGTGTCGGTACTTTGCAAAAGTAGGAGAAATTTGCAAAAGACTGACAAAGCGGAAATAAAAGGTGTGCGTGCGTGCTATCGTGTAGTCTAAAATCCAAAAGTCTATACATTAGGGTCCTCACAACATTCACATCACATTACAGAGTATTGTGGAAGCATTAACAGGAAGCCACTGCAAATATATATATAACAATATATATTTAAAAATGCGTGCAAAGGCTGCAGTCACTGTTTATACATAGAGCCTGTAGGCTAGCAAAGTACTACTACTAACTCCTCACATTCTCTATCCTGCTTGCTAGTACTCACATCTCGAAAATCTGGAGACGACGGTGGTGCCTCTGCTCGGGTAGTGCTATCAGCTGGCGTATCTCCTACAGCAGCTGAACATCATGGTGTTCCGTCTCCTGTGAATAGTTATTAAAATAACCATTAGTTACAAAGCTAAGTGGAAACACATCTCTTCCCCGGATCCGTATCCCGGGGACAAGCTCACGCAGCCAACAAAAGTAAATAGTCGAAGCACGAGAAGGTTAGTACTTCATTTCATATATAAGCTATGAGCAACTATCAAATTAAAGTGCAGCATAGTATAACTGGAAAAACAGCAGCATTATACGTCCGTTATAATAAACGCTCCACTAGTTATCAATACGACAGGTATTCACAACCCGTATTCACACTGCAGGTATTCAAACTTGTCAGTACTCCACAGACATTCAAAGCCATGCGCACACCCTATTTTGACAAAGTATAGATCGCTTCTATTCAAGCAGGGAAGCGAGCCCCGCGGGCCTCACCAATGTGGCAGTCGACGACAGTGGCCAGTCATTCTACTTCTAAGGGTAGTCATATCGCACTACCCAGGCCCCAATGTACAACCTCATGTACTCTTGGATGTGAGCGACATCGGGCGATTTTGTATTTTGGCCGATCAGCGGAGAAACCCAACAGGAAAAGATATAGCGACTGGTCACCCGTGGTACCTATCTCCTGATCGCCTTGAGTCGTCGAACTTCCCGCACCGGTACGAACGGTCTGCGGAAGTGACTGACCAACCACGATTTACCGCAAGCAATTTACGAGCAACCAGTTTTGATCAATTATGCTAGCACATACCGGATCTGCGGCGGCCTGCCTTACTATGCTTCAAATAAATCGAGCAAGCGACAATCGACTCGACTTTCGACAAGGAGGGTGAGAGCACTTTATTTGGGGCTAATCCTGGAGGAAAATCTCAACTCCATTATCCCCAACTAAGACTCAACCTAACAAATAATTACTTAGTCAGAGCAGGACTCATGCTTAAAATAGTAAATTGCAAGAAAAAAAGTGTAGTAATAAAAGTTGTTGAGAATATAAGCTGCAGAATTAAAATGCTGAAAAAAAATATGATCAGTACGAAACTGGAGTAGTACTAAACTAAAAGAACTGAAAGTAAGTAGTGAAAAGAACTGGACCAGTACAAGACTGGAATAGTACTCAAAAGAAATGAACTAAACTGAAGGTAAATAAGCAGACCAGTACGAGACTGGAAGGAGTGCTTAAAAGAAATGAACTGAACTAAAAATAAATAAACAGGACCAGTATGAGACTGGAGTACTGAAAAAAAGTACTGAACTTAAATAAATAAATGAACTGGACTAGTACAAGACTGGAATAAATCATAAAAATGGTTAGTAGTGCAATCACTCCATTAGGAAGCTTCAGTTCCATCTCCGTTCTCAGGAGGCAAGTTTAGTTTCATCTCTGTTCTAAGGAGGCAAGTTCATTTTCATCTCCATTCATAGGATCCAAGTTCAGTTCCATCTTCATTCTCAGGAGGCAAGTTCAGTTCCATCTCTGTTCTCATGAGGCAAGTTTAGTTCTAATTCAGTTGTTAGGAAGCTTCTTCAAGTTTCACTCATTATTAAGATCTGATAATAATTTAGTTGCGCTTTTTAATCACAACTTAATCGAATCGGGAAGCTTATTATGACTTATGAGTTATACCTTTATTAGTCATTCAAGTATAAACAACAACTCATTTTCTCGCGTCAGATCGGATTCAAGAATCTCGTTAGAGATCTGATTTTTCCTCGAATATCAAGCTCGTAAATCGTTTTCAAAACATGAAGGAAATTCTTCGTCCAAGACGAGGTTGGGCATTATTTTACTCGAAGCACGTATTTTCATTTTCCGAGTCTACCCAAAATACCCGAGAATTATTTTAAAACGAGACACTCGGTGATTTTGCAAAACTCTCGAAACACTAAGAGCTTGAAATCTTGCCACGATAACTCTCTTCGATTAATCAATTGAACTTAATATTTAATTTAGAAAGTGGTCGTGCGCTTCGATTCACATTTTCGAATAATTTGAGCGCATAAATTTCCGAGCGCAACGGCTCCAAGAAATCGAAAATCGAAAAAATCTTCAAATTTTATCTCAAGTTTCCCAAATTGTAATACACCTTTAAGAGAGCCTAAAAAGAGTCTAGTAATTTTTTCCAAAATTTTCCGAGCAATTTAGGGTCTCTAAATTGGCCAAATAATTCTTATTTAGGCTTTTAAAAACACCAAATTAACTCCAAATGGAAATTTTTGTGGAGAATGTCCTCATCAAGAGGAATCATTTTCATGTTCAAAACTTTTTCTCTATGAGTCAAGATTTTTCCCAAGAAATTCCTCAAATTTCTGATTAATAAATGGTCTGCTAATAGAAAAATCACACCGATATTCTGGCTGAGATCGAGCCGCACAGCGGGTTTTATCATTCTGCCCCACAACAGATCGGACACGGATCCTCTATGGGGGGCGCTGATGCTGAGGCAGGGGAGAGAAATAAGAAGATCGCAGCCGTCTGATCTTCTGTAGGAGATCAGACGGCGTTGATCTGATCCCGGCGGCAGAAGCTCACGGGCTTCTGCCGCCGCCGTCGATGGCTCTCAGACCACGACAACGCCCCCGGTCGATTTGTCGAGGCCTGCGAGCCACGGGGTGGTGGTCTGGTGGCCCAGAGCCGCTAGCCACAGCATGAATTAACCAACCCGAGAGAGGGGTGGTGTGACTGCTCTGCTCTCGGCAAGGCTGCGCCGCCTCTCCAGTGGCTTACTGGCCACAATACCACCCCCGGCCGGTGCGCGGCTTCTCTCCGACGGTGGTCCGGCGGCCTAGCGTCGGCCGCCGTCACAGAAACAGAGCAATTTATTGCTCTATCGGGTGCCGCCAAAGCAACGAAATCCGGTGACACCACGACCATCCGCCGAGGGTAGACTTCCCCGGTGGTGTAACACCCTCCCAGCGCCACCAACGGCGCTGGGCGGAGCGTTCCACCCACAGCCACCACCCGACCTGGAGCAAGGCTCGGGTGGCGTCGGTGGGGCTCCACCCGCCAGGAGACACATGCAGCTCGTTCAGGGGATGAAGAAGGAGAAGGGGAGAAGTTCCACCTGTGCTGGAGGAGCTCGGGAAGGTCCCAGTCGAGACGTCATGGGAGGTGGCAGAGGTGGTGGGGCTCGGTTTGGATTTTACTGTGGGGAAGGGCTTAGGCAGGGGGTGGTTTGGGTCTGCCCGAGCTATGTGAGGAGGGTTTGACCAAATTCAACCCTAGGTGGGTCGCCCATGTTTTAAGTTAAAATAGGTCCAAGTCATTGGGGTCGGGTCAAAGTTGGGCTGTCGAGTCTTAATTGGTGTGCGCGCGCTTTTCGGTGCTTGATTGTGCTCGATTTGACAACAGATTGACCACCCATCATCGGGATGAACTCTGTTAACTTTGAATTGACCAAATGAATCTAATGTCATTGACCGGGGTCGAATCGGAGTTTGCTTGCCAAAAATCCAAAATTTGCACTCGTATTGACGATACGAGGTCATAGGAACTGACAGAACTCAAATCAAAGTTCTCAAGCTCTATACCCCTGTCTAGGGATGCATCCTACCTTGGTATAGGCCAGAAGTAGAGGTTCGGGTCACTTTTATTAGGCTCACTAGGGTTTCGGTGGCCAATAAAAGTAGGGATGTTACAACCTCATCGGGGGAGACCACGTCAGGGCAGACCTCGTCGAGGGAGACCTCGTTGGGGGAGACCTCTTCGGGGGAAACATCGTCGGGGGAAACATCGTCGGGGGAGACATCATCGGGGGAAACCTCGTTGGGGGAGACCTCGTCGGGGGAGACCTCGACGGGGGAGACCTCGTCGGAGGAGACCTCATCGGGGGAGACCTCGTCATGGGAGACCTCGTCGAAGTAGACCTCGTCCGGAGGAGACCTCATCCGGAGAGACCTCACAAGGTGCAACCTCGGTAGAATTCAACTCGGCAGAATTCAACTCGGCAGAATTCAGCTCAGCAGAATTCAACTCGTCAGCCTTCATCTCGTCGGCCTTCATCTCGTCGGCCTTCATCTCGTTGGCCTTCAGCTCCTCATCCTTCAGATCGGAAGAACTCAGCTCGTCATCCTTCAACTCAACAGAATTCAGCTCGTCGGCCTAACCTCGTCAAACTTTTAGCCGATCAAAATTCACCTCGTCGGGGGTGGTTATTCACAGACAATTTACTTGTACCCCCCTTGGATTGTTTATAAATAGGACCTCTGGGCACAAGAGAAAGGCACTTTGACCCCCCCCCCCCCTCTCCGGAGCTCGCCTTCTGACAAGTTCGTGTAATCCTTGTGTTTAGCTCAACCTTGGTTTGGGAGGGAAAGTTTCTATAAATTTAGGGTTACTTGGGACGACCTCCTTGCTGCAGCACTCGGGTCCATTTATAGGCAATTAAGGAACAAATCTAGCTCTCCAGCTTCTTCTAGTTGTAATTTGCACGAGTCGGCCGCTAGACAAGTAGTATTGGGTCACACCTCAAGTCCAAATATTTGTGAACCTAATTTCTTGATTGTAACTGAAAGTCTTTGATTACAAGGGTAGCTAATCACCTAGAGGGGTGAATAGGTTATTGCAGTCTTTTATAGTTCTTTAAAATCTTCTATGACTTATGTCCTACTGTGTATACATAATTCAGCTTTCAAGAACACAATACTCAGCACAGCAAAACACAAGATACAGCACACCAGATTTTATAGTGGTTTCCAAGTGTATGGGTACATCCACTTTCCCTCTCCGCCTTTCTAACAGTATGTTAGACAAGGCTCTTATCCAAAAACTATGGCTCCTCAGAGATTACAGCACGATCCCACCGGATCAGTCAGTCTCCACTGAGACTTACAACACAAGCTCACAGCCCTCCACACAGTAATCTCCTGACTACCAAACACAGGCACAACTGCCCTTAACACAGGTGGGAGAAACAGCCCCACACAGATCCACATAAGGATCCAATCACAGGCCTACGGTCCTAACACAGATCTCACAGATCCTTCTCACGGCCTTTATAATTTAGGCTTTACAATAAGATCACACAGATCTCTCACATAGCCTAATCAATCTATGCCTCAACACAGATCTATCACAGATCCACAGATTTTGAAAGAGGAATGTTGATTTGACTCAAGAGAAATTGCTCCCTGAGTCGATTTCTTCCTGGGCTAAGAAAATCTCAGCTCTATCTGCTTCCCAGCAACAAGAAAATTGATCTTCAATGGTCTGCATCTTGTGTTGGAAATTCATCAGAATCTTGATTTTGTTCTTGCTGATGAAAGAGGGGAACACGATCTTTAAACAGCTAACCTATAACACAGATTGCAATTTCTTTGCCTTATTCTTCTGTCCAGTCAGAATCTGGCACAGATATCTTCTTCTTCTTCGATTCATAAAATGACCTTCAGAAAAGGCTCAGATTGAATCGTGAAACATTTCAGCTAGGGCTTGCCTAGACTGATTCGTCTTCCTCAGAGATATCCTCTGTACTTGTTGTAGCAGATGTTGATTGCACCAGCGAACTAAGAAACCATTCGGATTTATCAATTTGAAGTTATTGGCTCTATAACAATGGCAGATGAAGACGGCGAACTCCCGCTTCTCGTTTTCAGAATGAATTAATGTTAATCAGAAAAGTTCATTTGATCTCGATCTTAGTTACTATTTATAATCCCGTCGATTTGCAAGATGATTGACAAGTGTCTCAGTTTTAACGGTGATTAAAACCTCAGCTTAATCAAATTGAGATTCACTGTAATCTGACGGCGACATTAATGTCGATTTGCAGCATTTAAATAACGAATCTGAAATTCATTGACTTGTTGACTTTGCTGATGTCAGCACCATTCTGTACTTAGCAAAATCAAGCATCATTCCAGACATCCTCAGTTCGACGAACTCAAAACTCAGTTCGACGAACCCAAAGCTCAGCTCGACGAAAAAGTGAAAGCTGAGTTCGACGAACTCAGAGCTCAGCTCAACGAAAAGTGGATAAGCAATACTCAACGATTCTGGACTTAGAATTTTCTTCAGCTCTGCTAGGCGTTGAGTGGCGTTGAGTGAATAGGCCATACTCGACGAATTTGGACTTAAAAATATTTCAGCTCTGTTGAGAGCATTGAGTGTATATGTCGCACTCAACGTTTTTTGCCTTAGCCATATTCTTTTGCCCTTTCTGCTTAAAAGCGTTGATAGCGTTGAGTGTATAAGCTTCACTCAACGTTTTTATACTTAGCCTGATTTTCTGCAATCTTGCCTTCTTGCTGAAGTTTGGCGTTGAGTGAACTGGCTTCACTCAACGATTCTAGACTTAGCTGAATTCTTGTTTCTTCACAGGAAGACTAGACTCAAAGCCTTTTGACTTGGCATTGAGTGAATGAGCTTCACTCAACGCTTCTGTACTTAGTCGGATTTTCTGTCAACTTATACTTTGGCGTTGACAGAATATCCATAACTCAACGATTCTGGCCATATGTCGTTGAGTGAGTTGAGCTCACTCAACTTCTGTGAACATATCCACATTTCTGCCTTTTCAATACTGTAATTTTTGACTGTCAGCCTTCTCTCAGCGCTATTAGTTGTATGACATTGAGTGAGCTTGTTGCACTCAACGCTTCTAGACTTAGGCATTTTTCTGAATTTCCAGTCTATCACTTTGAGTCCACCTGTCATTGTCTCTTGAACTATATGTCCAATCATTATGACAAAGACCAACCTGTATTTATGAACTTAAACATACATCAATACAACTATGTGTATATCATTGACCTATTTGACTTCTTACAAATCTAGGACATTGGGATCAATGGACCCAACAATCTTCCCCTATTTGAAGAAGTCAAAACACCACTTGAGAATTCTTTGTCAATGATATACAATAACATAAGTAGCAAAAATATTAATATTGTATTAATCTAAGAGCAGCAAGAGTTACCACATTTTCCCTTATTACAAGCTGATTCACCTGTGAAGCCTTTCTTGTAGCTGCTTCTTTGTTGTAGTTGCTTCTTTGTTGCTGCTACTCCCCCTTGCTACTGTTCTTCCTATACTACTTCTCCCCCTTTTTGACTTCTGTGAAATAGCTTAGGAGCAGCATGTTATCTACTCCCCCTATTTGAGATCAGAGAAACACCTAGAGCTGAACTTGCTCCCCCACAGTAAGAACAACTACTATCAATCCTCTTGATAGTTTCTTTATTCCACACCAACTTGCAAGATTAAATTTTCCTGCTACAAACAATCATAAAGAGCAACTGAAGTTATACCAAATTTAACATACCCAATTCAAATTTGAAGGTGTTGAACTTTGCTTCATCTAGTGGCTTGGTGAAAATATCAGTCACTTGCTTGTCTGTTGGGACAAACTCAAGACTAATATCCTCACATTCCACATGTTCTCTTATAAAATGATATCTAATCTTTGTGCTTAGTCCAGCTATGTGATACAGGATTCCTAGCTATAGAGATTGCACTTGTAGAATCACAAAACAAATGGCTTTTACTTATCTGGAGGTTATAATCCTGGAGTTGATGTTAAATCCACAGCAACTGTGCACAGCAGCTTCCTACAGCTATATATTCGGATTCTGTAGTAGAAATAGATACACTAGTCTGCTTTTTGCTGCTCCAGGACACTAGTCTTCTACCCAGAAACTGACAGAAACCTGATGTACTTTTCATATCCTCTCTGCAGCCTGCAAAGTCTGCATCTTAATAGCCAATTAGCTCAAAATCTCTATCCCTAGGGTACCATAGGCCAAGATCTAGTGTGTCTTTTAGATATCTCAAAATTCTCTTAGCAGAAGAGAAATGAGTCACTTTAGGGTATGTTTGATATCTAGCACAGACACATGTAGAATACATGATGTCTAGCCAACTAGCAGTGAGGTATAAAAGAGAACCAATTATCCCTCTATACAAAGTTTGATCAACAGGTTTCCCTGCCTCATCTTTGTCTAAAGATATATTTGATCTCATGGGAGTTTTCATGGTGGAAGCATTCTCCATCCCAAATTTCTTAATTAACTCTCTGGTAAACTTAGACTGTGATATGGATATTTCATTATCAGTTTGTCTTACTTGGAGACCCAAGAAGAACTTAAGTTCACCCATATGACTCATCTCAAACTTCCCTTGCATAAGTTTGGCAAACTTCCTGCAAATATTATCATCAGTAGACCCAAAGATAATGTCATCAACATATATCTAGACTAGGATGATCTTGCCCTTAGATTTCCTAAAAAATAGTGTCTTTTTTATCTTCCCCCTTGAGAATTTATTTTCAATGAGGAAGCTAGACAATAATTCATACCAAACTATAGGGGCTTGTTTTAGCCTATATAGAGCTTTCCTTAGTCTATAAATAAAATCAGTATGATAAGGAATAACAAAACCTGGAGGTTGTTCCACATAGGCTTCTTCTTTCAAATCTGCATTCAGAAATATTGATTTCACATCCATCTGATAGACTCTGAACCCTTGGAATGCAGCATATGAAAGGAATAACCTGATAGCTTCTAGTCTTGCTACAGGGGAATTGGTTTAATCAAAGTCAATACCTTCCTCTTGTTTGAACCATTGAGCCACCAGTCTAGCTTTATTCTTAACTATAATGTCATTTTCATAAAGTTTATTCCTGTAGATTCACTTGGTTCCAATGACATTATGTCCTTAAGGTCTGGGAACTAGCTTCTAGACCTTACATCTTTTAAACTTGTTCAATTCCTCTTGCATAGCTCCAATCCAAAACTGGTCTTGGTTAGCCTCTTCAAATTTCTTAGGTTCTACCTGTGATAGGAAGCAAGAGTACATTACTGTGTTGAGACATCTGCTCCTTGTCACTACTCCTTATCTTGCATTACCAATAATCTGATGGTCTGGATGATCTCTCAGATGTCTTACTGCTGGAGGCAGTATTGCTTCAAAATCATATTCTTCATGATGTTGATCTTCATCCACTTCCTGTAAGCCTTGTGCTTCCTCTGGAATGCACACACCCTCTACTTGGTCTTGCATTGTTGGAGCAGTTTCCTTGAGAGTGAGCTTTTTCAACATTAGTTCAGTACCTGTAGAACTAGAAAAAGAGCTTGACAGCTCATTATTAATCATATTTGTTTCATCAAACACTATATTAACTGACTCCTCTACAACTTGACTTGTCAAGTTGTAGATCCTATAAGTCTTACTATGATTGATGTACCCAGCAAATATCCCCTCATAGGATTTGGCGGCAAACTTAGTTTTATAGGATTTCCCATTGTTGAGCACAAATCACTTGCTCTCAAAAATTCTGAGATATGCAAGGTTTGATTTCCTACCCTTCATAATCTCGTAAGGAGTCTTATTGTGGCTCTTGGTGATAGAAGCTCTATTAAGGACATGACAAGCTGGATTTACAGCCTCAGCCCAGAAATATTCTGGGAGAGAAGTGTCATTTAGTAGAGTTCAACCAGCCTCTATGTGAGTTCTATTCTTCCTCTCAGCTATCCCATTTTGCTGGGGTGTTCTTGGAGAGGAAAACTCTTGTTGAATCCTATGATATTCAAATATTCTTGTCATGCATTCAGACTGAAACTCAGTCCCATGGTCACTTCTGATTTTGACCACAGTACTGTTTAGATCATTCTGTATTTGCATGACAAGTGTCTTGAAGACATCTGGGGTTTCAGATTTTTTCTTCAAAAAGAATATCCAAACAAATCTGGAAAAGTCATCAACCACCACAAAGGTGTAGGTCTTCCTACCTAGACTATGAACTGGCATTGGACCAAACAAGTCCATATGCAAGAGGTATAAACACATAACAGAATCTTTAGTCTCAATGCTTTTGAAGGAAGCTTTTGTCTGCTTACCCTTTTGCATGTAGAGCAAATACCTTCCTTAGAGCATTTCATGTTAGTATCATTCCTAACTAACTCTTTACTATAGAGCTTTTTTATAGTCTTATAATTCAAATGAGCTAGCCTCTTGTGTCATTTAACACAATGTGAGGTTTTCTCATTTGCAACTAGACAAATGGGAGATTCTGATGATAAACAAAAAAATTAAGATAATAGACATTCTCACTTCTAGTACCAGTCAAAGTGACCTCTTGGTCACTTGATCTTCTTATATGACACTTATCCTTGTGGAAAGAAATGACATATCCAAGATCACATAACTGGCTTATGCTTATAAGGTTGTGTTGCAACCCTTCCACATAAGCTACTTTTGTGAAAGTGACTAAGTTATTAGTGATCTTACTATAACCTTTGGTGATCCCTCTATCTGATCCACCAAATATCACCTTAGGACCATCCTTTATTGGAATGAAATCCTTCAGGATGCACTTTGTTCCAGGCATGTGCCTGGAACAACCACTGTCCAAGTACCATAGAGGGGTATGGCAACTTGGACTCACCTGAAAGAAATAAATTATTTAACCTTAAGACCTCAATTCTTATTGGGTCCTAGGTGCATGTTAGGCTGAAAATGAATATGCATGCATGCAACTCTTCTGACAGGTAAGCCGACATTAGCTCTCTGGACACTATTATTGTGTCAGCAATAAATGGCATAGTGGCCCACTTTGCCACAGCACTAGCACTCATAGATGTTATACCTTCTTTTAAGGGCTGGTTTAACAGCATTGCTGTCAGCAGCTCTCAGTCCAGCAGGTACAGCAGCAGCCTTTTTCTTATGTCTTCCAGCCACAGCCTGATTTGGGATCTGTTTGGCAGCAGAGGTACTTGGGGTATCTTGAACCCTACCAGACGCTGCCTTCTTTTCAGAGAGCATGCTCCTGATGGCTTCATATATGCCCCAGTCTGGTTTGCTGACAGACTTTCCTTTAGTCTGATTGTGGGGTGACAGATTTTGAGAAGGGGCTGGTACACCAAACACAAATGGTCCAGGATGGGACATTTGAATTTCTTCATGGGCTGCCTGGTAGGCACTAGCACCCTTGTCATTCCTACCACCATAGTGGTGAACAGCTTTGTTCTCATTGGTGGATCCATCATTCTCCCAGTGACCATAGATGCTCTCTTGGTCATACCTGTTAGATGGTAACAGCACTCTCCTGAAAGGAATAGGAGGCTTGGAGTCTAGTGGCTACACTGGAGCTTTGCCCTTCCTTTTGGAATTGGCAGCTCTAGTGTTCCCTGTGAAGCCTAAACTCTTCTTAAACTTTTGGGAGGAGAAGAAATCTATCAAAGGCAACACAGTACATGGCTTTGAAAACTTAGTCACTAGCTCTTTCTCCTTTTGGAGTTTACCTTCAAGATTCCCGATATGATAATTCTTAAAGGTTATGGTGCTCATCTGGATAACAGTAATGTTCTTTAGCAGGCTAACTTCCCTAATTTTCTGCTCTAGCAAAGTTGCTCTTTCAGAATGCTGGGAAGCAGCAAGCTTTAGAGATGCAATCTCCTGAGCCTATTGTTTGGTCAGCAGCTTACTCCTTCTGAATGCTTCCAGAAGTTCACCATATCTTTCAATCATTTGATTTCTGTCTTCCTCAGATTCAGAGTCATCTTCATCTCATGATGAAGAAGCACTTTAATCTGGACCAGTCACATTCTTAGACTTTGATGAAGAGTGTACCTTAGATGGTCTAGGCTGATCCTGGAAGGATTCTTTATGTGATCTTGCCATCAGCCCAATGTAGGCTTCATCATCCTCTTCGGATTCTGATGAGGAAGACTCAGTCCAGCTTTTCTCCCTCTTAGCAATGAAAGTTGAAAGTATTTAATTTCAAGGATAACTAAATCACCTAGAGGGGGGTGAATAGATTATTGGTCTCTTTATTATTCTTTTCCTTTCTTTTAGTTTGCTGCTTGAGTGGTTGATTAATATCTGCTTACAAGATGATTTACCATGCACAAAGAAAATAACACAGCAAAGCACACAGAGATTTATAGTGGTTCCCCAACTGAATACATCAACTTTCCCTCCCACCTATCCAACTGTCTTGTTAGACTAGGCACTTCTCCAAAATGCTCCAAGGAGCTTACACCTCAGGCACTCTGCCTTACACTCAGATTCTTCACAGAATCCAAACTCAGAACCATAAGGGTTCTTACCTCAGATCCCTGCAGAGCTCCTACAGCTCAGTGATCTACTAATCACCTACCTCGGCCTTATTTCTAAGGCCTACAACTCAGGCTCTACGACCCTACAGTTTCAGACACACGGCCCTACTCTCAGAGTGCTGCAACACTCCTACAACTCAATACCCTTTCAGGTACCTATAGCTCAGATCCAGGTAAACTGACTCCTACAGGATGAAAGTGGGTTGATGGATATTCTTGACACAAGGGATATTTTCCTGTGTCAAGCTTCTTGACTGAGATAGACTAAGTCCAACAATGATTGCAGGAGATTATTTCCTGAGTCAACCTTTACTGAACTAAGATATACTTAGTCCTAACTACTTTCACAGCAACAAGTTATTACTTGTGCTGGAAGCAACTTGCAGAACTCTGTTCTGCTCTTCTCTCTTTCCTGGGCTGAGGTGATTCAGCCCTAACTATGACTCCTGAGGAATACTCCCCTGAGTCTTCTTTCAGATCTCTGCTTCTTCAAGCTTTCTTCTCTTCACAGCTTCCAGATAAAGATATTCAGGTGCTTGAGTTGCTGGAACTGTGAAGCACATGCAGCAAGGGTCGGCCCTTGGCTGCAATATTATGCTCAGAGAATATACTCTGAACTAGTTTGCTGGTGCAGGTGAGAATGGCACCAGCTATCTTGTTGTTGAAGATGTTGATTCCAACAGCTGACTTGCTCTCCTCCTTTCTCAGCTTGAGCTTCCTGTTCTATAGCTCCACAACAATGGCCGGGAAGAAGAACACCTGTTCATTCTTTTATGTATTGAGACTCAACGGCTCTTTTAGCAATGGGCCCCACACATTTAATGTTGGCTACAAGTTTGCTTTAACGCAAGTTGTCGTACAGTAGGTCTGTGGAGACCTTTGTCGCGTACTGTAGCCATCCCGCCATTATTTTGAAATATGTTGACTTGTTGATGTCACCAGCTGTGGACTTAGCCAAAAATCAAGCATCAGAGAATAGGCATTGAGTGAGTAAGCATCACTCAACATCAAAACACTTAGACATATTCATTGTCTCTTGGCGTTGAGTTAGACACCTTCACTCAACGCCAAACTACTTAGAATATTAAGACTGATTCTAGGCGTTGAGTGATTCAGCTCCACTCCACGTCAATCTTGCTTTATCAGTTTTTGGTTGTTTGGCGTTGATTGAGTAAGCATTACTCAATGCCAAACCCCTTAGACAAAATTATCTTCACTAGGCGTTGACAGCGTTGAGTCAGTAACCTCCACTCAACGCTTTCTGTCTTTAGCTAATTTTCTGCTTATTCAGCAACATAAGCGTTGAGTGAGCATGTCTCACTCAACGCTTTCTGTATTAGCCAATTTTCTGCTTATTCAGCAACATAAGCGTTGAGAGCGTTGAGTGAACATGTCTCACTCAACGCTTTCTGCCTTAACCAATTTTTTGCTTATTCAGTAGCATGGCATTGAGTGAGTTGACTTCACTCAACGCATGTGGACTTAGCCATATTTTAGCTCATTCCAACTTCAATGTTACTGTTGTAGCCTGTCTCACAGCCTTTTATTGTATGGCGTTGAGTGAGTTGACTTCACTCAACCTCTGTGGACTTGGTCATTTTCTTAGCTTGTCACTGCCTTGGCTTTGACTGTATAGGCTTCACTCAGCGCTATAAGCCATCTGACGTTGACTGACTGATCTTCACTCAACGTCTGTGGACTTAAACAGTTTTATGTCTTTCCACCACTCAGGTAAGAACTTACCTGACTTAACCACTTATGCTACCTGTCACATCACAGTTTATCAGGACAAACTGCAATCATTCACTTTAAACACAAGTTAGATCACAACATGTGTATACATTGTTTTGTCAGTCCTTCTTCAAATTCAGGACATTGGGATCAATGGACCCAACAATCTCCCCCTATTTGAAGAAGTCAAAACCTAAGCCAATGTATACACTAAACATACCTATGTTATAGCTATTTAGATCATATCATCACACCATAATTCAGATAAATCATGGACATATCAAATGATGTAGCAGATAAGTCAAAGAAATAGCAAACGAAGAGTTAGACAGATCATGATTATAACCAAAGGTTGTACTATTTAATCATATAGGGAATAAATGTTTGAGTAATTATAAACACAATATATTATCCCTAGTTCTGAAAGCAGAACCTGAAACATTTTAAGTTTCAGGTTCCCTTATCATAATTTCACTGCCTCTGGATTTCTTTGTCGACTTGTCTTCATTTTCAGCTATCTTCTTCTCTTTCTTATCAGCTCCATCAGCAGCCTTAGCCTTAGTATCTTCAGCTTCATCTTTATCTTTTTGTCTCTCAAAATAGTTGAAAGGCTTGGGAAAGTACTTGGATTGTTCCACAACATCAGGAGCCAAAATATTTGCCTTTTTGTTCCTCCAGAAAGTCCTTCTTTCTGTCTCTCTCTTTTCCATCTTATCACATTCAGTTTTGTTGTACCATTTACCTCTATCAGATCTTTTGGCTTTGACCTGGTCCCAAGCAAGCAGAATAATAGATCTGGACTCTGGGCTCCACTGCTCGAAATCAGGCCTCTGTTCCATTTCTTCTCTATATCTCTTTTTCCTTAACTTGGCCTCCACTTCAGCATCATCAGTGATTCTTTCTTTGATTTGTAGTGACCGGTCTACTGTGGGGTTGAAGGAAGGATTCTGAGCACCAGTAGTCTTCTCTCCCCACTGAGCATTAGCACTGTCACTTTCTTCAATGTACTGCACATATTCTTGATTGTCTTGAACTTGGGCTTCATTGCAATACATCTTGTTTAAAGCATCTTGTACATGGTCAGACATCATTGGGATGTTATTATATTGCAGTGGCTCCATTCCCAATGAGCCTCTCACAGCATTTGTGGCCCAGACCATATTCCCAGTATTTGTTCTAATGACATAACTCTCTCCCTGTTTTACTTCTTCAATCACTTGAGTAGTCTGGGAGGTGCTAGCTTTGTTTCTTTCCCCTTCAAGGTAGTTAACTCCAGCAGTTACTTGATTTTTAGCTTGTAACATGTGGTCATCAAACATCTTGGTGCAGGCATCCATCTTAGTGAAGATCTCAGTGTTTTGTTCTTTTCTCAGAATTTTGTCATTCTCATGAATGGTCACAGAGTTTTTAGCTTGAATAGTTTGATTTTCAACTATAATAGCAATATTCTGATTTGATACATCCAGTTTCTTCATTGTATAATCTACAGCAAGAGCAGCTCTTGTGAAGAATTTTACGGTTTCTCCTTTCAGCAGATTCAGTTCAAACCTTATAGATTTGATCTCAATTGCAAGATCATTTCTAACATCCTTAAGGGCTTCATCCACATAGTTTTTCAACGCCCTTCTTTGGTCATCTAGCAAACCTTTTAGCTGGGCCATGAAGGTAGATAGCAGCTGATCAATTCTGGCAGATGTGCCCTCATCCAGGGCTTCAGTTTCTCCTTGCAGGCTTGCTCCCTGTTCCTTGAGCTATGCCACTCTTGGGCTTTTCTGTTTCTAGATGTGATGAGGAGTGTGCTTTCTTATCACTGTCTTCCTCTTCCTCAGATTCTGATGACACAAGATTGTGTACCTCATGAGCAGGGAAACCAAAAGATTTCTCCCCCTCAACCTCTGTCATGCCATTGTTTGCATGCAGGTCAGCAGTAGCAGCAGCATCCTTTATTTGAGGAACCTCCAGTTGCTCTCCTACAAATAATGTAGCATGCATTCTTTCTTGCATCATTTGCTCCCCCTCAATCTAAGCAATCCTTCCCTTAGAATTAGGAGTTTCCAAGTCTTTATCATGTACTTCCTTATCTTCAGACATAGGTATTTGCTTATCTGCATCCTCCAATCTGACAGCATCATCCCTCATTCCTGCAGATATTTTGTTAACAATTTCCACAGCAATTTGGCCAGCATCCATGGCTGGAGACAAATCCTCTCCTTCCTCTCCAGCAGATCCAGCTAACCCGGCAGCAATCTCATCCATTTCAGGAACTGAATCTGACTCTAGTCTGCTCACACGACTGAGAGGGGTAAGTTCAGAAGAGGCGGATACCTGAATATTCATGTCCCTCTTGGACACTTCAGCAGAAGACGATAGATCAGGATCATGAGGTTATTTGTCCTCAGATGAGCTGCTAGAGGAGCTGGGCTCAGTAGCAGCTATTCTCTTCCCTTTTCTCTCCATAGCTTCTGGACCACGGGGCAGAAGGACCCTGTCCCATCTCTCAAGCATCCTGATGTCCATCCTTCTCATATGGTGTATCCTAGCACCAAGTTTCAGATTCAGAATTTCTGGAGCAGTTTCTCGCAGAAATAGTGACAGGATTCTCCCCAAATTGGGTTCAGCCAAACATTCCACTATTCTTTCAAACACCAGTCTTCCCCAATCAGTTATCTTGGATAGTATAACCCTAGCCATAAGTTCAAACATCCTTTTTGAGATTTTGCCATGGGAACCTGTTTTGCATATCAGAGCTTTCTCAATGACGTCGGCTAGGAACTTGCCTCTATGGTTGAGTTCCTTCCTTTGAATCAATCTGGTTGTGTGCTTGGAGAGTCCACACCATTTCATTGTCGACCGTGCATTGTCCAGCAATAGCTCTTCTTAGTCCTCAATTGCATAGAGCTTTGGCAGCTGCAGAGCCTTGCTCAGCCTTCTGGGCGTTATCTTGATCTTCTTTCAGCTTACCATGGTCTTAATTTTTCCAGCCGAAGCATTCGCTTTGGAATTGGCAAATAACTCCAGTACTTCCCTCTTCCACAGAAGACAGGGTTCCGTCAGGACGAAATCTAGGTTAGATTTCTGTAGAAGATTAAGCACCTGCAGAACTTCTTCTAGAGCATCCATTTCGCACTAGTTCAGCACTTCGAAGAGGAAATCCGGTCCCTTGGGCGTCATCTCTCTGGAAAATTTGAGAAAGCAGGCGAAAGCGACTTTCCGTCGATTTAACGAATGCGGGCGGGAGAGGGTAAGGAATAGTGACTTGGCGTATTGCACAAGTCCTTCTATTTATAGGTATTGCTACCAGAGAGGCGAAAGGTCACTAATCCGTCTTTGATATTTTAATCTTGATCAATGGCCAGGATTGAGTCCCGACACATATCTGCAGTCCGACTTTTCTCCAATATTAGTTAAGTGGGCTTAATTGGCTTAACCTCGTTTTCTTGAGTAATTAAAAGTTTTAATTTAAATTTTTGATTAGCCCCTAACTGTATTGTCCTAACTTGCAGGGGAAATGTAAACCTGCAGTACACATTCTAAGTCATGTTCTATTGGGGTGCAATTAGACAAAATTTTGATAACCTTATATTTATTTCAACTGAGAGAGTACTAATCCCCAAGCTCAATTGACTTAACCAAATTTTGATACTAACCTATTTTAGTATTCCATATGCAAAATGTCGGTATGTTTAGACAAGTTAAATTTTGTGGCATGGTGAACATGTAAGCCACTAACACATGAATTAAGAAGAGTTGTTGTTTTTACATCTTCTTATTCATTTGTTTCAATTACTCTTCTCATGCATGAGTAGTCAATTCTGAAATTAAGTGGTAGAATAAAAGAAAGATGAATTCTACTTATCTCTGCTCCGTAAACTTGAAGTCCAAGTTGGATTCAAAATTTCTGAGCATACCAACAACCTTGCATCTGAGCTTTAGCCCTTGATGTTCATCTGGATTTCCTTTGTAAAGCTCCCCCTTAATAATTGCACTTATTTAGTGCATGTTGATAAGTTGAATCATTTCTTGTACCAAGACTTGGGTCTGATACAACATTGTCCAAGGACCATAAATGATTATGGCAACTTGGACTATCCTGCAAGACAGAATTACCTTCCCTTAGAAACCCAAGCTGACTTGGGTCTTAGGTTCTTGTTAACTTGAAAAGAAAACAAATGTCTACTTACAGGAGCCCTGTCAAGAAGACTTTCTCTTGCCCTTGGCACACAAGGATTGTGCCAACAATCTATGGCAAAGTGGCCCACTTTGTCACAGCACCAGCACTCATGAATATTGTATCTTCCTTTCTGAGCAGGTCTGACAGCATGGTTGACAGCAAACTGAACAGAAGAAGAAGCAGCTTCCTTGTTCCAAATTCTCTTAGCCACAGTCTGACTGAGAGTAGGTCTGACATGATAAGAGCTTGGATTTTCACAAGGTCTATCAGCAGCAGTTCTTCTTGCAGAGGGCATGTTGTTGGTGTCCTTGGAATATTCCAGGCCTTGCATCCTGGCAGATTTACCCTTGGTCAGAGTGTGAGCAGGGAGATTTTGAGAAAAGGTCACTGCCTTGTTCAAGAGAGATGGAGCTGGTGCATTAAATACAAAAGGTCCAGAATGGGCCTTTTGTACTTCTTCATGGGGAGCCTTCTGAGCACTCAGACCCATGTCCTTTCTTCCTCCATTGTAAGAGACATTTGCAGTCTTACAAGGAAGATTCCTATTCCTCCAGTGACCATCCCTAAGGTCTTGGTCATACCTGTTGGAAGGGAGAATTACCTTGTGAAAAGTAGGTTGAGGCCTGACAGGAACTTGCCCTCTTTTCTGAGATTGAATTACTTTAGAAATCCACTCAGATTCAGATCTTCTCTTGATAGAATCTATCTTAGAGAAGTGACCACAATTCTTCTCTCCCTATCAAGTTTCTCCTCAAGATTCTTGATAATATAGTCCTTGTATTTTAAGGACTCAACATGGATATCCACCATGATTTTTAGATGAGCTGCTTCCCTCTCTTTTACACAAAGGAAGGATGAAACTTCATCCAGCTGGGAAGCAGTCTTCTGTAGGGAGGCAATTTCCTCTGCTTGTTTCTTAACAAGCAGCTTGCTTTCCTTAAAAACCTTCAAAAGGGCAGCATGATTGTCAATCAATTGATTGATATCATCATCTGTTAAAGGACCCTCATCATCACTAGATGAGGAGACATCAGAGTCTGTACAGGATTCATATTCAGACTCTGAGGATGAGCTAGATGGGGAATGTACCTTAATTTGACCAGGCTGATCCTGGCAAGATTCAACTTTTGGGGTATCTATTTGGCCATGGCATCTGCATTTCCCTTCTACAGCTTCATCCACCTTTGTGTCACTCTCTGAATATGACAGAGGGGCCCTGATTCTTGCTCTTGCATCTAGAAGGACTTTGTCATCATCAAGAGCAGCCAATAGCCCAATGTTGATCTTGTCCTCTCTGCAGATTCACTGCTCCATATAGTTCCTCATCTTATGGTTCATCCTTGAACACATAAGTTTAACCTTTTAGCTATCCTTGGAGGTCAACTCAGACTGTTAGGTCCTTTTTGAGTAACTTCCCTCAGATACCACTTGAAAGTCTTTAATTTCAAGGATAGCTAAATCACCTAGAGGGGGGTGAATAGGTTATTGGTCTCTTTATTAATTCTTTTCCTTTCTTTTAGTTTGCTGTTTGAGTGGTTGATTAATATCTGCTTACAAGATGATTTATCATGCACAAAGAAAATAACACAGCAAAGCACACAGATATTTGTAGTGGTTCCCCAACTGGGTGCATCCACTTTTCCTCCCACTTATCCAACTGTCTTGTTAGACTAGGCACTTCTCCAAAATGCTCCATGGAGCTTACACCTCAGGCCCTCTGCCTTACACTCAGATTCTTCACAGAATCCAAACTCAGAACCACAAGGGTTCCTACCTCAACCTTATTTATAAGGCCTACAACTCAGGCTCTACAGCCCTACAGTTTCAGGCACACAGCCCTACTCTCAGAGTGCTACAGCACTCCTAATGCTCAGTACCCTTTCAGGTACATACAGCTCAGATCCAGGTAAACTGAATCCTACAGGATGAAAGTGGGTTGATGGATATGCTTGACACAAGGATATTTTCCTGTGTCAAGCTTCTTGACTGAGATAGACTCAGTCCAACAATGACTGCAGGAGATTATTTCCTGAGTCAACCTTTACTGAACTAAGATATACTTAGTCCTAACTACTTTCACAGCAACAAGTAATTACTTGTGCTGGAAGCAACTTGCAGAACTCGGTTCTGCTCTTCTCTCTTTCCTGGGCTGAGGTGATTCAGCCCTAACTATGACTCCTGAGGAATACTCTCCCCTGAGTCTTCTTTCAGATCTCTGCTTCTTCAAGCTTTCTTCTCTTCACAGCTTCCAGATAAAGATCTTCAGGTGCTTGAGTTGCTGGAACTGTGAAGCACTTGCAGCAAGGGTCGGCCCTTGGCTGCAATCTTATGCTCAGAGAATATACTCTGAACTAGCTTGTTGGTGCAGGTGAGAATGGCACCAGCTATCTTGTTGTTGAAGATGTTGATTCCAACAGCTGACTTGCTCTCCTCCTTTCTCAGCTTGAGCTTCCTGTTCTATAGCTCCACAACAATGGCCGGGAAGAAGAACACATGTTCATTCTTTTATGTATTGAGACCCAACGGCTCTTTTAGCAATGGGCCCCACACATTTAATGCTGGCTGCAAGTTTGCTTTAACGCCAACTATCGTACAGTAGGTCTGCAGTGACCTTTGTCACGTACTGTAGTCATCCCGTCATTATTTTGAAATATGTTGACTTGTTGACTTGCTGATGTCACCAGCTGTGGACTTAGCCAAAAATAGAGCATCAGAGAATAGGCGTTGAGTGAGTAAGCATCACTCAACGCCAAAACACTTGGACAGATTCACTGTCTCTTGGCGTTGAGTTAGACACCTTCACTCAATGCCAAACTACTTAGAATATTAAGACTGATTCTAGGCGTTGAGTGATTCAGCTCCACTCAACGTCAATCTTGTTTTATCAGCTTTTGGATGTTTGGCGTTGAATGAGTAAGCATTACTCAACGTCAAACCCCTTAGACAAAATTGTCTTCACTAGGCGTTGACAGCGTTGAGTCAGTAACCTCCACTCAACGCTTTCTGTCTTAGCTAATTTTCTGCTTATTCTGCAACATAAGCGTTGAGAGCGTTGAGTGAACATGCCTCACTCAACGCTTTCTGCCTTAGCCAATTTTCTGCTTATTCAGCAACATAAGTGTTGAGAGCGTTGAGTGAACATGCCTCGCTCAACGCTTTCTGCCTTAGCTAATTTTCTGCTTATTTAGTAGCATGGCGTTGGGTGAGTTGACTTCACTCAACGCCTGTGGTATTAGCCATATTTTAGCTCATTCCAACTTCAGCTTTTACTGATGTAGCCTGTCTCATAGCCTTTTGTTGTATGGCGTTGAGTTGACTTCACTCAACGCCTGTGAATTTGGTCATTTTCTCAGCTTGCCACTGCCTTGGCTTTGACTGTATAGGCTTCAGTCAGCGCTATAAGCCATCTAACGTTGAGTGACTGATCTTCACTCAATGCATGTGGACTTAGACAGTTTTCTGTCTTTCCACCACTTATGTAAGAACTTACCTGACTTAGCCACTTAGGTTACCTGTCCCATCACAGCTTATCAGGACAAACTGCAATCATTCACTTTAAACATAAGTTAGATCACAACATGTGTATACATTGTTTTGTCAGTTCTTCAAATTCAGGACATTGGGATCAATGGACCCAACAAAAGTTTTCTCCTTCTTGCTTCTCTTGTGGTGATGATTCTTTTCACCAGCCTCTTTCTTCTTAGGACAATCAACCATAACATGACCTGCCTTGCTGCAACAGAAACAAACAACCTTTTTAGAAAAATGTTTACCAGATTTTGGATCGTACCTCTTTGGAGGATTTCTTCTTATTTCTGTAGTAGTCCTCTTTGTGCTGGAAGGAAGAGGTAGGTTTGCTCCTCCACCCCTTCTTCTTCATCATCTTCATAAACTGCCTTGAGAAAGCAGCAAACTCCTCATCAGACATATTACATCTTGATTCCTCTTGATCTGAATCTTCTGACTCAGCTGGCCTTCCTAGGGGAGAAGGATTCTTCTCCTTGCTCCTCTTGGAGCTATCTAACTTGAAGGCCACAACAGTTTCTTTGGTCAGGCCTCTGCTAGTCTTCTCTTCCTCTTTCTTTGCTATCAGCTGCATCTCATATGAAAGCAGCTTACCAAACAGTGTGGATGGTGGAGTATCTGCCAGCTTTGCACTTCTCTAATGGCACATATTTTAGTGTCTCAGTCTCTAATAAGAGACCTAAGAAACTTATCATTTAGCTCATAATTACTAAAGGCCTTGTCATAGGTCTTTAGCTCATTAACTGTCATGAAGAACCTTTCATAACAGCTAATTATGGTCTCCTCCCTGATCTGTCTGAAAGCTTCATACTCTTGATTTAGCATTAACTTTCTATCTTCTCTAACTTCCTCAGTACCTTCCATTTACACTATCAAGGTGTCACACATTTCCTTTGAGCTCTTGCAGTGCACCAGGTTTTGAAAGGTGGAGTCATTTATGGCACTAACTATAATGTTTTGTGCCCTCTTATTCATTGTTGCTAAGATGACTTCATCCTTAGACATTTCAGTGTGCTTTTTTGAAGTCTTAAGATTTATATCAAGGACAAATGTCTTCATTGGGATGAAGGGTCCTTCTTGAACTGTGATATAGATCCTAGGATCAGATGCTTCCATGAACAATATGACCCTTTCCTTCCATATGCCAAAAGTCTCCTTCCTGCAGAGAAAAAGTTTCATGAATCCAAGCTCTATGTGATTCTCTCCTGAACCCATCTTAACCTTCTGACAGTTACCCTGGAGATCTAATCAGACTGCTAAGTATTTTCTTAAGAAACCTCCCTCTGATATCACTTGAAAGTCTTTGATTACAATGGTAGTTAATCACCTAGAGGGGGGTGAATAAGTTATTGTAGTTTTTTATAGTTCTTTAAAATCTTCTATGACTTATGTCCTACTGTATATACATAATTCAGTTTTCAAGAACACACTACTCAGCACAACAAAACACAAGACACAGCACACTACATTTTATAATGGTTCCTTAGTGTATGGGTACATCCACTGTCCCTCTCCGCCTTTCTAACAGTATGTTAGACAAGGCTCTTCTCCAAAAACTATGGCTCCTCAAAGATTACACACGATCCCACTGAATCAGTCAGTCTCCATTGAGACTTACAGCACAAGCTCACAGCCCTCCACACAGTAATCTCTTGAATACCAAACACAGGCACAACTGCCCTTAACACAAGCTGGGAGAAACAGCCCCACACAGATCCACACAAGGATCTAATCACAGGCCTACGGCCCTAACACAGATCTCACAGATCCTTATCACAGCCTTTATAATTTAGGCTTTACAATAAGATCACACAGATCTCTCACACAACCTAATCAATCTAGGCCTCAACATCGATATATATCAGATCGACAGATTTTGAAAGAGGAATGTTGATTCGACTCAAGAGAAATTGCTCCCTGAGTCGATTTCTTCCTGGGCTAAGAAAATCTCAGCCCTATCTGCTTCCCAGCAATAAGAAAATTGATCTTCAATGATCTGCGGCTTATGCTGGAAATTCCTCAGAATCTTGATTATGTTCTTGCTGATGAAAGAGGGGAAGACGATCTTTAAACAGCTAACTTGTAAGGTAGATTGCAATTCCTCTGCCTTATTCTTTTGTCCAGTCAGAATCTGGCACAAATATTTTCTTCTTCTTCGATTCAGAAAATGATCTTCAGATTTGGCTCAGATTGAATCGTGAAGCAATTTCAGCTAGGGCTTGCCTAGACTGATTCGTCTTCCTCAGAGATATCCTCTGTACTTGTTGTAGCAGATGTTGATTGCACCAGCGAACTCAGAAACCCTTCGAATTTATCAATTTGAAGTTCTTGGCTCTGTAACAATGGCAGATGAAGACGACGAACTCATGCTTCTCGTTTTCAGAATGAATTAATGTTAATCAGAAAAGTTCATTTGATCTCGATCTCAGATGTTATTTATAATATCATCGATTTGCAGGATGACTGACACGTGTCCGAGTTTTAACGGCGGTTAAAACCTCAGTTTAATCAAATTGAGATTCATTGTAGACTAACGGCGACGTTAATGTCGATTTGCAGCATTTTAATAACGAATCTGAAATTCGTTGACTTGTTGACTTTGTTGACGTCAGCATCAGTCTGGACTTAGCAAAATCAAGCATCATTCCAGAAATCCTCAATTCGACAAACTCAAAACTCAGTTCGACGAACCTAGAGCTCAGCTCAACGAAAAAGTGAAAGCTGAGTTCAACGAACTCTGAACTCAGTTCAACGAACTCAGAGCTCAGCTCGATGAAAAGTGGATAAGCAATACTCAACGATTCTGGACTTAGAATTTTCTTCAGCTCTGCTAGGCGTTGAGTGGAGTTGAGTGAATAGGCCATACTCAATGAATTTGGAATTAGAAATATTTCAGCTCTGTTAAGAGCATTGAGCGTATATGCCTCACTCAACGCTTTTTGTCTTAGTCATATTCTTCTGCCCTTTCTGCTTAAAAGCGTTGAGAGCGTTGAGTGTATAAGCTTCACTCAACGCTTTTATACTTAGCCTGATTTTCTGCAATCTTGCCTTCTTGCTGAAGTTTGGCGTTGAGTGCGTTGAGTGAACTGGCTTCACTCAACGATTCTGGACTTAGCCGAATTCTTGTTTCTTCACAGGAAGACTAGACTCAAAGCCTTTAGACTAAGTGTTGAGTGAATGAGCTTCACTCAACGCTTCTATACATAGTCGAATTTTCTGTCTCCTTATACTTTGGCGTTGATAGAATATCCTTGACTCAACGATTCAAGCCATATGGCGTTGAGTGAGTTGAGCCCACTCAACGCCTGTGGACTTAGCCACATTTCTGCCTTTTCAATATTGTAAGCTTTGACTGTCAGCCTTCTCTCAGCGCTATTAGCTGTATGGCGTTGAGTGAGCTTGTCGCACTCAACGCTTCTGGACTTAGGCATTTTTCTGAATTTCTAGCTTATCACTTTGAGTCCACTTGTCATTATCTCTTGAACTATATGTTCCAATCATTGTGACAAAGACCAACTTGTATGCATGCACTTAAACATACATCAAATACAACTGTGTATACCATTGACCTATTTGACTTCTTACAAATCTAGGACATTGGGATCAATGGACCCAATACTAACACAGACCATAGAGAACCTAAAGGGTGATGGCAAAGTGATGAGAATTTTTGGAATTAAACCATTTGAATTCAGAGGTGTTCTCGAAAGTAGACAAATGTGTGAAGATCAATATACTTGGAAAGCCGCTTCATACACATCACGGTCACCTAATGGTAGTAATTGGAGAATATAAGATTGCTTGTATATAGAAATCAAAATATAATCTCGCGAGAAATGCTCGCATCAATCTATTAGGAACAAGAAGAAGATTGCATTAATCGAAGAAAAAATACGGATACAATCTAGAGCAAGCTCCGACCAAGAACAAGGAGTCTGGGCCCTCCAATGATCCTTCTCTCCCAATAGAGCCCAAAAACCCTAATGATCCATAGATAATAATAACACTCACGTACCATCTCCTTATATAGGGAGGGGACTCACATATCATTAACATGAAATAAAAACAAAACGAAGTAAAATAAGATACGCACACATACGTAACAATACACTCTGCCAGAAAATCGACCTTGCCCTCAAGGTCGGAGCCGTCCTCCAACTAGTAGTGATAGGCCCACGGGGGGCAAGACGTAGAGGTGCATGAAGCGCCGTCCGGAGGTACAGTCGTGAGCATAAGCGCTTCAAAGTAAGTTGTGTGAGCTCGTGCATGTCATCCCTGATGATGCGTCGGAGCTCCTTCATAGGACAATCATGAGTAGGCGAGTAGGGTTGTTTGCAACGGTAACACAGGCCCTTGCTCCGTAAGTCATTGTACTCTTGGTTGGACAAGCGGTGAGTCCCATGACAGTTGTTGTGAGGGCCCATATTGGGTGGGCGAGGTAGAGGAAGTGGCAGTGGTGGGTGTTTCGACGGGGGAGAAAAGTATGATTAGTAGGTAGGTGGTGAGGAAGGAGAGTCCTTAGACAGCGCGAGGAATTCGGCCTCTACTAGTGGAGAGAGGTCAATGGCTTGGTTAATAGTTAATGGTTGAAGGGTGTGGAGGCGGGCACAGATATGGGGTTGTAGGTCATGCATGAAGTAGGCCATGAAATGGTCGGGTAGAAGACCTACAACATGGGTGACCAGCTTGATAAATGTATCCACGTACGAATTAATGGAGTCGGTCTGATGGACTCCGCAAAGGCGCTCGATCATGAAGCCGGTGTAGCGGTGATCATAGCGCTGAATGAGGGCCTCTGTGAGAGCTGTCCAGGTAAGTCCGGGGGCGAGGACTGGCGGAGCCAGCGGGCCCAATGGAGGGCGAACCCTTCCATGTTGATGATTGTTGTGGATACCTGCTACCGCGGAGGAGTCTGGTGAAGATCAAAAAACTGTTCAGTGCGGGAAATCCACCCAAGTGGGTCAGTCCCGTTGAATATGGGGATGTCGAGACGTAGGAGTCGTAGAGGCAATCCCGCCAAGGTGGGATCTGCGGGGGCCAATGTGCCGGGGGATCCCAACGCGGAAGAAGTAGTAGGCCCGACGTTCTGGATGAGTTGCAGGTTGTGAAGCATGGTCATCATCGATGTAAACTGCTCGGTCCGGGTCTCGAGATGCGAGTTGATGGTGGTGAGGGTGTGTTCGAGGGCTTCCACGCAGGATTCCATCTGGCCCCTTTGGCATATGAAGTCGGTGCACAGGACTGGAGGGCCGCAGGAGAGTGTCGGAGGCGGGGAAGGTGCGCTTGTGATCGGACGATCGTTGCGGAAGGAAGAGATGTAGTTGACGGCAGAGTGGAGCGATGCCGGTGGAGGACTGGAGCTGGTGTTGTGGGGAACTGAGAGCAGGGAGGTGGAAGATGGTAGAGCGAGGCCTGGCAGATGGCGAAAGCTGAGCGGGGCACTATTGGAGGGAATCGGCAGATCGCTACCGACGAACGACGGAAAACAGCGGGCGACCGATACGATGGAGCACGGCGTCGGGTTGATGCACTACGACCTTGGCGGATCACTGCGGTGATAGAAACCCGGTGGCGGATCGTAATCGACGGGTCGAGGCGCAGCGGCTCGGCGGATTGTTGTTGTCGACGACCTTGGAGGACAAGGGATCGGCTAGGGCACCACAGCGGAAGCGAAAGTATCGAGGAAACCCAAAACCCGGCGGCTCAATATAGGCGGGAACGGCAAGGTCGGACCAATTGTTAGGAACAAGAAGAAGATTGCATTAATCGAAGAAGAAAGACGGATACAATCTGAAGCAAGCTCTAGCCAAGATCAAGGAGGTTGGGTCCTCCAATGACCCTTCTCTCCCAAGAGAGCCCAAAAATCCTAATGATCCAAAGATAATCATAACACTCTCATACCACCACCTTATAGGGAGGGGCCAACAAATCATTAACATGAAATAAAAACAAAATGAAGTAAAATAAGATGCGCGCACGTGCGTAACACAATCACTTGGGGATGGTTTCACCCAAGGATTCCTCTTAATGAGAGTTACATGGTAATTTGACAGAACTCAACAAGATTAACTGCTCTCCCTTATATGAGGAAAACACTCTAGTGACTATAATTATCAAAACTCCCATGGCAATAGAAAGATAGACGGGGTGTAGTATTAATGAAAGTTGGCCATCGTGAGTATTAGTTTTAATACTCCACTCCCCACTCCTCAAAATCGACATTGTCCCCAAGGGGAAGTCGAACCATCCTCGACCTCAAGAGCCTCAAAATCAGAAAATTGATGATTTGTCTTTGGCAACGAGTAGCAGACACATTTATTTATGCAAATATTTGTAGGTGGGAGAGTAATACTGCTTGCAACATAAGTAGAGGGAATGTTGGTGGAGATCGGGGTACTCTTGGTGTGACGATCAGTGTGGTGGGTTTGGCATGGAATGGGGAGGTGATTGGGGAGGTGATTTGGGTGATGATTGGGGAGGTGGAGACAAGTCCATGTGGTGGAGTTTCATGTTGGTGAGTGTGATAGGTGGCGGAACGAGGTGATGGAGTATCGTGTGGTAGTCTAAGGGTTTGGTAGCAGGGCGGGGTAGTGTCGCAGAGGACATAGAGCTCTACTTCCTCAAATATGACTTGCTACATGGCACAAGAAAGAGTGTTTGGATTATGGATGTGAAGACACATCCTAATGCAGAGTTGGACACCAGTGAGGAAGTTGCCCAAGTAATAGTCTATAGAGATACCTAATACATGTGTGGCAACCTAAATGAAGTTGTCAACTTACGTGATGATGGACTCTGTTAGGCAAACCATCCCTAGACCCTAGTGGTTCATAGGCATTGTTTGTTTGGCCCCTACCATAGCGACGAATAAGCTCTCCTTGAACATCGCTTGTGTTAAGGTCGGGTTAGTTTGGAGAGTCTAGTAAAGTCAATGAAAGGTGGATCCTTCCATGTAGATGGACGATAAAGTAATCTTCTGATGTTCAGGGAGTGCCCTGGAGATTGAAAAATTGTTTGGCACAAGCAATCAACCCAATGGTGCCAGTCCCATCGAGAACAAAAAAGTCAAGATGTCGACGATCTATGAGGTGAGCCTCAACGAGTGGTTGGAGGATGATGATCTGAGCGGAAGGGCCACTAGAAAGCGGTTTGTCAATTGTGAGGTTTCAAGGTTGCGGGAAACGACATTTGAGGATTGGAGTGACCAATGAGGAGTATGTGTATCTCTCGCACAACGAACTATAAGTCGACAAGGAAATCTCGACACGATTCATGTGACTCGAGAGGGAGGAGAACCTCAGAGGTATGTCGTCGTCGCGAGTGGCCATGGAGCGTGTGACGGCCATCAACTAGGGTTGCAGCCCGAAGAGAAATAGTTGGCATGCCCATTAGATGGAGAAATGTCTTCTTGGAGGATAACAGTCCGTTTTGGGTAAATGGTGACTAGATAGGAGGTCTAGGGGGCTACTAGGGTGATTGGCCAATCAGAAAAGGCAGTTGTGAAGCCTCTATAGGCTGTCCTAGATGGGAGTAAGGAGTATGTCGTGGCTAGCACATGAGCTCATGTGTTCGAGCACGCTTCAGAAGGAATCCGGGAACGTGGGTACCAAGATCGACAAGGAGAACCAAAGTGGAACTGCTAGGGTAGGTGCATGGTCGTCTGAATTGAATGGGGGGAAACATGTCGAGCACTATAAGGGGCAGCGTTCACGGGTCGCAATCGCGTTAGAAATATTGGCGGAAGGAAGTAAGAGCATGATGTAGGAAATGTGTGTTGATGACAATCACGGCTTAGTAGGAGGGTGATGGAACAAGTTATGGTTTTATGAAACCCTAACAATCATGTAGCTCAATGATCGGCATTGCTCATACATAAAAATCAAAAAACAACTGTGTGGTAAGCTCACACCAATCACTGGGGGGGGGGGGGGGGGAATCCCTCTAAGGATCCTCTCAGTGAGAGCCACGGTGTAACTTGACATAACTCCCTAAGACTCACTACTCTCTCTAATACAGTGGAGGACTCGCTAGTCACTACAATTACCTAAATGTCCCTCCAGAGAGAAAAATACGTAATATGCAATACAAATGAGGGTTGAAAGCAATGTGGATTTGTATCAGCTACATTACAAACTTGAAAAAAATATCACAAACAAGTAGTCCCATTACTATCAACTTTTCATCAGCACTGAACATAAAACAATAAGCTTTTTTAGGATATAAAAATGGTGAGAATGAACAAACTATTTTTTACAGACAAGTAGAAAAGAAGTTGACAGAATGTGTTAAAAAATTTAAAATGCGAGCATTTTTATGAAGGAGCTATATGGAAGATTATGCAATAAATTTCTCAGGCAATTTCCTGAGAATTCTCATGTGAGTCAATAAGTGGAGCATTGGCACCTTCAGAAATTGTTTGGGGGGCTTCTTCCCTCTTGCCGGCGGAATAAAACACGTAATGCTGGAGTATGAAGAGGACGTCAAAGATCACTACTTCCTATAAGCAAAAAACAAGCAAAGCAGCAGCAGTTCAGTAGACAAAATGTACAAGAAAATGTCACCTTGACGGGAACCTCAAAAACTAGTTTAATGGATGTGTAGAGAAAAAAGTATATGCATGACAATTATGTTATGAACAGAACTGCCAAAAATATAAGATTAAATTTTAGAGTTAACTTCACAAATCAACATCATAAATAAAATCATTACACTAACGCCAACAACTTGGGATCAGCTTAATCATAATCAAGCATTCATACATTTTGATTTAAATCAAGATCATTGGATGGAATATCTTAAAACCCTAAACGTACACCAAAGATGATAACATCAATGCTTCTCGGAGATGAGCACGTAACCATAAATTAAGATGATTAGGATCTTGTTCTCATGGCCTGACAGACTTAGGGATGCACATATCTCAGATAAAGAATCTTACCTTCTACATATTGAACGAGATGACAAAGGCTGGAGACATGAAAGTTATGTAGGATATGCACTAGCATCCACAACAACTACATTATTTCTACCGAGTAAAATTCCAATTTCTGGGTGTCCGAAAAATTTAGGAGTTAGCTTATGATACATGGAACCCCTAAGACTGGTTTGCTTGTAAGGATGTAGCTTGACATAAACCCAAGCTCCCACTTGGTATTCCTTCTCACGACCCCCTTTATCTGCCATAGTTTTTACTTTCTTGAGCAGCTGCTAGAGTCTTCTTCAACAACTTCATGGCTTGCTCTCAAGCTTGTAAACTCCTATCCACTTCGGCCAAACGAGCAGAATTTTCAATATAGGGAATGTGCAGCGGGGGAGGCTGTCCATAGACCACTTCATAAGAGGTTAGTTGAATGACACTATGGTAAGTGGTGTTATACCACCACTCGGCCAAACTCTACAATGGTACGCATCAACGAATTTAATCTATTCACAAGTTTGTTTCACTCGATTTATGTTTTAAGAGGCGCTTCAACATCAATCTTCAGGAAGTTCCTCAGAAGTCATAACTATTTGGAAAAAAAGAACTACAAATTTTGACAGGAAGCATGCAGACCTATGAAGCACGGGTACTCCAAAAAATGTCCCGTACACGTACCCGGTACTTTTATGGGTACTGGTACGGCTCGTTACGCCGTCGTACGACCCGGTATGGAAAAATATGTACCCGTTACTTTTACTGTATTTCGTACAGCCCGGTACTTCCGGGTACTTCCCGGTTTGGCCCAATACAACCCGGTTCACTGCCCGGTCCTAAAAAATAGCGCTTATTCACGGAGCCTTCTTCTCGCTAGGGCAAATTATCGATCAAAAGTAATATTTCAAGAGCCGCGAGAACCGAGAGCTGCGTCGCGCATCCTTGTCGTAGGCCAGTGACCGGGAGCAGACACCGGAATCCTCCTCCTTCGGCACCTCCTTCTCGCCTCACGACAGTCGGCTCTTCCTTATTCACGCCTTACGCTCATTGGCGCCCCCTTCTCGTCTCAATACCAGCGACTGACAACAGTTTTTCTCTCTCTCACGCTCATAGCTACAGACTGCAGCCGTGAAGAAGTCAACATTTGAAACTGTTGTTGTTTAATTTATAATTTTAATTTGAATTATGACAAATATTGTTGTTATCACTCCTTCAGGGTATTTTTTTAATTCAAAATGAGTTCTTCTACATCAAGCTCAATGAGTTCAACTAATGCAAATGTGCCTTCAACTAGGTGGTTAGCTCATGGGGCTACAACACCTATGCTACAATCATTAGACCTAAAACTGCTTAGTCAACCGTGTTCATCTTCATGTTGTGAAAGGAATTGGAGCACTTACTCTTTCATTCATTCCATGAGGAGAAATAAGATGACACCACAACGATGTGAAGATTTAGTCTTTGTGCATTTTAATATTTGTCTTCTTTCAAGGAGGACGTCACTTTATACTAATGGAGACACCAAACTATGGGACATTAGTGGAGATGCATTTGATTCTATGGAGGGTGTTGGTATTCTTGAATTTGTTAACCTGTCGCTTGATAAGCCAAAGATGGAAGCAATTTTATTTAACGATGAAGAAAATGATGACATTGAAATTCAAGAACTTTAGTCATTATAGCATTTTTATTTTTTTGGTTGAACTATGTATGTCTTATATCTTCATTGGATTTCTTTTGTATTTGTTGAACTATGTATGCTCTATATCTTCTTTTGGATGAATTTCTTTTACTGTGTGTTTCTAGATGATATTTTTAATATAATTCTCACTTTCATCATTCCTTAGATTAGTCTAATTTCTTTGTTTATGTGGGCAATCTTGTGCATGTATGGTGATAACTGATAACATTTCATTAAATATATTCTTGGTGCGAATTAACTTATTATATGTATTTTTTAATTTTTTTCCACATACCCAAACGTACCTATACCGTGCTATTTTATAATTTTGTCGTACCACGTACCGGTACCAGTGTTTCATAGATGCTGACGAGGAAAATTGTGGCAGTGTGTGGACACGGCAAAGCACGCCAGTGTGCAGGCGTGTATGAGACGTTGTGCATGTGCGCAACATGTGTGAGGCAACATGTGGGTACGTGGATGTCCATGACAAAAGCTCAGCGATAACTGAGAGCATGATAATGCACAGCAGTGCGACTAGAGCATAATAAGTGCCTCCCATGTTGACATGTGCAGAGGCATAAAATACAAAACAAGCACTCAGCATGTGGGTGAGTGCTTGTTGGCAGAGCACAACCCGTGTGTGCACAATGGTCCCCTGCACATGCACATATGGATTGAAGGTGTAGCTCAGCGGTGATAGAATTTGGCAAAGGTCGTGTACTTCTAAAAAATCAGTTGAAAATATGTGGTTGTACAGCCCACTATCGCTTGGTCACTTTGGTGCCTTTTTAGTGTTTCTTCTCATCTCATTCAAAGATCTATGATTGAATAATAAATTTTTACCCAAACAATTTTAGAATCCATGTTTGATGTTCTCAAAGGGTCCATTCAATTGGATGGAATTGGGGCTTTAGAATTGGAATTGGAGTTTCAATTCCAATGAAAATGAAACTCCAATTCTAATTTCAGGAACTCAATTCCATCTGAATGAATGGGCCACGTTTGTTTGGACAAAATTGGAATTGATTTCAGAAATTGAGATGAATGCTCTGATTTTAAATTCTATTGTTCGGATAGACAATGAAATTGAGCATGCAAAAATGAATTGGTCAATTCTGCAGGCAGATTTGAAATTGAACAATTCCAATGAAACGATGATTTAGGCTTATTGAGATGTCTTGAACCC
The DNA here is from genome assembly GCA_039513925.1 of Platanthera zijinensis. Taxonomy (NCBI): domain Eukaryota; kingdom Viridiplantae; phylum Streptophyta; class Magnoliopsida; order Asparagales; family Orchidaceae; genus Platanthera; species Platanthera zijinensis. The sequence continues at coordinate 117,493,171 of CM077094.1, forward strand.
ACTCCATTTGAAGTTCTCTCTATCGATACCCCTTTAGTCCATGTCCCAATTTTCAGGTTATCTGGTAGCATGTGTGCATTTATTTTTCACTTCACTTCTGAAACTTTTCACTTTGGGTATTTTGAGAAATTTATGTGTATTGTAAAATATTATATAAACTCCGCTATCAGTAGGATTCCGATAATGGGAAACTTATGACATCTTAAACTACTTCTCTCTATTACCCGAGTTCTTCATAATGAACATTTATTATCTAACACCACTGGTGGATGTTGCCTCTTCTGGGTGTAAAGACATTTTTCGTGTTGTTATGTGCTCTGTGTTGATTCTTTATTTTACTCTATTATATATATGAAAGCCATTAAGATTTGCTGTCCATAAAAAGTAATTCTTGGGATCTATTGACGACAATAGAGAGTTATTTGTCAAATAACAGTTCACATGCCTGAAAGTAAATGAGTTATGGCTAAATAAATTTGAGACTGGAGGCAAACTAACATCAATATATGCAAATAATCATTGATTGAATTAAGGATCAAAAAAGATTATGAGATGATCCAATGGATTGAAAAAATATAAGAAAATGTGTTATGTGTATAAAAAAATTGTATTGGATAGCCCAGTATTTTACTTCCCAGCCAGTGGTTGAGAAAGAAACTTAACTGACGTTGGATACTCCGTGACTTCTAATATTTGAGTTTGAGGATAGAAGTTCAGTTAGGCTTGGATACCATTTATTTGACTCCTCAAAGTTCGTTGTCATAGGACTAGGGATGGAATCAAAATTAGGCTTGAATACCACTTAGCTGGCTCCTCAGGCCAACGCCAAATGGGTTGGTTGCGAAGATCCCGGATCCGTGCCACGGCAAATCCACCAAGCGAAAACCCCCCATAGTTGATCATATTGATCTAAGGGCCTCTTATATTCCTCCTACCACTATTCCCCCAACCACCACTCTACTCCAATAATCATGTCTACTCGAGATATCAAATATTAGTTGGAACACTTATCTGTCTCACACACACTCGTTGTGATACCATGTATGAAATAGGGATTCTGAGCAGGTATTTGCATTCATCCAAATTGAGACATCGGGAAGCGGCTCTGCGAGCATTAAGGTATCTGAAGAAATCTACTGGACGAGGGATTGTATTCTCCTCAAAAAATAACATGTGCGAGTAGAAAAAACATGTTGATTGGGTTGGAAGCCAAGATGATAGGAAATTCATGAACGAATATTGTTATTTTGTTAGGGAAATATCCTAATTTGGAGAAGTAAGAAACAAAATGTGATAGCAAGATCAAGTGAAGAAGCAAACTATAGAGCAATGTCACAAGAGATATGTGAGAGACTATGATTTCAATTCATAATGCAAAATCTGAGGTTACAAGATGAAAAACACGTCTCTATTGTGAAAATATAGTAGTTATATACATTAAGCATAATCTTGTTTATACGATGGAACAAAACATGTTGAAATTAGCAGACACTTCATTAAGAACCATCTGGAGAAATACAACATCTTCACACCATGTATTAAGTCCCAAGATCAGCTGACATATATATCATTGATAGTATCTACAAGCTGGCAATGATCGATAACTTGGAAGGGATAGTTGAATTGTATCTATACTACTATATATGAAAATTCTTTTTTGTTTTTTGGGCGTTTTTCATTCGAGAGAGAGGAGGGGAGAAGAGAGAAAGAAAGGGGGGGAGAGAGAGGAGTGTCCGATAATTATGAGGGGAGAGAAAGTGTGGAGAGAGGGAGAAGGGGAAAAGAGGGAAGGGGCATAAGGAGGGGCGGCAAGAGACTAACAGAGAGGGGTGAGAGCCGACAACCTGTCGGAGCCTCCCCCGTCGGCGATGGCGTCGCCGCCGTCCTCCAACGTTCCTGCCGGAGTTGGATGAGGCTATAATCAGTGGGGCTGGTGGCAACCTTTTTCAATATATATGGAGGCATCACCATTGATGTCGGAGCCTCCCCCGTCGGCAATGTCAGAGAACGAAGACAAAGAGAGGGGGGAGAAGACAGAGGTATATGTATTTGTTTAAGCAAGGGGGCAAAGGAGGGAGGAAGCGAAGTAGGGATCGACACCCCTATGGCCACGAATCCGGGGAGATTTATTAGCACGGAGGCGGTCAACGGAGGAGTGCTACGTTTCCTCCCCATTTGAATCCACGTTTTAGCTCCTTTACGCTATTTGAAAAACGACATCGCTAAAATTGTTGGTTTGGTTCGCACGTTGCGTCCCCAACGCCACTGAGTTCTGATCTCAACGCTGCTTTCCCACCGCCTATCCCGAGCTCCTTTTTTCCAATAGTCGCGCACCCTACTCCAGCACGCTAGGTTGAAGAAAGGCGGCGGCGTTGTGCATCGACGAGGAGCCGCGGCATGAAGCTCCGGCGAAGGAAGCTCCTGATTAGGTTCCCGGAGACGCTCGCCGACTCATTACGGGTAGTCGTGTCCAAAAAGCCCGACCGGGCTGGTCGGGCCCGGGCTTTTTGCCAACCGAGCTTGACCCGGGTTCAGTTTAAGCCGGGCTCGGGCTCCCTCTCAAAGAGGGGGCCCTATTAGGCCCTTCAGGTCGGCCCGGGCCGGCGTGAATACAAAAGGCGGGATTTTAATCCCGTCTAGCGGGATTTTAATCCCTCCTAGCGGGATTTCTGGCTTAGCCCGGTGCCGGGCTCAGGCTAGCCCGGCGCCCGGGCTTTGCCCAGCCCGGGCCGGACCTAACTGGGCTTTTACCGGGCCGGACCCGGGCATTTTGCCCACGACTAATTACGGGAGAGAGAGAGATGATTGCATATTTATTATTATTATATCATCTTATTTATTATTATTATATCATATTATTTATTATTATATCATATCAGCAGATCAGCTTATTTATTGTTATTATTATTAAATATATATTATCATATATTTTCAGCTTATTTTTTACTATTATATATTATTAGTATTACACTACTATTATTACTATGGTTTTTATTATCATACCTCTGTTGGGGTCATCACTGTCGAGCATCCCCATCGGTGGGGTCCGGTAAGGCTGCCACATAAAAGCAGGTTCGCCCACTTCAACGCAATCCACAAGCTCGGCGTCGCGCCCGCCACTCGTGGCTCCATGAAGCCCTATGGTTGTCTGATTTTACATGCGCACTTCGGGGGGGGGGGGGGGGGGGGGGGGGGGGGGGGCTGGAGAATTTCGTGGAAAATAAATCAATAATACTTATATACGAGCATCTTCGTATGGGCTACGCCCGTGCTCGATGCTCTCGGGCAGTCTTCGGCCGCATCCAGACGGGCTTCGCCCGCCTCCACACGGGCTTCGCCCGCCTCCACACGGGCTTCGCCCATACTTGATGCTCCGGACGGCCTTCAGCCGCATAGAAGCGGGCTTCGCCCGCTTTCAAGCAATCCACCAGCTCGGGGCCGCACCGGTAACTCGTTGCCCCCCGCAGCCCTATGGTTGTTTTTGTTTTGTGTACGCGCTCCGGGGGCCGCGAGGGGCAGTTGCGGCGCCGAGCTGGTGGATTGCGTCAAAGCGGGTGAAACCCGTTTTAATGCGGCCGAAGGCCGCCCGAAGCATCAAGCACGGGTGAAGCCCTCCTGGATGCGGCCGAAGGCCGCCCGAGAGCATCGAGCACTGGCGTAGCCCGTGCAAAAATGCTCGTGTGTGTGTGTGTGTGTGTGTGTGTGTGTGTGTGTGTGTGTGTTCATAACATGTTTTAAAGGCCCATAAGAAGACTCGTAGCATTTTTAATTTCCATTTCATCTTTATAGTCCAGCAGCACTAGTAGTGTTTGGGGCCATTCCTCTTTGTGTATATATTGAAATTTTCAATTTGAAAATCATATAAATCACCACAAATGTTCATGATTAGTTGTCATTAATATAAGTGTGTTAATTAACTGATGAAACTCTTAATCATATTCAATAATCAAAATAGAGAGTTACAACCCACTATATATGGGTGAGAACATGGGGAAAGCATGAAATAAAAGTAATCAAAAAATACACAAACACCAACACACACACACCCCCCCCACCCCACCCCACCCCCCCCCACCCCCCACCCCTCCTCAAGTTGGACATGTGATATCAACCATGCTCAACTTATCAATGATCTTTCCAAACACACTTGTACTCAATCCCTCAGTGAGAATGTCAGTCAAATAATGTTCGGATGGCACAAATGGAGTAACCGCAATGCCTCTCACAATGTTTTCTTTGATGAAGTGGAGGCAGAACTCAATGTGTTTAGTGCAATGGTGTTATACTGGGTTGTGAGAAATACGGATGGTCATCTTGTTATCATAGTATACTCTTATAGGTTCCTCTCCATTAAGACCAAGATCTTTCATGAGAGTTAGGATTCATAGCTCTTCACAGATCCCGTGAGTCATAGCCCTAAACTCCGCCTCAACGCTGGATCTGGCAACCACATGTTTTTTGCTCCTCCAGGTTATAAATTTTCGCCCACCATTGCACAATATGCTGGGGTGGACCGTCGATCATCAATTGATCCATCCCAATCTGCATCAGTGTAAACTTTAATAGTCAGTTCATCATTTGGTGAGAATAGGATGCCCTTCTCTGGTGAGAACTTAAGGTATATAAGGATATGATAAGAAGCATCAAGATGACGAGTCTTCGAGGAATGCATATATTGACTGACTACTCAAACCGAATAGAAGATATCTAGACAAGTATGTGACAAGTAGATTAGCTTTCCCAAAAGTCTCTGAAAGTTGGGGATGTCTTTAGTTGTTTCACCATAATCTCTTCCAAACCTGTGGTTAGCTTCAATTGGGGTGTCAGTAGCTCTACACCCACACATTCCTGAAGCTTCGAAAAGATTAAGAATATATTTCCTCTGGGATATAAAGATCTCATGTTTGAACCTCGCAACCTCAATATCCAAGAAGTATTTAAGGTTTCTCGAGTCTTTCACTTCAAATTCTCTTAACAACCTTTCTTTTAGAGCAAATTCCTCATCCTGATCATCTCCAGTTATAATGATGACATCGACATAAACTATCAGAACTGTCACCCTTCCATCCCTGTGTTTGATGAAAAGGGTATGATCAGTATTGCTCTGGGAGTATCCAAAGATTGTCATGGCCAAAGCAATGTATACTTTCTCTTCCAAATCCCCATGAAGGAATGCATTCTTGACATGCAGTTGGCTGAGATTCAATCCCTTACAGGAAACACATGATAAAAGAACTGTTATAGAGTTCATCTTCGCAACAGGAGCAAAGGTCTCCCGATAGTCAATCTCTGTCGTCTGTATGTACCCTCTTGCGGCCAACCTGGCACGATTTCCAGGGTGTTTTGTTTGAATGAAAATACTCATTTACATACAATGATAATCTTCCCTTTAGGCAGGTGTACCAGGTCCCATGTGTGATTTTATCCAGAGCATGCATTTCATCAAGCATAGCTACCTTCTGCTTGTCGTTAGAAAGAGCTTCCCGCCATGACGTAGGAATGGAAATAATAGACAAAGAAGAAAGAAAATCTTTATGGGATGTCGTTAGAGAGGAATAAGAGCCAAACTGAGATAAGGAATGTTGTGTAGAGGTACTTTTCCATAGAGCAATAGACTAGGACGACGGGTCAAATGTCGGCTCTGGGATTCTGAGAGAGCCACGTGTGTTTGATCCCTTAGGACGTCGAGAGTAAATCTGCAGGGGAGAAACATGGATTTTACTATGGGAGCGCCAGGAGTTGGCACATGAGCAACAGGAGACAGAGTCAAGTGGGACTGGTACAACGGAGTAATGGGTAATGGAGTAGTGGAAAGAGGATCAGTGGGAGTTAAGGAGTTCACTTCAAACATAGAAGAGATCACCCCCTGAAGTGAGGGCCCATAATAGCTCTCAAATTCAACAAAGGTGAAATCCATTAATACAAAAAAAAAATCTTGTAGATCACATCAAAGCATTTATAACCCTTTTGAGTAGGGGAAAAACCCTATGAAAACACACTTGTAAGCACGAACATCAAGTTTAATTTTATGATGGATAAGAACGAAGCATACACATCCAAAAACACAACGTTGCAAATTTTTTTGTGGAACCTGAAGGGTGTTAAGAGGAGTGTAATACCCCTAGAACACATAAGGGCATACGGCTAATAAGTTAGGTTGCAGTAGAAACAACATTCCCCCAAAAGTATTTGGGAATGTGCATCTGGAGAAGAAGACACTGGGCAACTTCTACAAGGTGATGATTATTTCGTTCGACCACCTCATTTTGGACAAGTGAGTAAACACAAGATATTTGGTGGATAATTCGATGATTAGCAAGATAGTGTTCAAAATGGGACTCACGACCATTGTCAGTATCAAGAATTTTTATAGGGTGCTAATTTGAGTAGAAATAATGTAATGAAACCGTTAAAATAAGAAAAAAACTTTGTTTTTTGGCTTTCATTAGGTAAACACAAATTCTTCGGGAAAATAGTTAATGAAAGTGATAAACCAAAAATAACCAGAAATAGAAGCAACAGGATAAGGCCCCCAAACATCACTATGTATAATATCAAATGGTGCAGAAGTAGGAGAGGAAACATGATTAAAAGAAGCATGATGGTGTTTGGCAAGTTCACAAGCATCACAATGAAAATTATCAACTAATACAGAGGGCATAGTAGGAAATAAATGTTTCATAGACAAGATAGAGGGAGTCCAAGACTACAACGGTGGGCCTCCAAGATGGCCGACTGATCAACATGAAGATCCTGGGGTGAGAAGCGGGTTGGGAGGATTCAACCACGTAAAGCCCATCCAACAGACTATCAGTGACGAACACTGTTCCCGGCGTCGGGTCCTGAAAAACACAAGACAAAGGAAAGGTCACAGAACAGTTCATAAAATTGGTCAGATAACTAATGGAGAGATGATTGTGAGTAAACTTTCGTACATGAAGAACGAAAGAGAGGGTGAGAGTGGAACAAGAGATGGATCCTTTCCCAGCAATCAGAGAAAAAGATCTATCAGCAATGGTCACCCTGTCCCTACCAGACAAGGGAAGGTAAGAAACAAAATCTGTGGCAGAGCCTGATATATGATTTGTGACTTCATAATCAATAATCCAGTGAGTAGACGGATGAGAAGGCGCAACATGAGCACATGAGAGTCCCTGCTGAGCATATGAGAACGAGGAAATATATGTTTCAGTAGATTGTCCCTGCATCAATCTGTGAAACACATGGATCTCATCGGAAGATAAAGTCAAGGGAACCAGAGTGTTAGAGGAAGGTAAGAGCTCTACCGAGGCATCTGGAAGATGAGCAAACCGTGACTGAGTTGAGCGGTCTTGAGAGAGACCAAAACCAGACCTCCTCTTGGTGCAGAACCACCTCGTAGTGTAGGAAAACCATGAAGACTGAAGCACATGTCACAGGTATGATGAGACTTCCCACAGTAATCACATAGCGATTGATCTTTGTCAGTGGACTTGGACCTTAGGTCACGAGAAGCTCTACAACTAAACTGAGTAGCAAGGGCAGAACCTTCAGAGATAAAATCAGGAGTACAAGTCTGTCTGCTATCAAATTCTTGCTAAACAAAACTATAAACCTTCGGGAGAGAAGGAGTGGGGGAGGGCCCAAGAATCTGAGCACTGATCTGATTGAAGTCCCGATGCAGACCATGAAGGAACTCAAAAACTCTGTTTCTTTCTTTCGGATCCTGGACAAGAATCTCATCCTCGAGGGACACAAGAATGAGGGAGTCAAAGTGATCATATTCCTGATAAAGCCGAGTAAACTCCAGATAGTGGACTGAAGGAGGACGATCATCCTGACAGGGAAGAAAGATATTTCGTCGTAGCTGAAAGATCTGGGAAGCATTCCTCCTGCATGAGTACGTAGCCTCAACCCTCTTCGAAATATCTGAAGCAATATCTACGAAAAAGTAATTTCGGGCAATGGAGTCCACCATGGAGTTAGTCAGCCAAGACATTACAAGAGAGTTCTCCGACTCCCACTGCAACCAATCAGAGGAATCCTGGGCAGGCTCCTTCGTATTACCCAGAGCATAACAAAATAGACGTCGACTCTTCAAGGCAGACCACGGGAGAAAATTTGAGCCATCAAGATGTATAGTCGTGATTTGAGGAATATTATGGTCATGATTTGACCGAATAGATCCACCGGACACCAAGGTAGCAGAGGACACTCGGATGCCAGAAGAAATCGTGGGAAATTCACCATTCCCCGACATGATAATCCAAGAATAAAAATCTAGGAGGCAGGGGGAGGAACACCACACCACTGAGAAATCAACTAGGGTTTACTCATAGAAGATGAAGGCAAACTAAGTCCATGTAGGCTCATCCAATCGAGTACGACACCAGAAATGCCTCCAAACTAGGTTAGCAAATTTGGTGGTGCAAAGCAAGGAGCAGCAACAAATCGGAGAGATGCCCCCCCTGCGCTGGAGAGAAGGAGAAGGCCCTCTGTCGTGGCTAGAAGGAGCGGACCTGGGCTAGCGGAGACTGCGCGGTAGAGAGCTGGGACTAAGACTGGACGAGCGAAGCGGAGACAGCGCTAGACGAGCGGAAGCGGCACGGTAGAGGAGATCCAAGCGGATGTGGCGTGGGGACGAGTTGAGCGGAGTGGAGACTGGTCGCCCTAGGGCTCTGATACCATGATGAAACTCTTAGTCGCATTCAATAATCAAAATAGAGTTACAACCCACTATATATGGGTGAGGAGGACATAGGGAGAGCATGAAATAAAAGTAACCAAAAAATACACAAATAACAACATTAACAAATAACACATCAGTAATGGAGCTGAAAGGTGGTGGAAATTCTTTGTAGCAAAGTCTGTTAAGCATAGACAACGTACCAGGGAAAGTAGGGTCTTCCCTATATTGCCATAGAAATTTATCCCCGTCTCTGAATGATAATTAGAGCAGGAAAATTTTAACAAAATTGAAAAATAGAAGATAAAATGGCATTAAATTTTTCATTGAAAAGCATGGTTACATACTTTGGTCTATGGACTGCACAGACATTTGGCCAAAATTCAGCAGGCCTCCAATCAGATCAAGTAATATGTTGCCTATGCTCCATCCTACAGTGCTTTTGCGTTTGAAGTTCATGAAAACCTATAATAGCAACTATGTTGATCACCACAGCTCGAGGAAGAAACTAGAAAAGAATGCTACCTAGAACCGTAAATAGCTAAATTCTTGCAGTTCTAGAAAAAGGAATATAGTACAAGATTTGTAATCCTTGCTCCAGTTTAAAACTGCCTAGGATAAATACGCAATTGTAGAAATTCAGATGCAATTAATAAGGGACACATGCTCCAAAGAGTACATTAATAAACAATAAAAATAAGGATGTAACTGTCACACTGTCATCTATATATATATACAAAAAAATATGAGTAGCCAATAGGATTGCTTGGTGTAACAATGAGGCCATCCAAAGCAATCCCAGCCGTTCATTTATCATTTATTTTCCACTAGCGAGAGCAACTCGCGAAACCAGTTAATCCCTAAAAAATGTTTGACGGTTTGGCGGCCACCGCCGGCTGAGTCGTCGGCGGCCTGCCCGGCACACACCGGCGGCCTCGCCGGACTCCGGCGAACACGCCGGGCTACCCCCGGCGGGTTCGGCGGAGTCCGGCGAGGCCTCCTGTGGGCGTCGGGCAGGCCGCCGGCAGCTCAACCGGCGGCGTATACTTCACGGCCACAGAGAGTGAGAGGTGGGAGAGGCGGCCGGATGCAGGTGGGAGGAGGAAATGTTAATCAAAAACTCTGACTATAGGCAAATTTAATATAATTTTAAATTTTATTAAAATAAATTTCAATTTGAAAAAATAAATTTCAATTTGAAAAAATAAATTTCAATTTTGAAAAAATAAATAAAAAGTTAAAAATATATAATAAAAAACCTCAATAATATAACATATAATAATTTCAAAATTACAAAATTTACATTATTTTAAAAATAAACGGGCAAAGCCCGCCGTGGGCAGGTGGGGTACTATAGCGCGGGGCACGGGGGGGCCCCCGTGCCACGAGTGATAGTACCCGGCCCACGATGACGGTCTCCTTTAAAAAATTTTGTTTTTATTGCCAGTAATTATGACTTGCCAATAATTTTTAGAAAATGTATTTGTCGACAGTAATTACAAAGCCCGTCGGGGGCGGGTGGGGTACTGTCGCGCGGGGCACGGGTGACAGTACCCGGCCCACGGCGGCGGTCTCCTTTAAAAATAATATTTAATTATTTTTATTGTTTTAATATGACATAAATAGAGTTATGGTGTAACTCGGTCGACAAATGCATCTAGACCGTTCAATCCATCATATTTTAATATCAGCCTTTTGATCATGGCCTGCCAATAGCTGCCCATGGAATACCCTTTCCTCCTCAGTGAAAATCTCAATCCCACATTAGCAGGCAGCCCGATGCTCATGGTTGAAGGCATTCGATTCAATAACATGTGTCTTTCCTATAAAGAACAATGTTAAAGTGTACCCTATGTTGCACGAAGCAAGTAGACCACAACATAAAATACAATATGAAGTTTAGAGTAAATACATTAAAAACAATTATTAAAAACCGTCGGGGGCGGGCTAAGCCCGTCAGAGGTGGGCAGGTACTGTCGCGCGGGGCACGGGGGGGCCCCCGTGCACTGTCACTCGTAGAATATAAATAAATGTAATATCTTTTATGGTATGTAGCAAACTTTTAAAGCCCATATTTAGCAAGCCCAAGTTTGGGCCCATGTCTTTTATTTCCCATTTATTCTTTTGTCACACATCTCCTATGGAGTTTTTTGAGAAACTCCCTCTCTTATATAAATATACATGTATAATGTACCTTTGAAAAATCAATAGAACAGAAAATTTTACATGGTAATAGAGCATGCCAAATATTTTTCATGTGGTTTATTTCTCTAGAGCGCCCATGTTTCTCTACACGAGCTCCTACGTTTGTCTGCAAGATCTTCCCGCAATACTTCTAGCCTCCGTGGTTTCGTGTCTGTCTCGCTTCCTCGCGGTCGAAATTCTGAAATCACAAGCTTCTGGACAAAACCAATTGAAAAAAATTGTGATCTCACAAGCTCTCCCCCTCTGGTATTCCGCGGCGTGCACCTGCGAGTTGTTGCATCAGGAGAAGAACCAGTGACATAAGGAGACAAGTTCCTTCTCTCGCGAACATTCCTATCTCGTCAATCTCTTGCAAGCTCTGTGATTTCTTGCTTGCAAGCATCGTGCGAGCTCCCTCCATCCACTGTCTCGCCTCCATCATCCTCTGCATCCACATATCACTCTCATGCTCTCTGCCTTCGTTGCAGAGCTCTCTAACTCCCCTACTTTCCTATACAGGACTAGCCGGAGATCTCTACTGACCTCCTAAAGTCATTGCAATGTTGCAGATCTCTTGCAAATCCCCGTACTCGCCGCAGCCGAAAGTCTATCAAGCTCTACGTGAAGATCGAACTGACGAGCTTTTTTTTTGCCGTGTGCCACGAGACCCTTTTACCGCCACAAGCTACGAGTTCTTCTCCCTTGCTTTCACATAATTACTTCTCCTTACTAGTTGATGGTCGGATCTTCATCTTTCGGCGAACACGTGGGCACTCAACTGCAAGTCACATCCACTAGGTTGGATGGGACAAATTATCTTGTTTGATCGTGATTTTTTTGGATCTATGTCACCACTCAGGGACACCTACGTCATCTCTAGGACCTTCCTCCAACTCCACCAATCGGTGATGCTGCCAAGCTTGAATAATAAGAAGACTGGCTTGTTAAAGATGTCATTGTTATCGATTAGCTTCTTAATAGTGTTGACCCTTCTCTATCAGTAGCACTCTCAGTTGTCTTAAAAATGTGAAGGCAATCTGGGATTTTCTTGCGGAACTTTACTCTTTAAAGAGGAATTTTTCATAGATATTTGATTTACATATGAGATTGGGCACTCTATGCCTCGGCGATCTATTCTCATTTAACAAATCATTATTTTGTATTCAAAGGGCTTTATGATGAGCTCGGTGTTTATCACCCCCTCAGCACAGATTTGACAATTTTGCAACAACGAGATGAATTGACTCTCATTCATTTTTTGTCTATGTTGTCATAATCTTGTGATCACATTAAACATCAAATTCTCACATCTGATCTCATTCCTAGCTTGTCAGAGTTTATGCAAAATTTCTCAATCTACCAACCACACCACCCGTCCTTGGAGATGCTTCCACTCTTGTTACTTCTGGAGGTCGTAGTCATGGTCGTAGTGTATTAAAACATTTCTCCCGCAAGTGAGGATATTGTGATTGCACGAATCACTTTAAGGAAAATGTTGGGAAAAATAAGGAAAACCTAACTGGGCCAACCAAGTTTCCACAAAACCAAATGCCCCTGAGAGTACTTCTAAAACCATAGTCTCTCTTAATGTTTTGGGCATAGAACAACTTGAATGTCTTCTCCGTGCGCAGAACTTTGCCCAGATATCTCCACCTCAAGTTGTCGTTGTTGGAGATGTGGAGTCGAATCGTACTGTTAATTAATCGATTGAAGAATCTATGCGGGCAGTGTTAATTATGTACTTTTACCATTTCATTAGCCCTAGACTTCAAGTTTAAAAGAGCTTCCTCGCATCTCGCTTTGTAATTGAAACATAAATAGAAAACTTAATGCGGCCGTGGACATAATAGGCAGATTACCGAGCCACGTAAATCTCTGTGTTTTCTGCTTTGTTTTTTTGGCATTTTTTCTTCGTTGTTTTCAAACCTCGTTCTTAAGAACTAGTATCAGAGCTAGGTTCGAGGAAATAGTGGGAGCGATGGCGCCGGAAGAAGGAAAGGTGCAGATCGACAAGTTTGATGAGAAAGATTTCGCCTTCTGGAAGATGCAGATTGAGGATTATCTATATCAAAAAAAAATCATGCATCGTTGATAGGAGAAAAGCCAGAAGAGATCAAGCAAGCAGATAGGGATTTGTTAGATCGTCAGTCCCTAAGTGTTATACATTTGATGTTGGCGAAGAACGTGGCCTTCAACACCATCAACGAAAAGGTAACTGTCAGTTTGATGAACGCATTATCCAACATGCATGAGAAACCATCAACCTTGAACAAGGTACATTTGATGCGTCGTTCGTTTAACCTAAAATGGGAGAAGGTGCGTCTATCGCAAATCATGTCAACAATTTTAATGTGATCACAAGTCAACTATGTTCTGTTGAAATCAATTTTGATGATGAAATCAAGGCGTTGATCCTCTTCTCCTCTCTACCTGAAATTTGGGCAGGGACTGTATTTGCAGTCAGTAGCTCTTCAGGAAGCAAAAAAAGTTGAAGCTCGATTAAGTTCGGGATTTGATTCATAGTGAGGATGTTCACAGGAGGGAATCGGGATAATCCTCGTGCTCTACTTTGAATTTTGAAGCTAGAGGAAGGGATTATCAATAAGGGAAGAAGTTGAGCAATCGTAGATCGAAGTCCGGGGGAAGAAGTCAATCAAAACATTGTAGTGATGTCACATGCTGAAACTGCGGTGTTCCAGGCCACTTCATGAGTGATTGCAAAAAACTAGAAAAACAAGAAAAATCAGAAGAACAAACCTCAGGAAGATGAGTCCGCGAATTCAGCCACTGAGGAGATCTACGACGCCCTCATCTGCAACGTCGACAGTCCTATTGAGTCTTGGATTTTAGACTCTGGTGCTTCCTTTTACTCAACCTCGTGCAAAGATATATTGCACAATTTTGTCTCAAAAGATTTTTTTTAAAGGTCTATCTTGTTGATGATGAACCCCTAAGGATTACAGGGAAGGGTGATATTCATATAAAAACTGCAAATGGAACTCATTGGAAGTCGCATGATGTGAGATATGTACCTGGTCTAAAGAGAAAAATAATCTTCATGAGTCAGCTAGACAACATGGGCTACACGACAGTATTCGGAGGCAGTTCGTGGAAGATCTCAAAGGGCACAATGGTTATAGCAAGAGGCGGAAAGATGGGTACATTGTATATGAATTCAAATAATCTTGACATTATCATCATAGCAAATTGTGACAGTGATTCTAAATTATGGCATCAGAGACTCAGACACGAGCGATAAAGGCATGAATTTGCTTGCATCGAAAGGACGTCTTTCTGACTTGAAGACTATTTATGTTGGTCTGTGTGAGGATTGTGTATTTGACCAACAAAAAAGATTCAATTTTTCAAAGGTCGATAGACAACCAAAGACTGAAAAGTTGCAACTTGTGCATTCAGAATTTTGTGGGTCAGCCCCAGTCCAATCCATTGAAGGCTATCACTGCTAAGCCACATTCATTGACTATCCCACCAGGAAGGTATGAGTTTATTTTTTAAAAAGTAAATCTGATGTGTATGCTACTTTTAAAAGGTGGAAAACAGAAGTCGAGAATGAGACTGGCTTGAAAATTAAATGTCCAAGGTCAGACAATTATGGGGAATACAATAGCAAGGAGTTCAAGGAATTTTGTGCAGCCAATGGAATACATATAACAAAAACAATCCCAGGACAATCGAACAAAACGGTGTAGTTGAACAGATGAACAGAACTCTGAATGAGCGTGCCAGAAGTATGAGAACACATGTTGGATTGCCAAAGACTGTCTGGGTAGATCCAGCGATAATTTGAAATGAAGGATCTCGGATTTGCAAAGCAGATACTTGGGATGAGGATAACTCGTGATAGAGCAGAAGGAATCCTGAAGTTATCTCAAGAAAAGTACATTGAAATGGTGCTAAGTAGGTTTGTAGTTCATAACTCAAAACCAAAAAGTACACCCTTGGGAAGACAGTTCAAGCTCAGCAAGGAGCAATCACCGAAGACAAGTGAAGAACGGGAGCACATGTCCAGAGTCCCATGCACATCAGCAGTTGGGAGCTTGATATACATTATAGTCTGTAAAAGATCTGATATTGTACATGCAGTGTGAGTTGTTAGTAGGTACATGGCAGATCGAGGAAGAATGCATTAGGAAGCTGTGAAGTGGATACTTTGATACTTGAAGGGCACTTCAGGTATTGAATCGCATTTTAAAAAGAGCAGATTAACTCTTCAAGGTTTCTCTGATGCAGACTTGGGTGATGACCTGGACTGTCAAAAAGGTAATACATGATGTGTTTACTTTGGGAGGTACCGCAATAAGGTGGATGCTCAAACTTCAGAGGACTGTTTCACTATCAACCACTGAAGCAGAGTACATGGTCATCTCAAAAGCTCACAAGGAGATGGTCTGGTTGAAGAATTTTCTGAAAGAATTGGGCAAAGAATGGAATGATATCCCTAAGTAATCCATGGAAGAACCTACATGGGCATGGTTAATTATGTACTTTTACCATTTTGGTAGTCGTAGTCTTCAAGTTTAAAAGGACTTCCTTGCATCTCGCTTTGTAACTGAAAAATAAATAGTGAGAAACCCTAGTACGACCGTGGACATGGGCAGAATGCCGAACCACATAAATCTCTGTGTTTTTTACTTTGTTTTCCTGGCATCTTTTCTTCGTTGCTTTGAATCTTCGTTCCTAAGAATTATTGCCTTCCACAGAGGTAGTAAGGATGACAGCTCTACCTCTAGAAAATTTGCAAAGTGGATCCTTTTTTTGGAGCTTCGGCTCATATCTTGGGTAAAAAAATACTCTTCAACACGTTTTGCAACTCCTCTGGGCATTCTCATGTAGTGCTCATCGATGAATACACGACTGTTTTCATTGATGTTGGTGATATCGACACCTCGTTCCATTGAACTATGTTCTTTATGATCCTAAATTTTTTGTTAGTCAATTAATGAAAAATCTCCAATTGTATTTTAGCCTTCACCCTCAATGTCTTTTTACCAATGGCACCTTCGTGTCAGGCATTCGTCCATCCACAAACTTGAGACTTTGTTTCCGGTTACTACATGCAAGCCTTTTCAGAGTGAAAGTTGTCAACTTGGGAAAAATCGTAGATCCATTTTTTCTCAAAGTAATAATCGTAATCAACTTCTTTTTTCTTTAGTTGATTCAGATGTTTGGACGTATTGTATGATTTCATCCCATTCCGGGATAAAATATTTTGCACTTTTTATCGACGATTGCTCGAACATAACATGGATTTACCTTTTAAAAGATCGTACTGAAGTCTTACCTGTTTTCGCTCCTTTTATAATGAAGTTAAAACTTAATTCTCTTGCTCTCTTTGGGTGATATGCACTAACAATGCTTTTGAATACATGCAACATGAGTTTCAATCATTTTACTCTTCACATGGGATTGTTCATTAAACCTCACGCCCTTATTTGCCGCAACAAAATGGTGTTGTCAAAAGAAAAAATTGTCATTTATTGGATGTTGCCTGCTTACTTCTTGTTAATGCAAATGTACCAAAAATATTTTGGTTTCATGCGATTTTGATGACTATCTACTTAATTAATTGTTTGATGTCCTCTGTTCTTTAGGATGATGTGTCATATCAACTTCTCATTCCTCATGAAACACCTTTCTCTCTTCCACCTAAAGTTTTTAGATGCCTCTGCTTTGTCCACGATTTGTGCATTGGTCTCGGTAAACTCCTCAGAGACCATTCACTTCTTTTTCTTGGTTACTCTCGCAATCAAAAGGGTATCAATGTTCAGACCTGTTGAAAGGAAAAACAACATCAGTGTCAACGCGTCACCTTTTTGAGGATACACCACTCTTTACCCAAAAAATAACTCTCCAAACTCCTCAGACTACTTTGCTTCTTCTTGTCTTTTACGTGTATTATAATGCTACTAACTCAGCTCTACAGGTATATGAGTGATGACATCAGCCACTGTCTTCGACTAAATTACCCACATCATTGTCTCTTCCTCTTCTGAAGATTCCTAATATGATAATCCCTCAACTTTACCAGTTTCTTTCTCTGGCCTTGATTTACATATTGCCTTATGGAAATCGCACCGCCAGTGTCCTAAATATCGAATTTCTCATTTTGTCTCTGCTGGTCATCTAACTCTATCTGAAGTCTTTTACTACGGTTTTATCTTCAATCACTTTACCCAAGACTGTTGTTGAGGCTATGGTGCATCCTACTTGTAAGGAAGCAATGGAAGAGAGATGAATACAATGTAAGCTCATTATATCTGGGATCTTTCACCTCTACCGTCGAATTCAGTAGAGGTCGAATTCAGAGACAGTCGAGTGACGATGGATCTTTTCTGTGAAATATCTACCTGATGGCACTGTGAAAATGTTCAAGGCTCGTCTTGTGGCTAAAGACTACACGCAAACATATGGTGTCGACTTCTTCGAAACTTTTCTTTGGTGGCTCGGTTTGTAACACCTCCCCTGTAAAGACCATATAATATGGGTCCGGCCGGGGCCACACAATATATGGACGCCACAGCTTTAGTATTAAAAGATGATATGAAAACTACCCAATCTCAAAACTCCAGACAAACACAGCGGAAACAGAACAAACCGACAGAAGTTATCCACTAACGATAGAGTATCAAATGACCTTAAGGCCTTACACAATAATAGTCCAAAACATATCAATGTGCCAAGCACTCCTAGGCTACCTCGGCATGCAAGCCGGACATAAACATAACAAAAGTAGCAAACATAAAAGGAGAAACCAAGCACGGCAACACTTCATGAGGCTTAGGGCTTTTCGCCCGGCGCGCTAGCTCCTGCATGCGATCCTTGCCCTATAAGGATTTGAAGTAACGTGGGTCAGCAAAGGCTGACCTCTACTGTGTAACAAACACATCTCCTCCCGGCCGTCCCTAACGGACCCCGGGGTACCACTCCACCTGCAAGTTAGCACTTCGTATACCAAAAGAGCAAATATATTTTAAAGCGGTAAAACAAGCATGGATGTCTCATACAGCATACATGTTCTCTATGTTTTGTACGAGGTGAAAGGGCCTACTATGCAGCATGAATGCAACCCGGGTTTCACCCAAGGCACCCTAGTTCGTATGCATCTAGCACAACATCAAACACTGGGTACTTCCGTTTCCCCATTGGCTTAAAGCCGCAAACACAAGGGAACCACCATGTCCCTAACGGCACACACGCCGTCACACGGAACCTTGCAAAGGCCCCACCCGCACAAGGGTCATATACCCCGGGGCTTGCCCGCACATTCTGACTTCGCACGTCAGGGTTCCGTCTCACACTGACCGATTCTAAGAAGCCTTGCTGGACCCCACCCGCTCATGGCCACATTGCCCGGGCTTGTCCTCCGCTCGACATTCTCGTCAGTCCACAGAAGGGGCTAGTCTCGCCGGGACACTTCCCCCACATGACTTGCGCGCCACGGGGTAGCCAGCCGACCACGGAGACATAGCCGCGCCTTAGCACAACACAAACAAAGGTTTCCCCACCTCAATCGCCACTCGCACCGTGTCTTTCCCGTGCTCCAAGGAAACCATCTACCGCACAAAGCGGAGCTAACCTCGTCCGGTTCCGACTACGAGTACTCACTCAAATATGAGGGGGAAAACGCATACATACAACGGCGTATTGCCGCTGCGGATTTCTATCGAAACCCCAAAACTCGCTATGCAACATCACCGGGTCGGACCAACAATCGCGACCACGGCTTCACCCACAATGCCTAATCCGCTAACGGAGCGGATCTCTAATGCAAAGCATGCCGGGATGAGCATACTCAACCCGGAGGTCCTCTTGAACCTAGGCTACACGAATCCCTCTCATTTGAGAGATTCGGTGCTCAAAATACGAAAGGAAGGGGATGTTATTCATGCATCCTAAATCCTAAAAACCGAGAGGAGAAGCGTCGTTACCTTCCGTCCCCTCTTCCTAGCCATGGAGAAGATTTGCTCGGTTGAAAACCACCGCAACGCTCCCACCTTCGCGGATCTGAACTCCGCTCGCGAAACAAAGCTCCGAATCTCCACCGGCCGCCGGAGTTGACCTCCTTCTTCCTCCTCCAAGCTCTCCCTTCTCTCTAGGTTTTAGAGAGAGAGTGCCCAAGTGAAATAAGGGTTTCAAAACCCTATTCCCGGCTAAAACCACCCAGGAGCAGCCCCCCACCGTCGGATCCAAAGCCAAGGAAACGAACGGCCAGGATTAGATCTGAAATCCCAAAAACTGGGCCGAACACGGGTTCACACACGGCCGTGTGCCTGGCCGTGTAAAGCTCATTCGCCGTCTCGACCAAAATTGAAAACCAGCAACACGGTATGTGACACGGCCTCCGACACGCCCGTGTCGCCTGCGACACGCCCGTGTCGGGACCCGTGTCACGCCCCCCGTGTGCAATTTATCAACACTTCGCAGTCAGAGAGGTACACGGCTTGGTGACACGGCATCAGACACGCCCGTGTCCAACTAGACACGCCCGTGTTCGTGCCCGTGTCATTACCCGTGTACCCAACCGCACAGCCCAGGTGTGACACGGCCTGGGACACGCCCGTGTCCTAGGCCGTGTTCCACCACACGACCATCGTCGACCTGAACTGGTCGACTACACGGCCCGAGCTCGACACGCCCGACACTGCCTCCGACACGCCCGTGTCGGGGCTCGTGTCACCTGCACCAAAAACTTGTCTTGGCCAAATTCGATCCTCGTCGCTCCTACAACAATTTGGGGTGTTACAATTCTCTCCCCCTTAAAAGAATTTCGTCCCGAAATTTAAAACATGGAAGGTAAACAAAACTAAACAGTACCTGAGGAGAAAAGCTCGGGGTACTCCTCTAGCATGGCCTGCTCTCGCTCCTATGAGAGCTCCTCGCAACCACAGTTGTCCCAACGGACCTTTACGAGTCTGACCTCCTTGTTCCGCAATTGCCGAACCTCTGAGTCTTCTATCCCGACTGGACGAACTCGCGTCCCCAAGTCTTCCTCTACCGGCACCGCCGTCGGCTCAATCACCACGCTGGCTTCTAACAACGCTTTCCTCAGGACGGAGACGTGAAAAGCGTCATGCAATCCACTTAGCTCTGTGGACAACGCCAACCGGTACGCTGCCTCTCTCACTCGCTCGATGACCTTGAATGGTCCCAAAAATCTCGGACTCAGCTTCTTGAGTCGGCGAATTCGCGAAACGCCTTTGAATGGCTTGATCTTAAGATACACCCAGTCGCCCACAGCGAATTCCACATGCCTGTGGAGAGCATTGAAATACTTCGACTGCCGATCTTGAGCTACCTTCATGCGCTCTTGGATGGTCCGCACCAACTCACTAGCGTCGGCTACCACTTCTTTCCCCAAAAGCTTGGTGTCTCCCGCCTCTGTCCAAGACATCGGTGTTCGACACCGCCTCCCATACAGAGCTTCGTATGGCGCCATCTTGATACTAGCTTGGTAACTATTGTTATACGCAAACTCCACCATGAAGAGGTGATCCTCCCACTTCTTGCCAAAGTCGAGAGTACACATCCTTAGCATATCTTCCAAAGTACGGTTCGTTCTCTCAGTTTGCCCATCGGTTTGAGGATGAAAAACCGTACTGAACTTGAGTTTTGTGCCCAAGCTCTTCTGCACCAACCGTCAATCCTTAGACGTGAAACGTCCATCCCGGTCGCTGACTATACTCTTCGGAATCCCATGGAGTCGTACAATATTGCGGACGTACAACTCCACCAACTTTTCCACACCGTCCTCCTTCCGGTTTGGGATGAAATGTGCCACTTTGGTCAAGCGGTCCACAATCACCCAAATGGCATCATTACCCTGCTGCGATCTAGGCAACCCATACACAAAATCCATGGAGATGTCATCAAATTTCCATTCGGGGATTGGAAGAGGCTTCAAGAACCCGCCCGGCTTCTGACATTCGGCCTTCACCAAGACACATGTTTGGCACCGACTCACACACAAAGCCACGTCCCGCTTCATCCCAGGCCAACAATAGGACTTCTTCAAGTCCAAGTACATCTTTGTACTACCCGGGTGAATGGAGTACTTAGTGAAGTGGGCCTCAAACATCAACTCCTCGCGGAGCTTGCCGAACTGCGGTACACAAATCCTTCCGCCCTTCCTCAGAATCCCATCACCCATCTCCCAGGCGCTACCCTCGCCCTTTAGAGCTTCCTCCACGAAAGGTTGGAACTCCGCATCTACACGGGTCGCTTCCCGAATACGATCGCATAAGTCACTCTGCATCTCAATCCAATTTAGTCGAGCCACGCTAGACTCGCCTCTTGCCACACATTCCAAACCAAGGGACTCCCAGTCCCGCCTTAACCGCTCATCGTGAGCTTCAATCCAATTTCCTTGCCCCGAGTATTTCCTACTCAAAGCATCTGCCACCACATTGGCTTTCCCTGACGTGTACTGAATCGCCACCTCGTAGTCCCCCAGGAACTCGACCCACCTACGCTGCCGCATATTTAGGTCCTTCTGATCTAGGAGATACTTCAGACTCTTGTGGTCCGTGAAGATCTCCACCTTTGCACCATAAACGTAGTGCCTCCACAACTTCAACGCAAAAATTACCGCCGCCAACTCCAAATCATGGACGGGGTAATTTCTCTCATGAGGCTTCAGCTGCCTCGACCCAAAAGCTATCACACTACCATGCTGCACCAACACGTACCCTAAACCGCATCCGGATGCGTCGCTGAAAATCTGGAACCCTTCGGTCCCCTTTGGCAGACTTAGGATCGGCGCCGTCATTAGCCTTTCCTTCAGGGTTTCAAACGCCTCGTTGCACTCTTGAGTCCATACAAATTTCGGATCCTTGCGAGTTAGTGAAGTGAGGGGTAGAGCTATCCGCGAAAAGTTTTCCACAAACCTTCGGTAGTACCCGGCTAGTCCGAGAAAACTTCGGACTTCCGCCACGGTCCTCAAAACTGGCCACTCTCTGATGGCTTCTACTTTCGTTGGATCCACCGCCACCCCATCCCCACTAATCACATGGCCTAGAAATGCCACTTTCTCCAACCAGAACTCGCACTTGGAGAACTTCGCATAAAGCTGGTTCTCTCTCAATACTTGCAACACTGTCCGCAAGTGCGACTCGTGCTCCGCTTCCGACTTGGAATACACCAAAATATCATCGATAAAGACGACTACGAACCAGTCCAAATATTCGCGAAACACTCGGTTCATCAAGTCCATGAACACGGACGGCGCGTTCGTTAGCCCGAATGGCATCACCGAGAACTCAAAATGACCATACCTCGTACCAAACGCGGTCTTGGGTATGTCCTCGTCACGAATCCGCAACTGATAATATCCGGACTTCAGGTCCAACTTGGAGTACACCACCGACCCCACCAACTGGTCGAAGAGATCGTCTATCCGAGGGATCGGATACTTGTTCTTGACAGTCAATTTGTTCAACTCTCGGTAGTCTATGCACAGACGCATACTACCGTCCTTCTTCTTTACGAATAACACCGGCGCACTCCACGGTGAAGAGCTGGGTCTGATATACCCTTGCTCCAAAAGCTCCTGCAACTGAACCTTGAGCTCGGCCAACTCCTTTGGTGCCATCCTGAAGGGTGGACGCGACACTGGTCTAGCCTCGAGCACCAACTCGATGGAGAAATCAATCTCCCGCCGAGGAGGTGCTCCCGGTAACTCCTCGGGAAAAACATCTCCAAACTCCGCCACCACGGGCACTTCTCCTAGAGACAGCCTGGAGAGGCTAACCTCCAACAACGCTACTAGAGCTACACCTCCCTGGTTAACAGCTCGCACTAACTGAAGTGTCGAAACTAGGGAGCAGGCCACTCCATGCAGACCTTCAAACTTGACTTCCGCTTGCCCCACGCCCCTCAGGGTTACCACCTTGGACAAACAATCGATACTGGCACGCTGCTCCGCTAGCCAATCCATCCCCAAAATCACATCGAACTCGGACAACGGCAAGATCGCCGCTACCAATACGAAGTCGACTCCCTCAAGACTCCAACAAATCCGGCCTCTAGCCCTGGTAGTCATAGATGACCCATTGGGCATGCGCACCTTCAACTCGGAGTCCGTCGAGAAAGACTCCACTCCGATCCTCCGGATAAAGCCTTCCGCAAGGAAGGAGTGCGACGCTCCCGTATCAAAGAGTACCCTAGCGGGGTACCCAGATACCATTACAAAGCCTACACACACGCAACAAACATAAAGGCTTGAAAGACAGGAATCTAAGGTGCAGGTTGAACTCTCGTACCTGTCACCACATCGGGTTGACGGATTGCTTCTTGTTGCCCAAGGTTGTAGGCCCTTGGCTGCACTGGTTGAAACCGAGAAGCACTCGACTCCGCCATCTTCCCTTTCTCTGCGGCACTGGGGCCGGAGCGCACAGTTAGCTCCTGCCTTGGCTCTTGCTCAGTGCCCCCTTGGGTACAAAATCTTGCTATGTGGCCCGGCTTGCCACAACTATAGCACGTCTGAGGGCCCTTAGAGCGTGACCCTCCGGACGTCCAATTACTTTTCTCGCCCGACTTATATGGGGAAGGCTTCTTCTTCCATCGGCTCCCTTCCGCCTTTCCATGTGACTGGGCAGGCTTCTTCTCCTCCCCCTGCTTGGGTGTGAAACCCTTGCGACGCTGGGATCGCTCCATGTCACTCTCCAAAATTCGGGCCGCCTCCACCAATTCGTTGAAACCCGCACGTTTCATCGATATGAGGGGTTGTCTTAGGTTCTCCCTCAATCCATGGTAGAAGAGATTGTCCCTCTCTTCATCGTCTGCCATGGTCATTCCCGCATAGCGACCCAAGCGAGTAAATTCCTGAACATACTCATCCACTGACTTGTCTCGCTGCACCAGATGTAGGAACTACCTCTGGAGGGCTAACCTCGTTGAGGCGGGTATGTACTTCTTCAGGAAGGCATTCCCAAACTCCTCGATGGACGGTGTGCGTCCTAGAAATTGCCGGCCACTGTGGCTCACCCACCATAACTTGGCATCTCCCTCCAACATAAAGGCTGCGAACTCTGCCTTTTTCTCATCTGGCACCTCTGCCGCCCTCAGAAGCTCCTGAATTCTAGCCCACCAATCCTTTGCATCTGTGGGTGTGCCGGTTCCCTTGAAGGTGGGAGGGTGGAAACTCATAGAGTACTTCATTTGTCGGTCCCCATGCCCGACAACCACTCTCTCGGCCTACGGCTCTGCCCGCCTGGCTTCCTCAACCTGCACGGTCGCCGCCGTGTCCGGGGTAGCAGGAGTTGCCACCTGAGCAACGGGAGCTGCTACCTGTGGTGTCGTTGCAGCTTGGGCCGCCACCATCGCATCTGCAAGCATACGACAGAAGTCGGCCGGTGTGACCCCCATCCCTAGCGGACCTTGCGCAGTCGCACTACTTGCCGAGAGCTCTTCTCTTGGCCTCGAGGTCCCAGCCTCGTTGCTTGCACTCTAAACACAAGCAAGAAAACACAAATCAGTCTCTAATCGCAAGACTCGAACACTAGGACACTCATGGTCCTGCGATACTCCTATGTGGATAACTTCTTATACGCGACTCGACTTATACTTTCGACCGCGAAACTTCTCGTTGGAACGCAAACCTCCCTCTGATACCAAATTGTAACACCTCCCCTGTAAAGACCATATAATATGGGTCCGGCCGGGGCCCCACAACATACGGACGCCACAGCTTTAGTATTAAAAGATGATATGAAAACTACCCAATCTCAAAACTCCAGACAAACACAGCGGAAACAGAACAAACCGACAGAAGTTATCCACTAACGATAGAGTATCAAATGGCCTTAAGGCCTTACACAATAATAGTCCAAAACATATCAATGTGCCAAGCACTCCTAGGCTACCTCGGCATGCAAGCCGGACATAAACATAACAAAAGTAGCAAACATAAAAGGAGAAACCAAGCACGGCAACACTTCATGAGGCTTAGGGCTTTTCGCCCGGCGCGCTAGCTCCTGCATGCGATCCTTGCCCTGTAAGGATTTGAAGTAACGTGGGTCAGCAAAGGCTGACCTCTACTGTGTAACAAACACATCTTCTCCCGGCCGTCCCTAACGGACCCCGGGGTACCACTCCACCTGCAAGTTAGCACTTCGTATACCAAAAGAGCAAATATATTTTAAAGCGGTAAAACAAGCTTGGATGTCTCATACAGCATACATGTTCTCTATGTTTTGTACGAGGTGAAAGGGCCTACTATGCAGCATGAATGCAACCCGGGTTTCACCCAAGGCACCCTAGTTCGTATGCATATAGCACAACATCAAACACTGGGTACTTCCGTTTCCCCATTGGCTTAAAGCCGCAAACACAAGGGAACCACCATGTCCCTAACGGCACACACGCCGTCACACGGAACCTTGCAAAGGCCCCACCCGCACAAGGGTCATATACCCCGGGGCTTGCCCGCACATTCTGACTTCGCACGTCAGGGTTCCGTCTCACACTGACCGATTCTAAGAAGCCTTGCTGGACCCCACCCGCTCATGGCCACATTGCCCGGGCTTTTCCTCCGCTCGACATTCTCGTCAATCCACAGAAGGGGCTAGTCTCGCCGGGACACTTCCCCCACATGACTTGCGCGTCACGGGGTAGCCAGCCGACCACGGAGACATAGCCGCGCCTTAGCACAGCACAAACAAAGGTTTCCCCACCCCAATCGCCACTCGCACCGTGTTTTTCCCGTGCTCCAAGGAAACCATCTACCGCACAAAGCGGAGCTAACCTCGTCCGATTCCGACTACGAGTACTCACTCAAATATGAGGGGGAAAACGCATACATACAACGGCGTATTGCCGCTGCGGATTTCTATCGAAACCCCAAAACTCGCTATGCAACATCACCGGGTCGGACCAACAATCGCGACCACGGCTTCACCCACAATGCCTAATCCGCTAACGGAGCGGATCTCTAATGCAAAGCATGCCGGGATGAGCATACTCAACCCGGAGGTCCTCTTGAACCTAGGCTACACGAATCCCTCTCATTTGAGAGATTCGGTGCTCAAAATACGAAAGGAAGGGGATGTTATTCATGCATCCTAAATCCTAAAAACCGAGAGGAGAAGCGTCGTTACCTTCCGTCCCCTCTTCCTAGCCATGGAGAAGATTTGCTCGGTTGAAAACCACCGCAACGCTCCCACCATCGCGGATCTGAACTCCGCTCGCGAAACGGAGCTCCGAATCTCCACCGGCCGCCGGAGTTGACCTCCTTCTTCCTCCTCCAAGCTCTCCCTTCTCTCTAGGTTTTAGAGAGAGAGTGCCCAAGTGAAATAAGGGTTTCAAAACCCTATTCCCGGCTAAAACCACCCAGGAGCAGCCCCCCACCGTCGGATCCAAAGCCAAGGAAACGAACGGCCAGGATTAGATCTGAAATCCCAAAAACTGGGCCGAACACGGGTTCATACACGGCCGTGTGCCTGGCCGTGTAGCTCATTCGCCGTCTCGACCAAAATTGAAAACCAGCAACACGGCATGTGACACGGCCTCCGACACGCCCGTGTCGCCTGCGACACGCCCGTGTCGGGACCCGTGTCACGCCCCCTGTGTGCAATTTATCAACACTTCGCAGTCAGAGAGGTACACGGCTTGGTGACACGGCATCAAACACGCCTGTGTCCAACTAGACACGCCCGTGTTCGTGCCCGTGTCATTACCCGTGTACCCAACCGCACAGCCCAGGTGTGACACGGCCTGGGACACGCCCGTGTCCTAGGCCGTGTTCCACCACACGACCATCGTCGACCTGAACTGGTCGACTACACGGCCCGAGCTCGACACGCCCGACACGGCCTCCGACACGCCCGTGTCGGGGCCCGTGTCACCTGCACCAAAAACTTGTCTTGGCCAAATTCGATCCCCGTCGCTCCTACAACAATTTGGGGTGTTACACGGTTAAATTACATCCGTACTTTGATCTCTGTTGTGATTAACAAAGGGTGGTTATTGTACCAACTCGATATCAAGAATTACATCTTCTATGGGGATCTCCTTGAAACTACCTACACGGTGCAACCTTCGGATTTTATAGCTCAAAAGGGAGGCTTCTAGGAAAATGTGCAAGCATAATAATCTATTTATTGATTAAAACAAAGTTCATGTGCTTGGTTTGATAAATTCTCTCATTTCTTAATCCAGTTTAGAATGTGACGCTCGCATTGTGACCATTCAGTGTTTGTGAAAGTAAATACAAACGGCATCATTATCATGATCATATATGTGGATGATATTGATCTCTCAGGAAGTGACTTAACAAGAATACAAACTACAAAGGAGTATCTCAAAAAACACTTTGTAACTGAAGATGCCAAACTCCGCTACTTCTTGGGAATTGAGGCAGCACACAGCAAATATGGCATTTCCTTGAGTACATGTGTACATATATATACACATGTGTGTGTATATATATATATATATATGTACACGTTACTACCATTTTACTAGCGAAGAACGTATGGGAGGCTCCCAAAATACAACAATATGATTTGAGGCCCTCGACGACGACCAACCCAATTTATTTTTTATTTTCTCCAGCCCGAAGAGCTGTCGGAGCTTGCTTGGACCCCCTCGAACGCATCTGGATGTCTCGTGTGGAGGTCATCAGGCTTCTAACACTCCTGCTGGTATAGGCTACTTCCTCACCCTAAGACCACTACAATTGCCCTCATGGAGACACTCCCGACTGACATATGTGGAAGGTCCGAATGTGATAGCCGACCGCGTATTGAGTCTATTGACTGAGGTGTTGCTATCGTTACAAGTTCCTTTTCGAGTACAAGCTCCGGACAATAGGTGCTTCATACCCTGAGAGTGTTCTTCAACGCTATTTGCGGACGAGAACCCTGTGGATGCCTTATTTGTCCGACGGTCATCATGTTCCCCCTGGATGTCTTTTTGGAGGAGCGCTCTGTCTTCGAACACTCACAACCCCACTAGACAACCCAGGCCGGTGAGGCGCCGAGGGCATCTTTCTTAAGGTTTCGGTGAGCGGTTACTCAGAAACGATATACTCGTCGCGCGCGCCCTTGAGCCTGAAGTATGACAAGCCGAGAATTGGGCGAACACCCCGGCGGATACGCGCCCCCACTTAGCACTGCACACTACGATACTCGCAGCAGTCACTAGAAGCACCCACGGCGCAAATTAATACATGTACGCGCCCACGCGCACCAGCCTAAATGAGATACGCGAACATCCCGCCTATTGCGCGCGGATTCTCGCCAAGAAGTACTACACAACGCAAACACCAATAGAAGTTTGTACAAGCCAGAAAGAGAAAAACATGCAGAGCACATGAGAAAGATAAAAGTTATAACTGTGACTGCCCGCGGATCAAAATATATATATATAGGTACACAATGTTCATTTACAAAAGGCGTGGATACAAAAAGGGATGCGCCCTCCATTCATTAAAGACAAAAAATAAAAGAACAAAATAACTGTTTGTGGTTGTCATCAGAGTCGTTCGTAGATCCCACCCTCGACCTGGGTCTATTTCTCTAGGACTATTCAGATGGAGTTTACCCGGGTGGCATGGCCCAGGGCAAAGACGGGTTGAGCTTGCCCTTTTTGCCGGCGGGAACTGCGGGCTCTGCTGCTTCCTCGTCCTTGAAGTCCGGGACTTTCACTCTTGCATCTTCAGGAAACAAGACATTATAGTCGACGTTCGCGTACTCGTCCTTGAGCGCGCCAAATTCCCGCAGATGCTCTGGGGTGTATTCCGTTGAAAGCTTCCCAATCCAGAGGGCCTCCCTCACGAACATGGGGGGATGGAGTCAGGATCGCCTGGCGAACACATGCAGTTGTTAGTAACCGCGCGAAGGTACGCGTAAATAATGGTTTTATGAATCGAAGGTACCCCAGATATTTTAGCAGGCGGGCGTTTTCCGCCAGGAGGCTCTACTGTACGCCAGCGACCTCAGATTGGCAGCGGACACCTTCTGAGCCAGTTGTTCCACCGGCGTAATCTTCATCTCCCGGAGATCTTCCCGGCCAGTGACCACAATAGAGACCACCAAGGCATGCGGCGTCTCCCCCAACGTCTCCCTTCAGGAGGGAAGGTTGATGCAAAGGGAAATTGTGCGCACGTCCCAAACCATCAGCGGACCGTCGTCCGCGTCGGTCAGGTCCCGAGCATCCGGAAGAGCGGCTTCTTTATCCCCAATGCCCGCTAAAACCGGCACGGACCCTCGGCATGGGGCAGCAGAAGTGCTTGCCCTATAACTCGGAACAATCAATGTTGAACGCGGGGGCGCAGTCCCCCTTTGGCCGAGCGCGTGCCTCCTCTCAGTCACGGTCATCACTTCCCCTGGAGGCTCGTGTGACTTCTCCGCAGGAACCCGCAAGACGAATGCAGAAAGAAAAGGTTAGTGCCCGCAGCTATGAGGTACTGGTGTTACATTTATTTACAGCTGACGGTGTCCATGCCGACCACCTCCTCCAAGCGGAGGCCAAAGTGCTTTGTCGAGGAACTCCACAATTTTTTTCTTCACCCAACCTACTGGCGGTTTCCAAAAAACCACCTCCGCCCGTGGGTCGGGGACCGTGCGAAGGTCCCCAAAGTACGCCCTAAAGACAGCAAACCGCATTCTCCGCCCATGGACCTTATTGGGTAGATTTAGAATCCGTTGTGCACTGGAACCTATATACATGTGCCCGCACTAATGCACGCGCACGTGAAACAGGTTCTGGAAGACTGGGAGGCTGAACCGGATGCCCTACAACCGTGGGTATGTGAAGGAGGTCGCTACCACAATAGATTTGGGGGGAGAGCTGCGCGGGGACAACCCCAAAGAAGTTCAAAACTTCCACCATCTCTGGGAAGTTGGGGAAGATCCGTCGAAGTGTTCGAAGGGAGGACGATTTCACAGGCGAACACATTGTGGAAATGTTCGCCGGGATCGGGAAGACGTGCACTGTAAACTGCGGGGTCGAGTCGAATTCTCGTAAGGAGCGTTGCAAACTCCTCGTCGGAGATCGCGAACACACGCGGCGCATATTGGAGGAAGGCAATGGCGTAGTTTGATCGTGTTGTGGTCGCCCTGGAGCTCGCTCGCTCTCCGAGTCACTCATGGCTATATTGTTGCAAAAGAAGGGATTTAGGCCTATTTATAGGAGGCGTGGAGTCTCTTGCCTCGAAATGCGAAATGTCGAAGGCAGTTATTTTTCGAAATGTGCGCCTGCGGCAAGCACCCCTGCGGTATCTTCCCTACAAAAAACACATCACACATGCATTCGCAGACAAATAAAGTATTCGCATGAAAAACAAAAAAATCATAAACAGGTCGGCCGATACTCAGAGTGCCCGACCGACACTCAGAGTGCCCGACCGACACTCAGAGTGATCGGCCGACACTCAGAGTGCCCGGCCGAAAGTGTCCGCTAGCAATGTCAATTATTACAAACCATAAAAATCCTCGCATCACTCAACACCCTAAGATTCCTCGGCAGGAGTCCGCTCCAAACCCACGAATGCTAGTCCATCATCTCGATAAGCGTGCCCTGTGCGCTCACCAGAAGCTTGTTCAGCCTAGCGCCCGTCGTGTGTATGGGGCGAACATTCTCCCTCACTTTCTTTGTGTATCTTTGGAGAACATCGTCTGGGGGGTCGGATTCTGCAGTGTCGGTGGCGCGCCTATCCGCGGCGCGGGCAGGTACCGCCTTCAGCAAGGCGTGCAACGGCTTGCTTCATCATCTCCTGCTCCCGCCCGAATCGAACGATCCGCACACGCAACTCCCAGAATTCTTTTTGCATTGTTGTCATCTCCTCCTGAACCTTGAAGGTGACGAAAGGCGGGCCACCTTCCAGAGAGTCTGTTGCAAACAAACATATGCAAATTAGTTGTTTGCATAATTAATGTTGTTGGGTATTGTATCCAGAATAACCCTGATTTGAAGAAGTGTCCCTTGAACTAAGATGAATTGAGATTGTATTTGATTGTGTGTTTTAGTTATGTGTTTGCAGAACGTTATTGTCAAGTACAACTCAATGTCAAGTTACAGTGGGTTATACAATGTAATTTCTCATTGTGTAGGTCAATGTGTTAACCCACGTGTAATCTCTCTATTGGAGTGTACTTCTGTTTTAAGTGCATTAGAAGATTCAAGGAAGGATGTGTTGCTGTATTCAGGAAGACAGAATTTTCCTTAAGGACAATTCATCAAGTATCGTAGAGTAGACTCATCGAATTCGTCGAGGTTATCTGTGAATACTCGTCAAATTCGTCGGGTATACCTACTGATACTCGTCGATTTCGTAGGATTAACTCTGCGAATTTTTCCTGCATCTTAGAGAATCGGCCAAGTAAAATTCGTCGTATATCACTTTGCCTACTCGTCAAATTCGTCGAGTATGCCAGTCGATATTCATCAAATTCGTCGAGTCTCTCTAGGAATGCGTTGAGCTCTCAGTTAGAGTTGTCTGGATTCGTCTAAGTCATTTACATCGAGATTCGAAGCAGTTCAAAGAATATACTCTTATATACTCGACGATACTCGACGAATAAGACTTAGGTTTTTATTTTCTGGTTTCAAAATTTTGTCTCGGTTCATCCCGACCGCCATGTACAGTAACCCGCATATTTCTCGGTATGAAAGGAATTTCTAGCCGTTAAAGAAGAGAAGTTCCTATAAATACCTAGGATGATTTTCTTTCAACCCTAATTGTGCACATCATTCCAAATCGAGAAATTTCTAAGAGCTTCCGTCGGCATACGCGATCCCGATCTTCACGACTGTCTCTCGGCCGACGACGACGATTCTTCACGATTCGTTCTTCTTCAAGAGAGTCGACTAGATCTTTAATCTCTGAAATTCTACGTTCTTTTCAGATCTAGTTGATTCCTAGTGTTCTAATCAAGACTTCAAAGATTCAAGTTCTCTATTTCCTCAAGGCTTCCAAGTTCAACTTTTCAAAGGAAAGGAAGACAGAAGATTTCAGATCTGAAGAAGATTATTTTTAATCTTGTGTTGTGTAAAACTTTTTGTACTATTGTAGGAGATTTTGCCTCCAAGTTATAGATCCTTGTTTATAGGATTGAGCCTGTATGAGAGGTTGTTCTCCGAGTGATAAGAGAGTTGTCTCCGAGTTTATAGGAGTTGAGGCTCCGAGTTGTAAGATTGTTTTCAATCTGAGATAAAGGTGAAGTAGCTGAATCTAGCCCTTCGTGGTAGATAGGTGAGGCAGGACAGTGGACGTACCCAAATTGGGGAACCACTATAAATTCTCTGTATTTTTGTGTGCTTGTTTGTATTAATTTTTTATTCCGCTAAAAGACGCAGAACTCACCTATTCACCCTCATCTAGGTGATTTAGGTTGACTACTAGACACTTTCAATTGGTATCAGAGGGGTGTTGTTCGATATAAGGTTAACACCTTGAACAAGATCTCTGTCTAGTTGTCAAGAGACACCGCTTAGCTGAAATGGACAGAAGCAAGGATATGTCTTTGATGAAGTTGCAAGTGTGCACTAAGGAGAACTTCCCTATGTGGAAGGAGAGAGTCAGATTCTACATGGAAGCTGTTGATCCCCGCATATTTTAGATTGTTGAAGAAGGCCCTCATGTTCCTACTCAACCATCTTCTATGAATCCTAATGTGATGGTTCCGAAAAAGATGATGGATCTGAATAAAGATGAGATTGTTCTAGTCTCCCTAGATAAAAAGGCAAAGAATATTATAGCCAGTGCAATAGACGACTTGATGCTGCAAAATCTACTTCACTACAAATCTGTCAAGGAGAAGTGGGATTGTCTCGTAGTCCTCATGGAAGGAACTGAAGAAGTTAGAGATGATCGGAGATCTCTACTAAATCAAGAGTACGAGGCATTCAAGCAAACCTCTAATGATACAATTGCAGACAGCTTTAAAAAGTACTTCAAGATCATCAACGGCCTCAGAAACTATGGTCGTACATTCATTAATGGTGAGCTCAACGATAAATTTCTAAGATCCCTGACAAAAGATTGGGACACTAAGGTGGTGGGCATTAGGGAGTTTGGAAAGCTGCCTGAGATTGATCCTCAAAACCTATTCGAAAATATCCTTTCCTATGAACTTCAAATGAACACAAGAAAGAAAGAGGAGCAACTCAGCAAGACTTCAAGCAAAGAGAATTCTTTAGCACTGAAGGCCGAAGGGTCAAAGAAACTCAAAGTTGTGTCACCTGTAAGGGCACATGCTTCTGAAGTTCAAGAGGATACTGAGACAAGCACCTTGAGCTCAGAAATGTCTGATGGAGAGCTCTCTCTGCTCTCCAAGCACTTCAAGAGGATGCTCAACAAAAGGAGGCAAATGAAAAATCAGTCCTCCTCCTCCGACTTCAGAAGGTCACATCGGGATGGTGATCGGGCAAAGAAAAGCTACAACGACAGGTATAAGTCGAAACCGAACAAACATATTTCTACTGACGTTGTGTGCTACTGTTTCAATAAGCCAGGGCACATAATTGTCGACTGCCCCTACAAGAAGAACAAGGGAAGGAAGGAGGAAAAGAAATCCTTCTGAAGCAAGAAGAAAGAGGAAAAGAGCTTCATAGCGAGGAAGCCAAAAACCCTCAACGACAGTGACTCAAGTGAGTCAAGTTCTTATGAAGAAACCTATTTTGGTCTGATGGCACACACCGATGAAAATGAAGGAGAATCTGAGTATAACAGGAAGGTAAATTCTCACTCCTCTCTTTGATCCAGAAACTGCCTCAGAAGGCCATGAAGGCTACTCCTCTGAAGAGGATGATTCTGATTTAATGGCTCAGTATTAAGTCCTATTGAAGGCCTTTGACAAATGCTGAAAGGTAGTCAAAGTACAATCAAAAGAGATTACTTCCCTCAAGGAAGTGGAATCAAATCTGAGGGAGGAAATTGAAAAGTTAACTCCTCTCAAAGACGAAGTCCAATCCCTGAAGGAGGAATTGAAGGACTCAACTGAGCTATTGTCTCAGAAGGAGATATTCCTTAATGAGCTGGAAGAGAAGTTAACGGTCGAAAAGAAACTGGTAGAAAGCTTCTCGAAACCAAAGACTATGCTTTCCCTTATTGATGGATTCTCATCCTCAAAGAATCATAGCGGTGTGGGACATAAAGTTGCTAAGGGTAAGGGTAAGGTTGTTCAAAGTCAAGTCACCTTCAAAAAGGTAGTCTTCCCGACTAACAAGTATGACTTTGATTTGTCCTATGCTCACTATGTCAGGCCAACATACGTGGAACCAATCAAAAGGAGCAAAGGATGGACCCGCCCTAGAGATTTCGGAGAAAGTGAGTTCAAGGCACCTTATGAAGAAATCACTCTTAACAGTTATGTTTCATACGTTCATGGGCCAAGTGGAAAGAAAGCTCTGAAAGCCAAAACTGTTATTTCCAAGGCTAAGGAGACCAAGAAGTCGTGTGTATGTTGTACTCATGAGACTTCTTCCTCCAAGTCGGTTGCTCTCTGAGTGGTAAGAAAGTTGTAGATCCGAGTTGTAGATCCTTGTTGTACTATTGTAGGAGATTTACCTCCGAGTTGTAGATCCTTGTTTATAAGATTGAGCATGTAGGCGAGGTTGTTCTCCGAGTGGTAAGAAAGTTGTCTCCGAGTTTGTAGGAGTTGAGGCTCTGAGTTGTAAGATTGTTTTCAATCTGAGATAAAGGTGAAGTAGCTGAATCTATCCCTTCGTGGTAGATAGACGAGGCGGGACAGTGGACGTACCCAAATCGGGGAATCACTATAAATTTTTTGTGTTTCTGTGTACTTGTTTGTATTAATTTTTTATTTCGCCAAAAGAAGCAGAACTCACCTATTCACCCCTCTCTAGGTGATTTAGGTCGACTACTAGACACTTTCAAATGTGTAGTTGGCAAGAAAGGAGAATTATTTCCCATAAGCGCACCCGCTGCCCGAGAAGTCGACGCCATCGCGACAAAGCTCTTCCTCGATGTCCGAGGGGTGCTCGCTCCCAAAAGCTCAGGTTCTCTCTTTCTCTTCTTCCTATCCTCTTGCGATGCGGGTTCCGCGGGCGCATAGGCGGTAACAAGCGGGGGGACAGCGGTTTCAATTGATTTCTCTTTGTCATTGTCAGGAAGGAGGCCCATTTCAAGTTCGTTCTCGAACTCGACATCCTCATCGTCGTCCTCGTCATCTCCATTCTCGTCGTTGTCATCCTCGATGATATCCTCATCGTCATCTTCAACATTGACATTCTCCTCTCCCTCTTTTCTCTCCGCCTTTTCTTATTTCTCAATATTCCCCTCCACTACGAGTTTCTCTGGAGGATCCGCCGACGGATGCTCTTGTCGTTTGGCGTCTTCTTCTAGAATTTGCTGCCGGAACAGGTCTGGGCCCACCCAGGCGGATTGTTTCTCTGAGGCTCTCGCCACAGTCTTCTCCAAGTTCGGTACAATTTCTGCAGGAGTCCTACTGCTCGCGGGAGCGTCAGCCTGACTCTTCGGCGTACTCCCCTTTCTTCCGAGAAGTGCTTATCAGGGGACGAAGCGGAATCCCCGAGGCCGCTGAAAGGATTCCCTTCACCTCCATGCTCGAGGAGCTCGCCCCACATGGAGGAAGGATTCCATATGCACATTGAGGTCGGAGGAAGTGGGGGCTTTCCCGCTCACTTTGGCAGGTGCAGCAAAATTTGTCGGAGATGATATCACTAACGGCTTCTAGGAAGAGCTGTCGGGCGGTTTTCTCAAAGGTTTACCTAGCCTAATGGGGTCAGCAGGCATCTTCGCCGGATACTTCTTCTGGGCACCCAGCTTGGCGAGGAGTTCGGCGTTCAAGCTCTCAACATTATCGACTAGATAGCATCCATATCGACTAGACATCCATATCGACTAAACAGCATCCATATCGACCAGATAGCATCCATATCGACTAGACAGCATCCATATCGACTAAACAGCATTCATATCGACCAGACATGTTATTTCTTAAATTTGAAATCATTGTTTACAGAATCACTCTTGTTCTTAGCGCTGGCGTACACAGCTGTCTTGTACACGTGCTTGAATCTTAGGAAAGGTCAATTGTAGTCGTTGGAACCTGTGCTTATTATAAATAAGAAGATGTGGCGTCTACAAACCCTAATCGATCAAAACAAAAGCTTTATCATCGCCGCATTTTGTGAACTCTGTGATTGGAGAGCACAGGTTAGCGAAGCTAATTACTGAAGCAAAATTTTCCTGATCTATTCAAGCCTGTTGATTCACTCAAAAGCATTTTCGTAAACGTCAAGCCGACAAATCTTCTAAGTCCAGAGAACCATATTTCACAGAAGCCATTATTGTGGAGTATAAGGAAAAATACAAGTAAAAATTAAAATAATTCATTAATTCCAACAATTAGGTTTGTGATTATTTAATAGCTTTATTTATCTCATATTCTTAAGATTTTGAAAAGTTCTTTATCAGCATGCTCCAGTGGTCATATTGACTTTTAAGGAGTGGCAATGTGTTATGGTCCCACACAATCAATTATCTATTATCAGTTATTGTGTCTACTCATCTAATCTCATTATTTAGCATCGTTAAGTTCTATGTTAGGCATCAAGATTATGAGTCAGTATTATGTGTATTTGTGTCTTTATTTTGAGTCATTGTCCATTGATGTCTTTTAATATTTTGGGTAGATATATATTTATGATTCCTATCATTATGTAATGCTATTTATAGACTCTTGGGTTCATGAATGATAGCATGCAAGAAATCTATTTCCCTTGTCCCTTGGATGAGATTTTCTTGGATGAGATTTTGGTAGCTTTCTCTCCCGAGCACCCCTGCTTAGGCAGTCACAATTCTAGCTTCATAGTATCCTCCTTCTCCAGCAACCCCGCCTCCAGTTGCTCCTATGACAACTCTACCGATGTTGCTAACATATTTGCTCTCCTTGCCACTAAAAAATCAAAAGGTCTCTGTTTCTCTCTACATGAAATGATTCTAATTGTGGTCTTTCTTAACTATAACCACCTGTAGAAAGAGTCCAGTTATGGCTCTAATAACTGGTATTATAATCAAGTAGAGCTGTTAATTCCTAGCAACTTGTTCTTGTAAATTGTTCTCCAATTTCTCCAAAATGGAAGTTAATACATCAGTAATGTGAATAATTAGAAAATCCATTTATAAGTCAAAATTTGACTTCCACAATGATTAAATTAGAATCATTCTCCTCACAAAACCTTCAAGACATATAACAACAGTAAAACAACATAAATCAACTGAAAGAAGTGAAACAATAAACTCAAACCATGGAAGAACCCTACCTGGGGGATGTACTTGATTGCTGTCATTATGACTTGTATCGAGCTGAAAACATGGCATTACATAAAAAAAAATTTAAATGAAGAGCATTACCACTTTAAGTGAAACAGCTGCTTAAACTAATAAATAAATTGTAAATTTCTATCCAATTAAAATAAGGAAGTTATCATGCTCAGCTGAGTGCTTCTTACTATTTTTAATTGTAAATACCACGCTTTGGAAGAGAAACGCTTACTTGAACACAGAAATAAGCCACAGCCAGGAATGCTTCGGCCATGCAACAATCAAGCAAACTAAAGCAGCAGACCAGGCGGCGGAACTGATCAATATGCAGCTCTTCGAAACCTTCTGAATTCCTCTCTGTACTTGCAAAATTAAATGTCAGAAAACTTTAAATTTGCTACACGCATTGAAGTATTCGTGAAAGGTTCTTCTAGTAGAAGAAATGGAACTCACTTCATATATCAAAACTTGGGACAATGTGAAGACTGTAAGTAAAACTGCATGTATTGAGAAAGCAACATCATTTGCTGCTACAGGAATCAACTGTGGAATAGAAAAGATGTATCCAAATTGATTCAAACATAATTAAGAAGAAGAAAGACTTGTAAGAAGTATTTGAAAAGCCAAATTTATCATTCTGTGTAAAGATAATAAAAAGTATCAAAATGCAATCACGCTGTTGAAATAAGTTATACAAAGGCCCATTCAATGACCCATTGGATGATCCATTCCAATTTAGAAATTAGTCTCAAATCTTAAGATGAAGTTGAGCCTTCACTCTTCATCCCTATATATCTAGAGCTGTCACTTAAAATCGAAAACCGCAAACCGAACCGGAACCGCAAAGAACCGGACCGAACCGTTTGCAAATTTTTCAGGTTCCGGTTTGAATTTTGGAACCGTGAACAACATTGGTCCAGGGGTGGTTCTTACATATTATTATCCGGACCGGAACCGGAATCGGAACCGCAACATACGAGTCTCAAGCGGTTTCAATATTTTTAGACCTGATCCGAACCGGACCGAAGTAGAACCGAACCGCAACCCATTTATTATTATTCTTATTATTATTATATTGTTATTATTTTATAATTTATATATATTATTTATACTTACTATCACAAGTGAAGCTTGTGCAGTTTGAACCCAAACCGCAACCGTACTAAAGGGGGTTGATTTTGGACCGAACAAAACTTCACTGCATAAAAACCGTATAGTATGGTTTGACATTGTTGCGGTTAATTTGGAGTTAATTTTTGCAATGCATTTTTTATTTTCATACAGTTATATAATATATTTTCAATTTTACTTACATTTTTTTTGAAATATTTTATTTAAAAATATATAGAAAATATAAAACTATTATTTATTAGTAATCATGAAAGACAACTAATTGTAGGCGGTTGTTACGGTTGAGCATATCGACGAGACGCGCGCAAGCCAAATAGAATTCGTGGCAAGTCTACAGGCGTAGGAAGACAATTGATATTATCCCACCGATCGTGGAAAAGACCGTCGAGAAGTGGGCAACATAATTATTTCTATTTTGATGTTGTTTTTAGTTTTACTATTTGCAGCCCGCTTTTATTTCATTCCACCAAATTTGATTTTGGTTTTACTTGGAACCGATTGGAACCGGACCGAACCGCATGGAACCGGACCGAACCGCATGGAACCGGACCGAACCGATAGTGGTCGGTTTGGTTTTGGTTCTTGTTGAACCGTAACCGGAACCGTTGACACGACGGTTCCAAAAATTAAGCTGGAACCGGAACCGGTCAAATCAAATAAGGTTTTGGTTTTAATTTGAAGAACCGTTACCTTAGTGGTTCGGTTCATGGTTTTAGTAGAACCGGAACCGAACCGGAACCGTGACAGCTCTATATATATCAGTACTTATGCTTGTTGTAAAGCGATTTCTTTCGAGAAAAAATAATAAAATATTGGCATCATTTTCCATTTCCTGTGTTCCTCTACTTGGTATAAGATTCATCTAATCCGATCGGCTCGATTTCGTCCAATTGGGCTTCTTCTCTCGTGGCATGGAATTGTCTTTTGTTTGGCCAGACCGCAGACTCCACCCACCCCCCGTATGACCGCGCCAGAGCTCGCGGTTACCGCGCTCTTCTCTCGCCGCCTGGGGTGGCTTCTGAACCCCCACCCTTCTCCCTTGTATAGGCTCAAATCGAGGGTCTCGCCATCCACCTCCGCTGCGTTGAGACCGCAGCGCCCGCCCCTCTCAGCAACATGCGACTGCATCTTTTTCCTCAAACCACAAAGCTAACTTTGTCCACATCCTTGCGGCTTCCTCCTGGCGCACGCAGTGCCCGCCGTGCCTGCTTCCTGCGAGTGCCTATCATACCCGCTTCCTGCAAAACCGTAGAACCCACTGAGCCCACCCCCTTGCGGTATCTTCCTCAAGCCGCATAGCCCGTCAAGCCTGCAGTGCTAGCTGTGTCTGCCTCCCTACGGCTTCCTCCTCGCGACCACATTACCCTTCGTGCCTACTTCCTGCAAGATCCCGCTTCCTGCAATTTCCCTCTTCCTCAAGCCATCGTGACCGTCGAGTCCGTCAAGCCCGAAGAGCCCGTTGTGCCTGCAATTGCTCCTGGGACCGCCGCTCCTCCTGTGCTGCAGAAGTTACTTTCCCTTCGGTGGTCATGGGAACATCTGCGGGATCTTCCCTTTCCTCTCTTCCAGCTCTTGCTCCTGCTCTTGCTCCTGCTCCTGCTCCGGCTCTTTCTCCATCTCCTCAGTCTGACATCTGTGATGAACTTCAGATTACCACTTTCCCTCAATGGGAAGAGGAACTTTGTGGAATGGGTGCACTCCATGCATCGTGACCTTCAGACAAAAGGCCTACTCCATCATGTTACTCGTACTCTTCCACTGAACATACAAAATTGTGGCTCCAAGACAATGGTCAGGTTCAATCTTGGCTCCTCAATTCTATGTAATTTGAATCATATTGTATGACATGTAACACGAGACTGTCAAATCAATGTGGGACAAGCTTCAGTCTCTTTACTCAGGACAGACTCCAACATCTATACAATATATTCATTGGGCTCTAGGCGCTTGACCCTGGTGTGACAGGTGACTTGACCTCCTTTGTGGCCATGTCCAAGACCCCCTAATGGGGATCCATCAGATAATGCACCTGGAGGGGTTCGCCGCAAGGCGGGACCCACGTTCATTTATTCGTGTAGGAGGACTTGATCGGATCGCCGATCGGACTACGCGGTTGCGTCCGGGACGTGGCAGCGAGTCAAAACACAATATTAATTTATATTTTTCAGTCAAAACCCTAGGTGATGACTCCTAGGTGCTCGTTCTTCCCCCCAAGGTAACCCCTAACCCTAGCCCTCATTTTCCACCCCCACACCTCTCACAGAGCCACTGGCTGCTCTCAAAACCCCCACACAAACCTTCGGCATGCTACTCCTAGGCCTTACAGCCGCCGGCTCCCTTAAACCCCCACCGTCGGTCTTCCCCCGCCGTCCAACCCGCAACCACCTGCTTTCCCCCTTCAAGTCGGCCACTCCCCTTCAGCCTCCCATCCAGCCGACCACCCCCCTCCCCTACCCACCACAAGGAAACCTCCTCAAGCCCTAGCCGGCCACTCCATAAATCCTCTCTCACGTGGATCCACTACCAAATAGTCTCTATTCTTTAGATCACGCTAGGTCAAACCAACGAGCCCAACATTTTTTAAAATAAAAGCAGGTGCCCAAAAAAGAAAATACATGACAATAAAAAATGCATGGTAAATAAACTACACGACGCATAACGACGTCATTAAAATTTGAATGCGACGGAGGATGCATCGATGTCGGTGCTCGTGGATGACTTCTCACGATATGCGTGGGAATATTTCGTGAAGGAGAGGTCGGAGGTCTTTGGAAAGTTCGTAGATTTCAATGAGCGGGTAGAAGGGGTGCTGAATTTGAAGACCGGGTAGTTTAGGAGAGATGGAGGAAAGTTCACTCCACTGAGTTCTTTACTTTTTGCATGAAGAATAAGATTAAGAGGGAGTAATGTTGTGCTCATGCTCCACAGCAGAATAGAGAGGTGAAGAGGAAGATCTGGCACTTGGCAGAAACATGCAAGTGTTGGTTGCATGAGAATGGCATACCTAAGGCCTTGTGGGTGGAGGGCATGGCCTCTGTGGCATATGTGATCAATGGGTTATCGGTCCCACTGAGTTTAAGTTTCCACTTAAGCTAATGTTTGGAGATATGTCGAGTGTGAAGCACCTAAGGGTGTTTTGCACTACTTGCATTAAGCACATTCCGGATGCACTGAGAACCAAGTTGAATGTTAAGGCACGAAAGTGCAAATTCATTTGATATGACGAGCGGAAAGGGTAGAAGTGCATGGATCCGCGGACACATCGGTTTATTATTTCTCATGGTGTTATGTTCGGCAAGCTGACTAGTCGTATCAGGGTGTTTTTAGCATGGCTATGGAGGAGAGTGAAGGAGGAGGAAGAGATGAGAGAGTCACTAATGACTTGTTGGTGAAGCTACATGTGTCTCCATTTACTCAGATTCCATCTGGCTCCAGTTCAGGATCTTCTGGTCAAAGAAGTAGGGGGAGTGAAGCTCCATGTTTTAATGTCGGGGGAGCTGATGTAGAGCATGATGTCGAAGCAGTGTAGAGTGGTTTGTCTTTACGAAGGTCGAAGAGGACTATTGTCCCGCCGGCTCGATACAAGGAAGGTAATCTTGTTAGTATGTTTTTGTGCTTCTTTGCAGGATCTTTTGACGAACAGTAACTATCATGGATGTGGGAGGATATAATTGATGTGGACATATTTTCCCTCAGGAAGAATGAAACTTTGGATCTTGTGCCCAAGGTTGATGATGTCACTCCGGTCACATATAAAAGAGTGTAAGAGGTCAAAAATAAGGTTGATGACAATGTGGAGCGGTGCAAGGTTCGCCTTGCAGCTTAGAGATTCTTATAGTTGTACGGGGAGGATTATGAGTAGACATTCAGTCATGTGGCGAAGATGACTTCAATATGGGTGGTAGTTGCATTGGTGGCTTGCCAAGGTTGGAGACTTTAACAACTTGACGTGAAAAATGTTTTTCTTTACTACAAGATTGACAAGGATATTTTTATGAAGCAACTACCAGGGTATGTCTCTAAGTTATATTCAGGGCATGTGTGCAAGCTAAAGAAATTCCTTTTAGGGTTTGAAGCAAGCGCTTCGGGCATAGTATGTGAAGATTGCGGAATATTTGCAGTTATGTGGGGACTACACAACAGATTCTGACTCGAGCATGCTTGTAGGAAGAAGTGTAGACTTCATATCCTTGTGTGTAGACTCGAGCATGCTTTGATGAGAAGTTTGATCTATTCAACGATTACAAGATAGGATATCTCATTTACAGTCGGTCGAGTAAGTCGTTATATGCAGGAGCCTAGGAAGTCTAATCTGTAGCAAAGGGGAGTTTGAAGTATGTTAGAACAACCTTGGACATGGGTTGCTGTATGAAAGGGACACGTGCTTCAATCAACACAGAATCACGGATGCTGATTATGGTGATGATTCGGATGATCGAAAGTCAACGTCGGGGTATATTTTCATATGCGGTTCAGCGGACACCTAGTAGTGTAGTAAGAATCAGGATTCAGTGTCCATATCCACCACCGAGGTAGAATATAAGATGTCGCCCTTGGCGGCTCAGGAGTACATTTGGTTGAGCAAGTTGGTGGAGGATGTTTATGAAAAAGTAGGGAATCCAATTTTGTTTCACAGTGATAAAGAAAGTGCGCTAAAACTTTTCAAAAATACATTGTCATGTGCAGAAAAACCATATTGAGATCGAATATCACTTTATACGTGAAAAGATATTTGATGGATCTTTGGCGGTGGAGTATGTTCGGAGACAAGACAACATCGACGATATCTTAAGAAAGCCTATATCTAAGGGACCAATTTATTTCTTGATTGCACTTTAAGGGGAGATATTGAATTTTTAATGTGACAATCGAAGTTATATTTTTATGTATATGCTTCCTACATTGTTCCAGATTCTGCTTCTCTCCCCCACCCCAGGAATCCTCCAACTCAATACGGTTTCTGTCAATGTACATCGACTTTCCCTCTACTCGCTCGGCAGCTTTTGATACATAAGTTCACCAGCCCTCTTGTCGATGCACGACAATCTTCTCCAAACACGACACACATTGATTCTGCCCTCTTATCTTTCTCGACGGACGACGACTCCTCTCCTCCAGTCGACGGATGACATGGGTTATAAAATGCAGATTATGCGAGCTCCCTGAGTGCTGAAGCTGAAAACTCAACCCTAGCTTGATCTGCAGGAAGTTTTCCTGAAACCGTATCCAAGAAGTAGTCACAAGCTCTCTCCTTTCCTCCCATTTGTTGATTGGTCTTCTAGGAAGCTGCAAGAATTTATAATTTCTCTCTGTTTTGTTTTCTTGTTGTTGTTGTTGCTACCTATGTTGCACCGACGCCGACACACGACATGACACGCGACTTGTCAATTCTAAAAAAATATCATATTCCGACACGCTGGGACACATATAATAAATATTTATTTTTTATAATTATGAAAATCCTAAAATATTTAACAAAAAATAAAAAATTAACAATTAAGAAATATTCAAATAAACTAAGTCATATTTAAATATTACTAATCAAATATTCAAATGCAAAACTTAACAAAAGGTCAAAAAATGATAGAACATTAACACATTACCATTATATATCTTCAGTAAAAATAATAGATTCTCAAACAAACTTTTTTCCCCACTTTCAATCTTCCTTTTTCTACAGAAAATATC
This sequence comes from Platanthera zijinensis, assembly GCA_039513925.1. Classification (NCBI taxonomy): domain Eukaryota; kingdom Viridiplantae; phylum Streptophyta; class Magnoliopsida; order Asparagales; family Orchidaceae; genus Platanthera; species Platanthera zijinensis. Next base: position 117,537,108 of record CM077094.1, read on the forward strand.
CACGCTACTAGTAGATCCACTATCACTACTTGAAATGCTAGAAGGGGCAAAGGCACTTTTTAAGAGCAAGACTCGTTATTCTAGCATTCACCACTTCTTCTAGTTTTTTCACCTCAAATAGATCACTATTTGAGACTTTCACACACTTTCCAATTTCTTTTCCACCAATCATTAACAAATTTGCTTTCACTTTTGTATATGAACTTATAAAATATTTTTCACAAAAATTGCACTTCCAAGATAAATTGTCTCTCGCCTCACCATGAGTAGCTAACTTAGTGACACGCGTGTCCGATTAAGCGGGACACGCGAGTCCCGCGTGAGCCAGCGTGTCGGACTTCAGACACGAGTGTCGAAGAGTGTCTAAGAGTTTCGGAGAGTGTCGGAGAGTCGGACGAGTGTCGGAGAGTCCAACACCGACACGCTGGACATTTTGAAGTGTCGGTGCTTCATAGGTTGCTACTTTTAGTCAAAAGCATTCAATGTCATTATATATATGTTTATGTGCATGTCCTGAAGCGGACTTGTAGCAAACTTTTATTCCCGTTTCAAAGCATATCATGCACTTGTTTTGGTGTTCTCTCCGATTTTGAATGTGGATTCCGGATTTGGTTTTTTTTATAGCAAGTATCCTCTCTTCCATGCATGTCATCTTTTAACACATCGAAGCTCGGATGTTCGTGTAGAGCAACACTCGGTCTCGCTCCCCACACCCGACAATCCATCCTCCATATCCTCGGTCAACCACCTAGCTCGGTCACCGACAATCCCGCGACAGCCCAGGACGCTGCCAACAGTCCTCACATGCATGGGTCCCATTTCTTCACATCCTCATTCTCTCTTCTTTTTTCTTTGAATAACCAATTGTTCAGTGTTTTTATTTCTTTTTTTATTTTTTAATAACAAACAATGTAGATAATTTTGATGGTGCAGCGTACTACAAATAGAGCATTTCTTTATAAGTAGCATAGATATATTACAACATAGTACACTATTGATGCAAGGTATCAAAATCCAAATGTCATCATCACTATATAAAAGAGAGGGACAATAATAGAGAAGACGTGTGGTTTACAGAACTATCCTAATGAACTAATCTATCGAATCCTATGAGTGCCAGAAGTGTAATATAAAAAATGGTACTAAAGCAGGACAAAAATATGCACAAGACAATTTCCCTGGTTAAAAAACAAATTCAGGAAATATAATATTTAACAACTGAAAACTACAACATACATAATCACCCCAAAAATCTGTTCTCTGAAATCGAGAAAACTTAACAATACTGCATGAAACAAGCAGTGGTTATGAATGAAATCAAGGAAATTTCTCACAAAGTGAGTTCACATACCTCGTCATATCCATACTTCTCGCGGTACTGCCTCTGGATTTCCGAGCTAAAAAAGAGGGCCGCGTTGTAAATCAGATAGGAAGAGTGTTTCGTAAAGTTCAGAACCAAGAAATCAAAATTCAACCCTACCACGCTTCGATCAAGAAAACAAAATCGATTCAAACAGAGTAATAATTTGATTCAAATCATCAGAAATTCATGTTTCTTTCAAAGAGGGAAAACCGAGCGTGTAAGCCCAAACCTTTTGCGCTTAAAATTGAGGATAACTTGAGGGTAGAAGCTGAAGGACCATGAGAAGAAGGCGATCCATCCCAGTACCTGGTACGTCACCTCCAGATAAACGGAATTCCATGCCGCCATTATTGTTTCCCCCGATCTCTCACTCTGTCTCCCTCCCTTTTCCGTGCGTGTATACGAAAGAAAAGAAAAAAAAGGCTGGGAAATGGACGAAACTTTTGGATTTAAATGGAGGATTTGGACGATGAAACTTTTTATTTTTGTTTCTGTAATTTGCTGTAACTAAATTAAAATTTACTTATTTGCAAATTTACAAAATTAATTTGTATACGGTTCTATTTATTAAAAAAAATTACACCCATTTATAATTTGTTTGGATCTGTCACTAGGCAGATGACCTCCTTTTATCAAAAAAAAAAAAAAAGTTCTCTCCTTGATAAATAGTAGATAAATTTTAAGTGCAAATCAGTTTTGACCCTTAACGGGTCACAAGTCTATGATATTTTAGTTTGATTTACACTTAAGCGGGTTTACACGTAGTCAAAAACTCAAAATTGATCTCACAAAACAACGTTTTAAACAATATTAATTAAAATTATAAAGAAATTGTACAGCCCCGTATTTGTCGAGTAAAGACCCCCCAGGAGAGGTCAAGCTGGGAAGATAAGCGAGTCCCGGGCGAGTTGGCTAGGCAAGTGGGGGACAAGCCCTCATGACTCGAACAAGGTGAGCCCGGGTAGCTAGTAAGCACGAGCAGGGCATCCAGCCCAGCACTCGCCTCAGGTTCAATGTGAGTGGCGGGTGCCAGACCCACTAGCACTCGCCACCTTAAGGTGAGTGGGAAGTCGACTCGCCCAATTGATCTAATGAGAAACTCCTCTGAGCCTGCTAATAGTCTCTCCAAACAGCGGGGTTTTGTTGTTGACAGACCATTTTGGTTCGAGGAATGGGCCAGACCCGGCCATTTCTCAAGAACAATAGCTAAGGGTCCTGATACTACCACTTGGATCTGGAACCTACATGCTGATGCTCACAATTTTGATAGTCATACCAGTGATTTGGAGGAGATCTCTCGAAAAGTATTTAGTGTTCATTTCGGTCAACTCTCTATTATCTTTCTTTGGCTGAGTGGCATGTACTTCCATGGCGCCCGTTTTTCAAATTATGGTTGCGATTAGCAAATCCAAAAGGTGGGGATTTCGTTATTTGTAGGCGGGTTTTAGAAACTATAAATAGACCTCTAATGACATCTTTAGAGAGAACACTCTTTTTTGACTTCCCTCTCCTCTGGTTGATTCTGATTGGCAGGAGCTGTCATGTTGTTAGTCGTGGTTTCCGGGTGGACAGTCTGGTGCTCTCCTGTGCCCTCCAAGGTGCCCCCAGCTCAGCATTGGCTAGGGAGGAGAAGCTCTCTTTGATCTTCTGGATGTGTGACGGGACCTCCTCGCTGCAGCTTAGGGGTCTGTTTTTTGTTCCAAGCGACCGGCCGAGTGTTCTTAACTCGAGAGAAGTACATGCAAGTTGCCCCATCGGTCCGAACTTCTCGTTGAGCTGTGATTTCCTGATTCAACGGAAATCAATTTCTCAAAATCTTTCATAAATACAATTATTATTAAAACATTGTCTCTTCATTTTTTGAAGAAGCTATAAAATTACCTGAGGAGATGCAGTTGATCAATTACGGAAATAAATGGCTTGGTTGTTTGATGATTTACGAGATAAGTCAATTTTTTTGTGTTTATCATAAGAGCCCGTCAGTAGGATGAAATTAAAATTTTGAATTGGAATTGAAGATTTATTTTAAATTAAATTTGGAACTCAATAGAAATTTCGAAGCCCCAATATCACAAATAACGCATATCTGCATATAGTAATTTTTGGTCTAATAATTGCTGACTCTGCGCTGAAGGGATCCTACTTAACTGAATATTAGGTGTTTTTTTACATAAAAGCCATTGTTTTTAGCTAATTTTGCTTAACAAGACTCGAATAATCTGGACGGATTGCCGTCTTCGTGCTAGCATAGCATTGGAAGAATAAAGGAAAAGCCATTTCAGGATAATATCATTAATAAATAAAATATTTTAATGGAAACAACTTTTAGAAGAGTTGCATCTTGCATGTCCGCTGACTGAGTAAATTAAGGGTATTATTATTAGCAAATTCATTTTAACTTTTAGGCTCTGTTATGGTTAAATCATTATTCGTTAAGGATTACTTAACAAACATCATCTCTTTGAAGTTTGAACATAATAGTGGATGAAGTTTCTTAGATGGGCATTAACGAATGACAAATTAACGCTCGTTCATTACTGCCGCACCGTGTCAAACGAAGCCTTAGTAAATCATTACTACTAACAAATCATAAAATTTAAAAATGATTATTTGAAAATCAAATGATAATTAGCAAATCACTTTAAAAATTAAAAAATACTTCCAAAAATAAATGTTTGTACTGTACACTATTTAACATTATAAAAATTGGACTAATTATCATGTTTTTTTGCTACGAAAAGGATAATCTAAACTATTATCGTTTCAATAGCTCCCAAAAATCTATATGCAATAAAATAAAACATTGTTTAAACATTTTTATATAAATTAATAGGCTAAGAAAATTAAAACCAAAATTTATAACTTTCATAATTTGTAGTTGAGGATGCATTCTCATAAAGTTGCTACAAAAAATATAAAAATATCGTCTTTAATAGTTCCCAAAAATGCCAGTAATAAAATAAAATATTCTCATTACATTTTTATGTAATTTAATAGATTATGAAGATTGAAATTAAAATTTATACCTTTCATGATTTGTATTTGAGGATGTATTTTCATGAACTTGTTATGTGTATGAAACATTCTCCATAAGGAGTATAATTGCGGCGATGAGCGTCCTTATTTCATGCATAGTCTCACAAAATGATTACCACTTACAAAGTCAATGAAAATTATTTTTGGGATGTGAGGAAGCGCCAAGTTCAGTGGTAGAAACATCATACTTTAATTATGATGTCTGGTCTTGTACAACTTGTGTCATATATGAGACTACAAATTATTTTGAAATACTTAATTTGATCAATGTTAATCTCTTTATTAGAACTCAGCTTGACATTATGATCAAACAGTGTCTCAATCAGCCTACAGTTATCATATTCCCAAGTAGAAAGAAGTTTCTCAATATAATGAGTCTGACTAAGAGTAACTCGACCCTTATCAACTCTAACATTCATACCTAATAAGGTATGCACAGGACCAAGGTTTTTTATGTCAAAAACTTCTGTCATATTGAATTTAATATCCCTAACTGCAGCAAGATTAGACCCCAAAATCAGCATGTCATCCACATATAAACATATGATGACTGTTTGATTTGACAATGAGCGATGATAAATGCATTTGTCTGAAAGACTAAACTGAAATCCAAAGCTTTTTACAACCTGGTCAAACTTCATGTGTCACATCTTAGGCGCTTGTTTAAGCTCATAGATTGATTTATTCAATTTGCACACTTTATCTTTTAAATCTTTCTGCACATAACCTTCAGGTTATGTCATATAGATTTTCACCAAGCTCTCCATTTATGAAGGTTGTCTTCACATCCACCTGATGAACTATAAAGTTCTCGATAGACGTTAAGGACAGAAGAATCCTGATAGTCGATAGGTCACACACAGGTGAATAAAAATCAAAATAGTCTATTCCACCTATTGTTTATAACCTTTAGCTACGAGACGTGTTTTATGCCTGGCTATAGACTCGTCACTATATATGTGGTTTCTTCTTTAATACCCACTTGTATCCTAAGACTTTAGCGCCTTTCGGCAAGTCAATCGGATGCCAAGTATTGTTATGTAACAGCTAGTCCATCTCATCATCAATGACTTCTGCCAACATCAACGAATCTCTAGATCTCATTACTTCCTGATAAGAGAATAGATCATCTTCTAAGTGGTAGATGATGAAATTCTCACCAAAATTCTTAGGCATTCTCTCTCCTGTAGATGTTCTAAGTGAAACAGGTTCCACCTCTTAAGGTTGGGGAGAAGTGCTAGAAGGGCCAACTTCAGTTTCTACGATAGATTCTGAAATAATATCATTAGACCCGAAGACAGACAAACTATAATCCTTGAAAAAAACAAATTTAAAGAATATGGCATCCCAGCCTTTACCTTAGCTAGTAAACCTCTGACATTCGTCACATGGTAGGTAGCGTCGTTATCTAGCCACCACTCAGAGGATGAACTGCGGTGACTGCTCCCGATCATAGCCACGAAGGACTTGGGATCTGAGGTATATGCCAGTATGTTAGCCACTTTTTGTGGGGCTTCCTCCTTATTACTAGCAGCCTTAAAATCAGCCGCCCAGTGTCCCCACTTGCCGCAGTTGTAGCGCTTTCCCCTCTTATTTTTGAAAGAGGGCTTTTTAGGCGACAACTGTACAGAGGCTTCACCTTTTGGTGTTGGTGGCTTCCGGCGAGGCTTGTTGGGCCAAGAAACGAAGTTGACAGCCTGTGAGGACTGACCAACTTTTTCCAAGCTCTTGTCAGCAATATTTTGATCCTTGATATGAATGTACCTTTTGAGTTCAGGGAATTTAGGAGGTAGTCCCTACAAAAATCTTTGTCCTTTCTCCATTGATATTTGTCCACATCGTCTTCAGTAGTGGTGAAATCACTCAGAAATGTGTAAAATATCTCATATTTTTTCATTCCCAATTGAACGTACAGCCTCTAAGCATAGAAATCGGAGAGGTCAAACAATTAAAGCTTGATGATGTCATATGAGCTTAGCTTCAGCATCTCTCTTAAGAACAGTAAACAGGAAAGAATTCACCTGAGCTCCGCGGAGACTAGACGCGAGTTTTCAGATCCAATCCAATTGTGTGTTTTCTCCTCCTCTCCGGTTGAGCACGGTTGCCAAAGGCAAGTTCCAATCAATAGAACTCCACTTCTGACTGAATTCCTCCACTAGAAGGAAAACCAGAGTTGCAGGTGGCTGGAAATAGAGATTTGCGGCTGTGCAAGCACCTACACAATGATGAATGGATACTAAAACAAAGATTGCTAGAATCCGATCCAGCAGTGCTTTAGAAATGATCTTGGACAAGCTTCATCCAATATCAGAGAAATCACTATTTGAACTTGTAGGATTAATCAAGCCCAGAGATTGAATTAATCAAGCCTAGAGACTGGATTAGAGAAATCAAGAGGCACATAACCCGAACAAAGTTCTGTATCTAGATAATGGCCCTTTTCCTTGATCATCTTCAGAACAAAAATCTCTTCAGATCTGGATTTTAAATCTACTCTCAGACAAAATAGCGACAACAAAAACCAACACTGATCCGGTGACAAAAAAACTTCCTCCTCTCGATCTAGAGGATAGCGTCCGGAAGCTGATGTTTCCCGACGATAACAGATCAAGCAGCAAATCCAAATGGAGGGAGAAGAACACCGATAGAAACAGTGGGCTGCCCTAGATCAGCAATGGCCTAAAAACGGCAGCAACGACAGATCGGTGAATTGAGATCTCGCACTAAGATCCCCTTTTTTATGGTCTTCCTCACTCACTGGTATAACCATAATGACGAATAGTTCCCTTTCTTGACAGAACAACGGAGACAATGAGAGAAACTCGTGAAAATCTGGAGCATAGTAGCGGCGAAAATCTGCGAAATCAGTAAGGCAGCATCGTTGGAATCACGAGAAAAATGAGAGAGCGGACAGGAGCAACAACAAACCCTAGCGTATCTTGAGAATATAGAAGGAATAGCTCAAGGCTCAAGATAGTCCACATAACCCTATCAAGTTTGGAATAGTGATTATATAGTATCTCCAATATAGAGCCTAACCCTAGAATGACACAAACCCAATAACACGCTTCGAGTCGGTCTTGACACATGCAAACATTAATTAATATATCTAACATCTCTTACTAACAAAACTAAAAGGGAGTTGAAGAAGTTCAGGGACGACTACAAAAATACAAAACAAAATCTATCACTCTTTGAACATGTATTTTCGGAGGGCCAACTTTCACATGGAAAAAATATCAAAGTTATCAAAAGAACTGTAACGCCCCTGATTTTTCGATGTTTAGTTAATTATTTTATTTGGCGTATTTATGACGTCAGGGCGTTACATTAACGCATGATTGGCGTGTGCCGTTGTTAGAGCGTGGATTTTAGCTCTTGGGTTTTCTGTGTGCGGCAGGGTTTAGCATGTTTGCAAGATTTTCTAGCGAGCCGGGTCTGTTTTGGTGACTCGGTGGAGCCTCTTTGGGAATGCTTGTGTTTTGGCTTCGGGAGGTGTTTACCCGAGATTGGTTAGTCGGATTTCGATTTTGCCATCAGATTCGTAGCGTCGGTACTTAGCTACGGTGCGATTTCCGTAAAATTCCGAGTATGTTTGGTTTTTGGGTCGTTTTGACGTTTTATTTAATTAATTATGTTATCTTATATTAAAATAATAGGATAAAGTGGTATAAATAGAAACCCATCGCTTCAAACGCTATTCATTGTCTCCCTCGTGAAACCGTCGGCCTATTGCGAAAGAACAAGAGCGGCGGACATCCCTAAGCCTTTGGCCGCCGATTTCTGGAGCTTTGGTACTCGATTTTCGTATTTAGAGAGTGGATCCGGGTAGATCTCTCAAAAGTTTCAGGTTTTGTTGCTTAAGTGTTCTTGCGGCCAGATCTGTGAGGTGGGGCGTTGCTTAGCCAAATTTCTGGATATTTGAGGCAAGTGGTGATTGTCCCCTTGCTTGTTCTTCCTTTCTCTTTTGTTTCCTTGATTTGTATAAGGAATGATTTCCTGTAGGATTTTCAAACTTACAGAAATTGGTTGGATTATGGTAGGATTTCCCCATGTAAAAAAATGATTTTCTGTAGATCTTGAGGCAAGTGGTGTTTACACCATTGCCAAGTTTTTTGCCCTTCTGTTTTCTGTTCTAGTAGGACAGATGAGTCTTAGCATGGCAGTAATAACATCTCTGGTCTAGGTTAGACATAGTTAGAAATTGTTAGTATGGTACTGTTGGGATGATAACCCTCTGGCAGGTTTCTGTCTGAAAGCTTTCAGTGGAGCTGAGTGTATATAGCCTAAACTTTGAGTGTAATCTTAGTGTAGAAGTTCAGTTTTTAGCCTAAGTATAAAAGCGTGGAGTGTGTTGAATGCACTCAACGCCTTGCTGAGTAGTCTGAGAAGCTAAGTTAAAAGCGTTGAGTGAGTGGTACTCACTCAATGCGGCATTGAGTGAGCTTAGCACACTCAACGTCATTTTGTAAATTCTAGAAGCTAAGTCTAAAAGCGTTGACATCATTGAGTAAGCTTAACTCACTCAACGCCGTCACTTTAATCTGTAAGTTAAGTAGAAATCATTGACAGCGTTGAGTGAGCTGAACTCACTCAACACCGTCTCTTTTTTTATAATCTAAGTTTAGAAAAGCATTGACAGCATTGAGTGAGCTGAACTCACTCAACGTCGTCTCTTAGTCTGTTAAATCCTAAGTAGAAAGCGTTGATAGCGTTGAGTGAGCTGAACTCACTCAACGCCATCTCTTTTTCTGTAAAGCTAAGTGTTAAAGCATTGACAGCGTTGAGTGAGTTGAACTCACTCAACGTTGTCGCTTAGATAAAAAAGCGTTGACAGCGTTGAGTGAGCTGAACTCACTCAACGCCGTCGCTTTAACTCTGCAATCTAAGTGTTAAAGCGTTGACAACGTTGAGTGAACTCACTCAACGCCGTCATCTGATTTTGGCAGCTAAGTGGTAAAGTGTTGAGTGAGCTTAACTCACTCAACGCCATCGTCTGTTCTTGCTGTTGTGTTTAAGAATTGAGTGTGCTGAGTTATGGCATCGAGTGCGTTGACTGCACTCGACGTGGCGTCAAGTGTACTCGATGCTTTTCCCTTAGACTCGTGTCATTTCACCGATTTGTCGTGTATCTCTAAAGGCTTAGTTTTGCCAAGTTAGAATCAACCTGTTTTTGCTGAATTTGTCGAGTTTGGGTTTTATGGGTATTAGCAATATGGAGTTTGGGTTGGTTGGCTTAGTTTCATGAATCATTACACCCGAGCATGTTTGGGTCTTGTTTTTGGGCTGTTGGGTTGTGTTGGACCAAATGGCCACCACCGCAATCCCATTTTTGAGACGTTTGGGTCTGTTAGTTTGAGATTGACCGGTTGGTCCCGACTCAGATCTGGTTGCGTTACGGTGTTAATGATTCACGTGTTTATTGATCCTTTGTCTCGTTTTTGTTTCCTATGGATTAAACTTATATTATTTTTGCCTATTCTCGCAGATGTCCTCGGAGTATGACTCTGTTCTCACTTGGTGCATTTTTCATTACCTTTTACCTTATAAGTTAACTCTTTCGTTCTTAATCTCTAGTTAGTTTGTTGTGTTATTGACAACTATTCAGGTTTGGATTAGTAATCTTACTACTCCCTTGTTTACTGACAGTTTTATTTTCCACTTGTACTTTTCTTGCTGAGGTGTTCTTTCTTTGAATGCCTCAGGTTTAGGACAGTAGCTGGTTGAGCGGCTAGGTTTGGTGTTTGCTAGTGGACTGCAGTGTTGCAGAGGTTTACTCTACCTTGAGAGGTAGTTCTTTATTGTTTTCTTGTTAGTACAGACACACATACTGACCAGTGGGTTCGTGTCTGTTTATTGATTCCCACTGGTGGTTTTCTTTTGAATTGTTGAATACTTCGCTAAACTGCTAGTTTTACCTTTTGTGGTTGTTTTTAATTGCTCTCTGGGAATGTTTTATGTTAGGTTGCATGTTAGGTATTTTCACTTATGAAAACATTACTACTAGTACTTCATACATCTCATATTTCTAAAACTAATACTATTTTCCAGGTAACGTAAAGATTATTTTCATACTTATAATAAATCTAGAGTCTTGCATGGCATGAGTTATCCATTGGGGATGTTTATACTCATGTAGGGTATTAATCAACATAACTAAAGTATTTTTCGCAGCGTATAACTATACTTTTACTCGTGAACTAGTTGATCCACTATGCCAAGAGATACGGCCATCCAATTTAAACAGGTTTTTACTTAATAACTTAGGATTTCATATAAACTGCAGAGTTTGGAGTTTTGCTTGAGCGCCTGCAGTTATCCCCTGCACGGCATAGCCTCACGATGCATATTTTCTCTTGCTCTGATATAACTTAAATGTTGAGAAAATACGGGTTGTGATAGTTGGTATCAGAGGGATGAGTTGTTTGACAATTGGTCAGGCAACCATCTCTAGTTAGTGTTAGTTGTTTAGTGTCATTTCATACACACCGATGTGTCATCAGTACGTCTTGGCTGAAGCATGAACATTACACTCATAAGCATGATAAGAAGTATACGAGACATATTATGTAGTATGGGATGCATAATATGTGTTTATATATGGATCCATCATAGGTGGCAACATGTGATGGTTATGTAGTATGAGATGCATAACCATCATCACATGGATGCCCATTATCAAATTTTACTTTTTCGTTACATGCGATAATATGTTGTATGAGATACATAATATTTCATGTGTACGCCACTCATAACATGCATTAAGGCCTTTTTTTAGAATGCATAACACAACATGCATATCATAACATAGCATTTGCACTCGTGCTAAGCTAAAGATTTATATGATGACATATGTACACACATTATTTTGAGTCAAAAGAATACAAATTCATGCATTCATGGACTATGTACACGAGTTAATAGGATGATGGTATATTATCCTAGGTCTAAGCATTTCATCATTTATAAAATTCCCAGAGCAAGTTAGCAGCAAAATCAAGTACTTATGTATGTTTTATCTGTATTCGGTTGTTTGGTTCTAGCGGTTAAGCTAGGTTTTGACTAGTTGCTTGTTGTAATTATTAGAATGTTGAGACGTCCTACGAAGAGGTCGACTCCCCAGTTAGAGGGCAAGTCGTCTGGTGCTCATAATGAGGTCGTGATAGAAGGATTGCAACAGAGCAATGAAGCTTTGTCTAGGCAAATATTGGAGGTGCAATCGCAGATCCAAGCCTTGTTGACTGTCGTTGTAGGATAGCCACTTAGAGTTCAGGACTCGTCCATGGGTCAAGGTGTTCTAGTTCCTCCCGCTCCTCTGGTGCTCCCAGTTGTGCTGCCACCAGAGATGAACTTCATCTCGCATTTCTAGCGACTGGAACCCCCTACTTATGATGGTAGGGAAAACTTCATGGCTTTGGATGACTGGATCGTATCCATCGAGGAGATGTTCTCTTACTCTGGAGTTTCAGCAGACCAGAGAGTAATGGTCGCTGCCTACCAGCTCAAAGGTTTGGCAAAGAGTTGGTGGCTAAGGGAGAAGAAAAATTTAAAGGATGGTTGTTCCTTGGTAGCCTTCAAGGAGCTTTTGCTGAAGAAGTTTTTGTCGTCGGTCGAGCGAGACCGTTTGTTAAATGATTTCCTGCACTTAAAGCAGAGGCAGCTCACAGTGAGTGAGTATGAGGTGGAGTTTATCAAAATGAGCCGGTTCGCCCCAGATTTAGTAGTTTCTGAAGCTAGTAGAGTCAAGTTTTTTCTGGGTGATCTGAAGAGTGACATCCAGCAGTTGGCAAGTGCTTATAGATCAGAGAGTTATGTTTGAAAGACTTGATTTCAAGAGCCTAGACACCTAGAGGGGGGGTGAATAGGTTCTAATTTTCTTTAATAATTTTAGGCAAGTAACTAGATCTATCACAACATAGAATATACAATCCACAGCATAACATTCACAGTACAACACAGTACACCAGATTTATAGTGGTTCCCCAAGTTATGGGTACATACACTTTCCCCCTTCACCTATCCAGTAGAGAACTGAATTCGGCCCAACTTCCTTCCACTAACTCAGATCCACAGATCTTATAACTCAAAACCTGATAGGTTCCTACAACTCAGACTTATACAAGTCCTACATCAGATTCTTCTTAAGAATCATACCTCAAGCAACAACCCTACCTCAGCCTTTATCACCAGGCTTACAACTCAGACTTTTACAAGTCCTCCACCTCAGGCTCTCAGCCATACCTTAGTCTTTATAAACACAGGCTTACAACTCAGATCTATAAAAGATCTTACAAGGAAAAAGAATATTTAGTTGTACAGAAATTTCACCCAGATAGAACTATCAATTGGTGTGAGCTTCTTGATCAGTTCTTGAATAAACTGTATACTTCAGATCCAACTTGACTTAGCTTTTTCAAAGCTTCTTGATTGAACAAAATGAGGTTGATCTTGACTTAATGTAGAAGTTGATCTTCAGACAACTCCCTTCTTAGATTCAGAATTAGATCTGAATCTTTCTTGCAGACTGTTCAGGATCTGCCTTCTTAAGGGTTCCCCCCTTTCTTGTTATTGAATTCTCTCTCGGGTTCTGTGTTGTTTGTTCCCCCTTTTTTATTATTGCTTGTCTTGGTTGTTATGGATCAGTCCTTTATATAGAGTTTCTCAATGATTATCAGCTGATACGGTTTGTAACAACCTTCTGACAGTTCTGACAATAGTGTCGGACTTGTTGTTTATGACAACTGTCAAGTCATCAGCCGTGACAGCTGATTCTGCAATGACTTTATATCTCAGCAGGAAACACTCAGCAAACTACTTCACATGTGTCGACACAAATAGACTAAGTGTCGACACAAGTCTTGATGATGTCGACACAACACTCAATGTATTGACATAGTCACTCTTTTACTTCTCGACACAGCTTCTGTTGTATGTGTCGACACAACTGCTCCTGGACTCGACATAGCTGATGCTGACAGATAGCATTGAGTATATGTCTAGACGTCGTTGAGTGTGTGTCGACACAAGTCATGTGTGTCGACACAACTGCTCCTAGTCTCGACATAGCTGATGCTGACAGATGGCGTTGAGTGTCTGTCCAGACGTCGTTGAGTGTGTGTCGACACAAGTCATGTGTGTCGACACTAGCCTTTCAGACTCAGTACAACTATTTTTGATAGATGACGTTGAGTGTGTGTCGACACAAGTCCTGTGTGTCAACACAAGCCTTCTTTAGGTGTCGACACAATTTTTGGGTGTCGACACAGCTCCTGCTTTAGGTGTCGACACAATTCCTGGGTGTCGACACAACTCTTGTTTCAGGTGTTGACACAATTCCTGGGTGTCGACACAACTCCTGCTTTAGGTGTCAACAAAATTCCTTACAAGTATCGACACTTGTACTTAGAAATTTTCCTGCATTTCTTAAACCTGAACACTGAAACTCAAACATCTCATCAAATACAAATTGATGTATATTATTGAGTAAGGGGAGGCTTCTCCAAATCTGGTACATAGTTTCAAGTGTACCCAACAATATCCCCCTATTTGCAGAAGTCATAACCCTTAGTTAAAGATATACACCACACATAATAAATCAAAGAAAAAATAGATGTTCATATATTTCACTGCAAGGTAACATATAAATATAGATAATAGCTAAACTCAATACTGAAAATCATGCCATTCATTAATCAGAAAATTATTTAGGTTTACATGTTTCTTTAAAGAACAAAAATCAAAAGATTACATTGTTCTACATATTAGCCTATCTATCCTAAGATTGACTAGGCTCCTTGATTACTATTCCTTTTCAAAGTCTGATCTTAGCCTGCACATTAGGTTCAGTATCATCAGCTGGTTTCTTTCCTTTAAGGTCTTTCTTCTTCAGTTTTTCATCCTTGATCCTTTACCTTTCAAAATAGTGAAAAGGCTTTGGAAAGTACTTGCTAGGCTCCAAAGCATTAGCAGGTAACTTCCCAGCTTCAACACTCCTCCTATACTGAAGTATAGCCTCTTGCCTTGCTTGATACTTATTCCACTCTTGCTCAGAGTACCATTTGCCTCTATCATATGTCTTGTCCTTCACAGCTTTCCAGGCAGTTAAAATAATGTTCCTGGAGGTAGGACTCCACTATCACAACCCGCATTTTCTCCGAAGAAAACGGATTATCAGAGTAGGAGAAAACACGTGTCATGATGCCACGTCGAGCAAGGGATAACTGCCGACGTTCAGGCAAACCACTATCAACTATACTTTATGAAAATTCATAAGTTATATGATTAGAAAATCAGATATATTTTTTAAAGGCCGTATCCCTCGGCGCGGTGGATCACCTAGTCCACAATTTAAAAACTATACTTATACGTTGCGGAAAATAATTTATTCAGGTTTGACATCCTAAAAGAGTGCATAAGTGTCCCCAGAGGACAACTTATACTATGCAGGACCCTACTTTTAATTTATTCTACGTATAAGAAAACGATCTTTTTACGTTATTTGGAAAATAGTGTAGAGTTTTATAAAACATGTTGATCATGAGATATACTTATAATAGTATTTTTAGGTTTAAAAGTAACTAGCAACCTAGCATAAATCATCCCAAGAGCAAGTAGACTATCTCCAAAAAAGGTAGCAGCAAAAAATAACATATCTAGTATTAAGGTAAAAACTACTAGTGGGCGCCAACAAACTGACACGAACCCACTGACAAGTATGTATGTCTGTAATAAAAACAACACCAAAACTACCTCGCAAAAATAAGGAACTGATCTCTATAGCACTAGAGACCACCAGCAACAGCATCGCACCACTAGCCGTCAGAGCGGCTACTATCTAGAACCTGAGGCATTCAAAGAAGAAAGAATATCTCAGCAAGCAAAACTAGAAAACTGCTCTAAAGTGTCAATCAGAAGATAAGTAAAAGAAGAAAACAAAGCAGTAACAGTCACAACTGCCCAAGGCAAGGCAAAAAGAAAAGCACTAAGTGCGAGGAAACAGCAACAACCCTGCCCAAAAAATAAATCCTGCAGAGTTTACCATGCTACCATGAGCCCAAAATGTTGCAAATTTACAAAGGAAGAAACGTCTAACACCCTAAGCTGTGAGAGACGGTAGTAGCAAAAACAAAGCGGATCCGGGTTGGAGGCAAACTCAGTCCCCCAACCACCATTTCCAAGAAACCAAGCTCAGGGGTCTACATGTGAAAGCACTAGGGACCTCCCACCCCCTTGCCCAGCCCGTACCTGGAGCAAGATAAAAGAAAAAGGATGGCCTTGGCTAAATTACACAACACCTTCCCAATTAAGAGCTTCAAACCACCACTACTAACCACGACCCACGATTCGACCTTTTTTGGAAAAAAAGAAAAAAAAATAGCCGACAAGGAACCTCAAAATCAAGGAATTCACTCGGGGGTGAAAATCAAGGTACGGAGAAAGCGTTGAGATGACTCAACACGGCCTGGCGTTGAGTGAGCCCCACTCACTCAACGCCTAACCAGACCTTGGCGTTGAGTGAGTTAGCCTCACTCAGCGCCAGAATCAACCATGGCGTTGAGTAAGGTTCACTCACTCAACGCCCTCCGCAAGAACAGCTATGGCGTTGAGTGAGCTAACCTCACTCAACGCCTACAGAGTTATGGCGTTGAGTGAGGTCCACTCCCTCAACGCCTTCAGAAAAACAGGCAGTGGCGTTGAGTGAGCTAACCTCACTCAACGCCAAAACAGCTACAACGTTGAGTGAGGTCTACTCACTCAACGCCTTAGCACTTTACCGCAGAAAAACCCTAAACCAACGCCATCCGTAAGAGGTCGACGGGAATGCCGATCGATTCTCGCCGAATTGGCGGGAAAACAGATTGATTCTCACCGAATCGACGGGAATGCAGATTGATTCTCGCCGAATCGGCGGGAATCACTAACGATACTCGTCGAAGTCGGCGGGAATGCAGATTGATTCTCGCCGAATCAGCAGGAATCTCTAACGATACTCGTCGGAGTCGGCGGGAATGCAGATTGATTCTTGCCGAATCGGCGGGAATCTCTAACGATACTCGTCGGAGTCGGCGGGAATCACTTAGTGATTCCCATCGATTTCAACTTAGAAGAATTTTCTCACTAAGTCGCCTCACTACTTAGCCGCAAAAGAACATACCAAACTATGGCTTTGAGTGTGTGCACCACACTCAACGCCAAACCCGGGCGGCTTTTGGCTTTGAGTGTGTGCACCACACTCAACACCAAATCCCGAGAGCCTACCAAGACTGGTTCTCACCAGAGCACTACCATAGAAATCTCCCTCTCTCTCTCTCTCGGCTCCACCCGCAAAAGCACCAAACCAGAAATAAAAATCTAGAGTCTAAATGGTGAAAACAACCAGCGGGTTGAGCAAAAACAGCACAAGGGGGAAGATCAAAACAGAATTTAGGGCTAACCAAAAACTACAGCACAGAATTTTAGCAAGCAGAAGAGAAAAACTTGGCTTCTATCCCAGGGCTAACCGGGTAGTTAAGAGGGGGAAAATCAAAACAGCAAGTGCAAGGACCACTTGCCTCGGTTCTTCAGCGAAGCTTCACTCGAGCCCTTCCTCTCCCTCGGCACCAGCAGCAGCAACACCTAGCCAGCATATCCCGAGCTTTAATGGCGAAAAGAGCAAAAACCAAAAATCCAAATCTCCAAAAAACCCTACGAAACTCAAATCTCTTACCGTAGAAATGAAGGTCTTAGCAAGAGCAATCCAGATCCACTCTCGGAATCGAAATCCGCTCACAAACGCTCCCGGAATCGCCGTCTGAAGGGGTAGCAGGTCCAGCGATTTTCCTCTATTTTTTTTCCGCAAACAGGAGCAGGCGACGGTTTTCGGGAAGGGGAATAATGGGCCCGCTTGAAAGTGAAGGGATAGATACTACTCTAGAGGGGGGGGGGGTGAATAGAGTTATCAAATTTTGCACAGACAAAACTTAATAGTCTACCCAACTCCCTTGGAGTGAAGTGCGGAATGAAAAGATTATAGATATTGATTTAACCTTAAAGCCTAACACAAGTGATGTGTACAAACTCAAGTTAACTGTAATTACAGTTAAGCTTGGAAAACCCTAATCAGCAACTAGCAGCCTAGTTATATCTAATCACAGCCACAATACAGGAATTAAACAATGGAATCCAGACGACACAAGGAAATTTATAGTGGTTCCCCAAACAACTTGGGTACGTCCACTCTTCTACCCACACGGTAGGAATCCACTCAGGTTTTTGATCAGGTGCCCTGCCACCAACAGGATCTGTTTCAGGTAGATCCAGAAACCCTTTAGACTTTTGATCAGGTGTCTAAAAACCAAGCACAGGTTTTTGATCAGGTGCCCTGCCACCAAGGGATACTTTTGAAGGGAGTAATAACCCTGTACAGGAGGGGGAAGAAGGTTAAGATGTCTTCTCTATTTTACAAAGATTAAAGAAGCACAAAAACTTGCACTGAGCTAGAATGCTCTAAAGAATCAAGGCTCCCCCTGGCTCAAAGATGTCCAGGTGAAGTCTTGCTTCAGTGTAGAAGACTCTTCAGAAAGTTCTGAAGGAAAAGCTACAGGAAGAAAATAAATAATAAAATCAAAGATCTTCAAGCAGCTATCTTCTTCTTCTTCTTCTTCCAAGGAACACTGAGTTGAACTTCCTGAAAGCAGGAGAACTCAGGTGAAGAAGAGATGAAGATCTTAACACTTCTCAATTAGATGGAAATTGCTGAGAGCAGGAAGCTTGAACTTGATGAAGGCTTGAGTGCTTGAGAATATGTGTAACACTAGCTTGAATCCTTCTTCAAAGGGTCCTTTTTATAATCATCAGCAAGCAACGGCTCTCTTCCATTTGAATTATTTGTCTTCTTCTGAGCCTTGAGACCTGGGCTGTAAATATCAAGAAGACAGAAACATCTCTGCAGCAAAACATTCTATAAAAGGAATAAACCTCTTTCTAAGAAGCTGCAGGCTTAAATCAAATAACAGAAGGACTAAATAAAGTCACATCAGAAATAATCTCTTTATAGCAAAAAAGAAGACTTTTCAGTCTAACGGCTATAAAGGGCTGACAATAGATAAAGTAGTTTATAATGACAGCTAATAAGACAAACAACTTTATCTTAAAAAGATTTGACTCAGACAAAAGAGATGGAGCAAATATTGCCTGGTTATTTTATCATACAGCTTAAAATAATGTGCCAGAAAATGTATTAATTAATTAAATATAATAAATAAATACAAAATACAACGGCAGACAGAAAACGTCGAACGACCCTGGAAGATCGTCGAACGACGCACGGAGATCGTCGAACTATCGGGCAGATAGTCGAACGATCCAGATAGTCGACCTATCGAAGAAGATAGTCGAACTACCCCGGCAGATAGTCGAACTATCAGAACAGATAGTCGAACTATCAGATAGTCGATCTATCTAGGACAGATAGTCGAACTATCAAGCGCACAGAGATAGTCGACCTATCGAAGAAGATAGTCGACCTACCTCAGAAAACAGATAGTCGAACTATCAAAAGATAGTCGAACTATCAAAACAAACAAGATAGTCGATCTATCAGCAGATAGTCGAACTACCAGATAGTCGAACTATCAGGACAGATAGTCGAACTATCAAAGACAACAGATAGTCGAACTATCAACAGATAGTCGAACTATCAAGACGAAACAGATAGTCGATCTATCAACAGATAGTCGAACTATCAAGGCGGAACAGATAGTCGATCTATCAACAGATAGTCGAACTATCAAAGCGAAACAGATAGTCGATCTATCAACAGATAGTCGAACTATCAAATAGTCGATCTATCAGAACAGATAGTCGAACTACCTCGCCAAGCAGATAGTCGAGCTATCAACAGATAGTCGAACTATCAACGCAGACAAAGCGTCGACCAACTGATAGACGATCGTCGATCAGCCGATAGACGATAGTCGAGCGGCGTTCGACTATCGTCGAACGAAAAACTACTTAACCAAATTCTCAATCTGGAAAAGTGAGGACTCTACAGCAAGACTCCTAGCCATTGACCATAAGTATTTCTTGGGTCAAGGGGCACAAAGGAGAGGACTAAACTCAAATCAAAACTAGGGTACCAACACCGCTAATTTGGCTTAAGGCTTTTAAATAAATCTAAACATGCTTATTCAGCCTTAACCGCTTCCTAAGCCGCCAGTTCCAATCACTTAGCCTAATAATTATAATTTGCATTTATTAGCACACCCAAAACAACGCGAAAACCAACTACCTCGGAATTCGACGAAATTCGCACCGAGCTAAATACTCATGCTACGAACGCAGCGGCGAAGTCGAAATTAACTTTCGACGAACAGAACTCGAGTTATACCTACCCGAAGCCAAAACACCAGCATCCCCCGAGAGGCCACACCGGGTCACCCAAAACGACTCGGCTTGTTAGGGAGATCTTGCCAATAGGCTACAA
The DNA here is from genome assembly GCA_039513925.1 of Platanthera zijinensis. Taxonomy (NCBI): domain Eukaryota; kingdom Viridiplantae; phylum Streptophyta; class Magnoliopsida; order Asparagales; family Orchidaceae; genus Platanthera; species Platanthera zijinensis. Next base: position 117,556,970 of record CM077094.1, read on the forward strand.
AATAGGCTACCCAGTTCTAAGGAGTTAAGACAACACTCCACAAATGACACAAGCCAAGAAAATGCATCGACGTAACGCCAAACGAGAATTAAATAATCGCAGAAAAATCGGGGGCATTACAGTCACTCCCCCTAAAAGAAAGTTTCGTCCCGAAACTTTACGCACAACACTTCTACTATAGAAGGAAAAGTAACAAGCCAAACATTACAAGAAGAAAACACACCAAACTAATCAGGGAAACAGTTGAGGGTGAGCCTCCCTCATAGCCGACTCTAACTCCCAAGTTGCGTTTTCCAAACCTTGATTCTTCCATAGAACTTTGACCATCGGGATAGATTCCTTCGCAGCACCCGATCTTGAGTATCCAAAATGCGAACCGACACTTCAATAAAAGAGAGATTAGGCTCCAACTGGGGCTCAACATCCAAGACTTGCCCACTACTGCGCACACACTTCCGCAATTGACTTATGTGAAATACATTATGAACACTAGGGAAGTTTGCTGGCAATTCCAACCTATAAGCTGACACGTCAATCCGTTCAACAATCTTAAACGGGCCCACATACCTCGGGTCAAATTTCCGATTCTTACCGAACCTCTTAACTCCAACCATCAGGGAAACCTTAAGAAATATAAGGTCCCCTACAAAAAACTCCAAGTCAGACCTACGCCGATTGGCATTCTTCTCGTATCTCTCCTGAGCTATACGAAGCTTTTCTCAAATAAGCTTCACTGTGACTTCCATCTCCTCGAGCGCATCCAGACCCAACAAGGGTCTCTTACCCGCCTCAGTCCAAAACAGGGGAGTTCTACAGCGCCTCCCATACAAAGCTTCAAACGGAGCCATTTGCAAACTTTCTTGAAAACTGTTATTGTATGCAAACTCTATAAGTCGCAACCGCTCATCCCATGCTCCACTGTGGTCTAGAATGTAGCATCTGATCATATCCTCAACTATCTGGTTCACCCGCTCCGTCTGCCCATTGGTCTGTGGGTGGTAAGCATTAGAATACCTCAGATCGGTACCCAAACCCTCCTGCAGACTCTGTCAAAAGCGAGAAGTAAACCGGGAATCTCGATCAGAAATGATGCTAACATGCACACCGTGCAATCTGATGACCTCATTCAAGTACAACTCTGCTATCTTCTTCATCGGGTAGTCAATCTTATACGGCACGAAGTGAGCACACTTCGTCAGTCTATCAACTATAACCCAAACAGAATCAAATCCCCTTGGAGATTTCGGTAAGCCTGTGATGAAGTTCATAGAAATACTTTCCCACTTCCAAGTCGGGATCTCTAACAGAGTCAACTTGCCACCAGGCCTTCCGTGATCGGCCTTCACACGCTTGCAAGTGTGGCACTCAGCAACAAATCGGGCTAAATCACTTTTCATGTCATATCACCAGGCAATTTGCTTCAAATCACGATACATCTTTGTAGATCCCGGATGGTATGCAACACTGGATCCATGAGCCTCTCTACATACCATACCCTAGATGTCTCCAACAGCAGGGATGCAAAATCTGCCGCGGTACTTCAAAGTACCTGCATCATTGATGGAAAAATCCGGCAACTCCCCTCTCTCAGTCCTGGGGTGTAAGTGCAGAAGGTCCGGATCATCCTTCTGGTGCAACCTAGTAAGGGAAATCCAAGACGGCTCTGCCACTGCCAAACTACTCTGCATGTCACAGCATCCCACTGAGATATCCATAAGGAGGAACTCTTCCACTAAACGATCGGTGGAGAGATTAAAGATCTTCCCCATCTTCCGGCTCAGGGCGTCGGCCACTACATTGGCCTTGCCTGGATGGTACTGGATCTCTACATCATAATCGACCACATACTCTAGCCACCGCCGCTGGCGCAGATTCAACTCCTTTTACGTGAACACGTACTTCAGGCTCTTGTGATCAGTGTAGATCTTGCACTGAGCCCCATAAAGTAGATGTCTCCACAACTTCAATGCATAAATTACCGCTGCAAACTCAAGGTCATGCGTAGGGTAATTTCTCTCGTGAGTCATTAATTGCCTTGACCCATACGCAATCACTTTTCCAACTTGCATCAACACGCAACCTAGACCAACATGCGAAGCATCCACGTAAACATCATACTCCACACCCTCAGTAGGTAGGGTCAGGACGGGAGCAGTGCACAATCTGTTCTTAAGCTCTAGGAAGGCTTCTTCGCACTTATGGCTCCAAACAAAGGCCGCGTTCTTCTGATTAAACCTGGTCAAAGGTGCAGCCAGGGTAGAGAAACCCTCCACGAACCTCCTGTAGTAGCCGGCCAACCCTAGAAAGCTCCTGATCTCCTTGGGCGTGCCCGACCTACTCCAATCCATCACTGCTGCGATCTTTTACGGGTCGACCGAGATCCCATCCTTGTTAACCACGTGGCCCAGAAACGAGACCTGAGGCAACCAAAATTCGCACTTGCTCAACTTGGCGAATAACTTGTTATTCCTCAACTCCGATAGAACCAAGCGCAGATGCTGCTCATGCTCCTCAGCATTGCGGGAATAGACCAACACGTCATCGATGAAAACCACAACGAACTTGTCTAGGAAATCCTTGAACACCCGGTTCATCATATCCATGAAAGCTGATGGTGTGTTGGTCAGACCGAATGACATCACCAAGAACTCAAAATGTCCATGCCTCGATCTAAACGCAGTCCGTGGAATATGTGCCTCACAGATCCTAAGCTGATGGTAGACAGAATGAAGATCGATCTTGGAGAAAACTGTGCTACCGCGCAGCTGATCAAACAAGTCATCGATCCTCGGCAGAGGGTACCTGTTCTTAATAGTGACTTTGTTCAACTCCCTGTAGTCGATGCAAAGCCGCATCGACCCATCCTTCTTTTTCACAAATAGAACAGGAGCACCCCAAGGCGACAAACTCTGCCTGATAAACCCTTTTGCCAACAACTCATCTAACTGGACTCGCAACTCCTCTAGCTCACGAGGGGCCATCCGGTACGGCTCCTTAGCAATAGGACGCGTACCCGGTTCCAAATCAATCACAAATTCAACATCCCGATCGGGAGGAAGACCAGGAAGGTCATCAGGAAACACATCAGCAAAACCGCAAATAACGGGAATCTCCTCTAAGCGCGGTATACTAACAGCGATCCCAACCACCGAGACTAAACAAACAAAACAACCAGAAGGAAACAACCTTTGAGCACATACCGCATAAATGACAGGAGAATCTTTGCACGGATCAACATACACGCTTCCTGACTGACCATTATCCTTGATGAAGTCCAAGCGCTTCCCTTTGCACTGAATGACCGCATCATACTTAGATAGCCAGTCCATGCCCAGAATAACATCGAAGTTCTCCAGATCAATCATCTTCAAGTCTGCCCTCGCAAGAAAATCCCCTAACAAAACAGGGCAATCTAGAATGCCCAAATCTGATAACACAGATTCACCAGAAGGGAACTTGACGCGGAAGGTATCACGAACTCAATCTAGAGTTAACCGATGTTGCTCCACAAAGGATCTTGCCACAAACGAGTGGGTAATGCCGGAGTCGAACAGAACGAGCGCCCATCGGTTTTTCACCTTAAATTTCCCTATAGGAGTATATACAACTAAGGATCTACCAAAACCCAACTGTAACCATTCTAGTAAATAAAACTTTCAAGCTGGAAGAAGAAACAACTAACCTGAGATGACCTGAGTCAAGGCTTGGGCCTCCTCGGAAGAGATCACGTTCAGCTTTCCTTTGCCCTTGTCCACATGCTGAGGCGGAGGTAGTGCCTGAAGTGGAACTGCATGAAGAGCAGGCTGGACCTGAGGACACCTAGACTTGATGTGACCCTTCTGCCCGCACTGATAGCAGACTTTATCCTTGGACCAACACTGGGAAGCATCATGCTCGGGTCGCTTGCAAACAGAACAGGAAACATCCCTCCTAAGAGCACCCTGAATAACATGAACTTGCTCCTTCTTTTGAGCTGCTGCCTTCTTGAAACACCTCTCGACAGTGTGGCCCGACCGGCCACAGAAGCTACACACCACCTTGCTCTTCTTTCCCAAAGCAACATTGGGTACTTGGGGTTTCTTCTCCTCGACAGACTTCCTCTTGTCCTTCCTCATTTGCTGGCCTCTGCTCTTTGCAGTCTCGATAGCCTCCACCTTCAGAGCAGCCTCCACTACCCCTACATAAGTCTCCTATCCATAAGCACTGGTCAACTGCTGCACCTCGCTCCTCAAGCCACCAAGGAATCGCTTGACTCGTTCAGCCTCAAAACTCACCAACCCAGGAGCAAACTGACTCAACTTGCTGAACTCTATCTCATACTCACCGACCATGAGTTGCCTTTGCTTTAGGTGGAGGAAGTCGTTCATAAGACGGTCACGCTCGACCGAAGGCAAGAACTTCCTCAGTAGCATTTTCTTGAACACTTCCCAAGAGCAACCAGCTACCAAGCTCTCCTTTTCTCTAAGCCACCAACTCTTAGCCAAACCCTTGAGCTGATAGGCAGCTATCTTCACTCTCTGATCATCTGTAATACCGTAGTACGAGAACATCTCCTCCATGGAGATCAGCCAATCGTCTATGACCATGAAATCTGCCTTCACATCATAAGTAGGAGGGCTAAGTCTATGAAACTGTGAGATGAAAGCCATCTCTGCTGGCACCACCACTGGGGGTCTCAGGGGTGCAGGAGGAGGAGGAACAACTAACCCTCCTATAGGGCCTTGCACTCCCTGAGTCTGTCCCGCCACAACTGCCACCAAAGACTGGATCTAGGCTCCCACCTCCACCATCTGCCTGCTCAAGGAATCGCTACTCTGCCGCAGGCTCTCAATCACCGCATCATTCTGCGCTCCAGATGACTCACCCTCATACAGGGGGGTCGATCTAGTCTAAGGGCGTCTCGCCATCCTAAAATCATAGTCACCTTTGTCAGATCCTAGTACGACAGCTGCAACTAACTACAAGTACAGACAATACATACATAAATATGAACTTAAAGCTTCTAAACTTGCTCTGGGAGTTTATTTTTTTTTACAAGAATTGATGTTATGCCTTAACCTAGGATGGTTAACCACCACCATAGTAACTCTTGTGCCTAAATCGGGAATGCATGACTTTATATTATTTTCTAATCAAATACTTATGTGTGTACATATGTCATCCTGCCAGTCTTTAGCTTGGCACGTTGTGCTTATGCAATGTTATGCTATACATGTTTGTGCTATGCATTCTAAAAAGGCCCTAATGCATGTTATGAGCGTCGTACACATGATAATGCTATGCATCCCATACTACATAACATCCTCATGCAACGAAAAAGAAAATGAGCTAGTCGCAGCCATGTGGTGAGGTTATGCATCCCATACTACATAACCCTCACATGTTGCCCATATGGTGGATCCATATACGAACACATATTATGCATCCAATACTAAATAATATGCCCTGTATACTTCATGTTATTCTATGAGTGTAGTGTTCGTGCTTTTGCCAAGACGTGTTGATGACATATCGATGTGTGAATGACATGATGCTGAACTACTAATGCAATCAAAAGGGAAGGTTGCCTGACTAGCTTGTCAAGCAACCTCCCTCTGATACCAACTGTCACAACCCGCATTTTCTCCGAAGAAAACGAATTATCAGAGTAGGAGAAAACACGCGTCATGATGCCACGTCGAGCAGGAGATAACTGCCGACGTTCAGGCAAACCACTATCAACTATACTTTATGAAAATTCATAAGTTATATGATTAGAAAATCAGTTATATTTTTTAAAGGCCGTATCCCTCGGCTCGGTGGATCACCTAGTCCACAATTTAAAAACTATACTTATACGCTGCGAAAAATACTTTATTCAGGTTTGACATCCTAAAAGAGTGCATAAGTGTCCCCAGAGGACAACTTATACTATGCAGGACCCTACTTTTAATTTATTCTATGTATAAGAAAACGATCTTTTTACGTTATTTGGAAAATAGTGTAGAGTTTTATAAAACATGTTGATCATGAGATATACTTATAATAGTGTTTTTAGGTTTAAAAGTAACTAGAAACCTAGCATAAATCATCCCAAGAGCAAGTAGACTATCTCCAAAAAAGGTAGCAGCAAAAAGTAACATATCTAGTATCAAGGTAAAAACTACCAGTGGACGCCAACAAACTGACACGAACCCACTTGCAAGTATGTATGCCTGTAAGAAAAACAACACCAAAACTACCTTGCAAAAATAAGGAACTGATCTCTATAGCACTAGAGACCACCAGCAACAACACCACACCACTAGCCGTCAGAGCATCTACTATCCAGAATCTGAGGCATTCAAAGAAGAAAGAATACCTCAGTAAGCAAAACTAGAAAACTGCTCGAAAGTGTCAATCAGAAGATAAGTAAAAGAGGAAAACAAAGCAGTAACAGTCACAACTGCCCAAGGCAAGGCAAAAAGAAAAGCACTAAGTGTGAGGAAACAGCAACAACCCTGCCCAAAAAATAAATCCTGCAGAGTTTACCAGGCTACCATGAGCACCAAACATTGCAAATTTACAAAGGAAGAAACGCCTAACACCCTAAGCTGTGAGAGATGGTAGTAGCAAAAACAAAGCAGATCCGGGTTAGAGGCAAACTCAGTCCCCAACCACCATTTCTAAGAAACCAAGCTTAGGGGTCTACATGTGAAAGCACTAGGGACCTCCCACCCCCTTGCCCAGCCCGTACCTGGAGCAAGATAAAAGAAAAAGGGTGGCCTTAGCTAAATTACACAACACCTCCCCAATTAAGAGCTTCAAACCACCACTACTAACCACGACCCATGATTCAGCCTTTTTTGGAAAAAAAAAAGAAAAAAAAATAGCCGACAAGGAACCTCAAAATCAAGGAATTCACTCGGGGGTGAAAATCAAGGTAAGGGGAAAGCGTTGAGATGACTCAACACGGCCTGGCGTTGAGTAATCCCCACTCACTCAATGCCTAACCAGACCTTGGCGTGTAGTGAGTTAGCCTCACTCAGCGCAAGAATCAACCATGGCGTTGAGTGAGGTTCACTCACTCAACGCCCTCCGCAAGAACAGCTCTGGCATTAAGTGAGCTAACCTCACTCAACGCCTACACAGCTATGGCGTTGAGTGAGGTCCACTCCCTCAACGCCTTCAGCAAAACAGGCAGTGGCGTTGAGTGAGCTAACCTCACTCAACGCCAAAACAGCTACGACGTTGAGTGAGGTCTACTCACTCAACGCCTTAGCACTTTACCGCAGAAAAACCCTAAACCAACGCCATTCGGAAGAGGTCGGCAGGAATGTCGATCGATTCTCGCTGAATCGGCGGGAAAACATATTGATTCTCGCCGAATCGGCGGGAATGCAGATTGATTCTCGCCGAATCGGCGGGAATCACTAACGATACTCGTCGAAGTTGGCGGGAATGCAGATTGATTCTCGCCGAATCGGCGGGAATCTCTAATGATACTCGTCGGAGTCGGCGGGAATGCAGATTGATTCTCGCCGAATTGGCAGGAATCTCTAACGATACTCGTCGGAGTCGGCGGGAATCACTTTGTGATTCCCGTCGATTTCAACTTAGACGAATGTTCTCACTCAGTCGCCTCACTACTTAGCCGCAAAAGAACAATCCAAACTATGGCTTTGAGTGTGTGTACCACACTCAACGCCAAACCCGGGCGGCTTTTGGCTTTGAGTGTGTGCACCACACTCAACACCAAATCCCGAGAGCCTACCAAGACTGGTTCTCACCAGAGCACTACCACAGAAATCTCCCTCTCTCTCTCGGCTCCACTCGCAAAAGCACCAAACAAGAAATAAAAATCTGGAGTCTAAATGGTGAAAACAACCAGTGGGTTGAGCAAAAACAGCACAAGGGGGAAGATCAAAACAGAATTTAGGGCTAACCTAAAACTACAGCACAGAATTTTAGCAAGCAGAAGAGAAAAACTTGGCTTTTATCCCAGGGCTAGCCGGGTAATTAAGAGGGGGAAAATCAAAACAAAAAGTGCAAGGACCACTTGCCTCGGTTCTTCAGTGAAGCTTCACTCGAGCCCTTCCTCTCCCTCGGCACCAGCAACAGCAACACCTAGCCAGCACATCCCGAGCTTTAATGGCGGAAAGAGCAAAAACCAAAAATCCAAATCTCAAAAAAACCCTACGAAACTGAAATCTCTTACCGTAGAAACGAAGGTCTTAGCGAGAGCAATCCAGATCCACTCTCAGAATCGAAATTCGCCCACAAACGCTCCCGGAATCGCCGTCCGAAGGGGTAGCAGGTCTGGCGGTTTTCCTCTGTTTTTTTTTCCGCGAACAGGAGCAGGCGACGGTTTTCGGGAAGGGGAAGAATGGGCCCGCTAATTTGTCTTAAGGCTTTTAAATAAATCTAAACACGCCTATTCAGCCTTAACCGCCTCTTAAGCCGCCGGTTTCAATCACTTTGCCTAATAATTATAATTTGCATTTATTAGCACACCCAAAACAACGCGAAAACAAACTACCTCGGAATTCGACGAAATTCGCACCGTAGCTAAATACCCATGCTACGAACGCAGCGGCAAAGTCAAAATTAACTTTCGACGAACAGAACTTGAGTTATAACTACCCGAAGCCAAAACACCAGCATTCCCCGAGAGGCCACACCGGGTCACCCAAAACGACTCGGCTTGCTAGGGAGATCTTGCCAATAGGCTACAAAATAGGCCACCCAGTTCTTAGGAGTTAATACCACACTCTACAGATGGCACAAGCCAAGAAAATGCGTCGACGTAATGCCAAACGAGAATTAAATAATCGTAGAAAAATCGAGGGCGTTACATCCACTTCTCAAAATCAGGCTTCAGTTCTGCCTGTTCTCTAAACCTTTTCTTGAAAAGTTGTGCCTCCCTCTGAGCTTCCTGTTCAGCCTCTAACATTTCTACCTTTTCAATAATAATATTATGTGCCTCCTGTGGAGGGATATATATTTGCTGAACTTCTTGCTGGACTATGTCAAAATCAGCTGGAGGATAAATGACCTATGCAACCTCTGGCTGATCCCCTTCAATATAGGCAGGTTGAACACCAGACTCAGCAATATTATCATCCTCGCATAGGGGTGGAAATCCAAGTGTAGCTCTGATGGTATTAGATACCCATTATGCATGATCAGAGCTGGCTTTGACTAATATTCTCTCCCCCTTTATGACTTCTCTAGCTATATGATCTCTCAGATCATTCTTTTGAAACCTTACTTGATCAGCCAGATATTCTGTACCTTTTTTGTAGTAGGCTTGGAATTTAGTCAGGTGATGAGAAATAGTCTTTTGAGAAGCTTCAATGGCTGTTTGGACAGCAGCTAGATCTGCTTGTATTTGCTTGGATACTTCAGTTTTCAAATCAGTAGCAATACTTCCCAGTTTTTTGAGAATTTCATCATGTGAATCCTTGAGATTTTCATTTGATCTGAATTGATTTTCTAAAATATATCCTTGCTTGACTGTTATGTCCTCAACTTCAGTCTTTATCAGATGTTGTTGCTCAGCCAAATATACTACAACATTACCTCCCTTATGGAAGCAATCTGTCATCTCTTTTTTATTCAAATTGACTTCAAATCTGATGGATTTAATGTCTTGAGCCAGCTGGAACTGCAGTTCTTTATGTGACTCATCCATATATTTCTCCAGAGACTGCCTTTGCTCATCCAACTTGACTTGTAGTTGGACCAGTAGTGAACTGAAGTCCATGCTTTGAGCAGGAGGTGGAGTGACTGTTTGTATGGCTTTCTTATAACATGTGCTCCTTTTCCTGATTACAACTAATTTTCTCTTTTTAGCCATGGAGGCTTCTTCATCATCAGAAGATTGAGATGAGCTTTCTATATCTACAGTTGCTTTATTAACTGGGCATCCAGTAGCTCCTCCCCCTCAGTCCTTATTGTAGATAAATCAGGGAATAGTTCCTCCAAAGTTATCTCCTACTGCATCTGAACAGGAGGAACAATGTTGGCTTATGAAGCAAAAGGTTCTCCCTGGACTTCCAGATCTTTATCCAGGGCCTACTCTATACAGGAGATGTTCACTTGCTCATCTTGAGCTGTATCTGTCATCTGCACTTCTAGTGCTTCATTCTCAGCAGTGATCAGTGTTTCTTTGTTTATGTCTGATACAATGTCCATCATTGTATCAGCAACATACTCGCTCTTCAAAGTAGCTTCAACAATGCCTCCCCCTTGGGTAGGTAGCTCAAATTGTTCAGTGTCTTGTACTGTTAATTCAGTGTTCTCTCCCCCTGGAGTGGAGGCCATCAGATGCTCTGGTTGCTGACTGCTCTCCACTTAAGCTTGGGCTTCTTTTTCTTGTTGGTCTTCATCTGAACTGAAGACTACTTCTTCAGAATCACTGGAGGATTCTGCTTCCTGAACAATTGCTTTCTTCTTCCTATCCTTCTTGACCTGTTTTTGTGGAGTAGAAACCTCTTTGGCCAAGACTCTCTCCCATCTGGATAGAATTCTCATGTCCATCCTCCTTATATGATTGATCTTGGATCTTAGCAGTTGATTCATAATATCTGGGATAGTAGGAGCTAAACACAAGCTTATGATTCTACTTAGATTTGCTTCTTAATTCCTTCTTGGATCTTATCAAACACTACTGATGACTAGTCTATTTTTACCTTGTATATGACTCTGGTCATTAAGTTGAACATGTAGGCAGATATCCTATCATGTCCACCAGTCTTGCCAAGAATCACCTTGCCTATGATTTCTGAAAGAAACTTACCTTGGGAATTCATCCCCTTCCTGGTAATTGACGATCCGACCTTGGTATTTGGATTTAATCCACACCAATTTAGTGCATCCTTTATCATAGATGGAACAATATCATCATCTTCTTGAACCCGGGGATGTTTAAGCGACTTCCTGATCATCTTAAGTGTGAGTTTCACTCTTTAATCCTAAACTATGGCTTTCATCTTCTTTCCTTTATAATCCGCAGTTGCAGACGAGTAGAATTCAAGTACTTCCTTCTTCCAAATTCTTGAAGGTTCAGAGACCAAAAACTCCAATCCATTTTCGGAAATTAGGGTAATCACACCCTTGATGTCATGTGAAGCTGTCTCGAATACCCCGCAAACCAGCTCGTATCCTTCATTCACCTTATCGTCCTGGTGTGGCGCCATTGATGAGAGAGAGAGAAAGAAGAGAAAAGAAGTGAATATTTATGTCGACACAAGATCTAGGGTCGAGAATTCTGAAAGCGTAGTCGACCAGATTTTGTCTTTTCTTATTTATAGCGTACTGATATAAGATAGGTATAAAGACACGCCTTACTTAGTAATAATACTAGTCGACATAGTTTTACATGTGTCGACAAAAAAGACTTAGATCTCGACAAAACTTATTTTTAGTCGACGCGTCTATGTGTCGACATACTTGTGTTAGTGTCGACACGGGCTAGTCAAGTCTCGACCGAGTGTATCGACACCAATTCTTGTGTCGACACAAATACTATTTCTGTGTTGACACATCATACTGAGAGTGTCGACACAATTTACTTGTGTCGACACAAACTTTCTTACTTACCCAAATTTCCTGAGAAATTTTGTGCCTATATATTCTACTTAGGAAAGCTTGTGATGACCTATTCTAGGTTCAACATACCTAATTCAAATTTAAAATAATTGAATTTAATTTCATCCAAAGGTTTTGTAAAAATATCAGCAATTTGATTATTTGTGTTCACAAATTCTAGACTAATATCTTCCTTCTCCACATGTTCTCTGATAAAATGAAACTTAATTTCTATATGTTTAGTTCTACTGTGTGAAACAGGATTATTAGCAATTGAAATATCACTAGTAGAATCACAAAATAGTGGAATTCTACTTACCTTGATGTCATAGTCTTCAAGTTGATGTTTTATCCACATCAACTGTGCACAGCAGCTGCCTGCAGCTATATATTCTGACTTAGTAGTTGAGATAGCTACACTTGTTTTCTTCTTGCTGCTCTATGAAACCAGCCTTCCACCTAAGAATTGATAAGTTCCTGTGGTACTTTTCCTGTCTTCTTTGCATCCTGCAAAGTCTGCATCTGAGAAGCCTGTTAGTAAGAAATCTCTATTTTTAGGGTACCAAACACCTAGATTAGGTTTTCCCTTAAGATATCTCAAAATTCTCTTGACAGCAGTGTAATGAGATTCCTTTGGGCATGCTTGGTACCTAGCACAGACACATATTGCATACATGATGTCAGGTTTACTAACAATCAAGTAGAGTAGAGAGCCAATTATCCCTCTATACAAAGACTCATCAATAGGTTTCCCTGCCTCATCTTTTCCTATAGGCATACTTATTCCCATTGGAGTTTTCATGGTGGAGGCTAAGTCCATTCCATATTTATTAATCAACTCCTTGGTGAACTTTAACTGATATATGGACAATCAATCATCAGTCTGTCTAACTTGAAGTCCCAAGAAGAACTTCAGCTCACCCATACTGCTCATTTCAAACTTCCCTTGCATAAGTTCGGCAAACTTTCTACAAAGGTTGTTTTCAGTAGATCCAAAGATAATGTCATCAACATATATCTGGACTAGGATGATCTTGCCTTTAGATTCCCTAAAGAATAGAGTTTTATCTATCTTTCCTCTAGAGAATTTATTCTCAATAAGAAAAGCATACAAGGTTTCATTCCAAGCCCTAGAGGCTTGTTTCAAACCATATAGAGCTTTCCTAAGCCTATATATATATAGTTAGGATAGTGAGAGTATACAAAAACTAAGGGTTGTTCAACATAGACTTCCTCTTTTAAGTCACCATTCAGAAATGTTGACTTTACATTCATCTGATATACCTTGAAACCTTGATAGGCAGCATAGGCCAAGAACAACCTTATAGCTTCCAGCCTTGCCACTGGGGCAAAGGTTTGATCAAAGTCAATCCCTTCTTCTTACATGTACCCTTTTGCTACCAACCTGACCTTGTTCTTGATTATGGTGCCATTCTCATCAAGTTTATTTCTGTAGATCCACTTGGTTCCTATAACATTGTGATCCTTTGGTTTAGGAACCATTTCCCAGACTTTACACCTTTTGAATTGATTCAGCTCTTCCTGCATGACATCAATCCAGTTTGTGTCTAGCATGGCTTCTTCAAACTTCTTAGGTTCTATCTGTGATAGAAAACTTGTACATAGAACTGTGTTCATGCTCTTGCTCCTTGTAAGAACACCTTGACTTGCATCACCAATGATTTGGTTAGCTAGATGATCCTTCAAGTGTCTTCTTGCTGGAGTAAATCTGCCAACCTCTTGGCCTTCTTCATTTTCCTCATCCTGATGCACTTCATTATTTTCTTCTTCATCTAGTGAATCTTGTTCTCCCCCTGAACAGCATGCATCCTTTTCTTCATCCAGCCTAGCAGGTGCTTCTTCATTAATAGTCAGCTTGTCCAGGCTGCCCTTTAAACCTATAGAACTACCTAAAGAGCTAGACAATTCACTGTTAATCAACTTAGAATCATCAAATACTACATGGATAGATTCTTCTACAACTTGTGTAGTCAAGTTGTAGATTCTGTATGCCCTACTATTATTGTTGTACCCAACAAATATCCCTTCTAGAGATTTGACAGCAAACTTAGTTTGGTAGTGCTTATCATTAACTAGGACATAACACTTGCTACCAAAGATTCTGAAGTAGGAAATGTTTGGTTTTCTGCCTTTCAAAATCTCATAGGGAGTCATCTTATGTTTCTTATTGATGGAAGCTCTATTGAGTACATGACATGCAGTATTTTCTGCCTCAGCCCAAAAGTACTCAGGGAGAATAATGTCACTAAGTAGTGTTCTACTTGCCTCAATTAGAGTCCTATTCTTTCTTTCAGCAACTCCATTTTGCTGGGGAGTTCTAGGTAAGGAGAACTCCTGATGAATCTCAAGTTCTTCACAAAACTTTGTCATACACTCAGACTGAAATTCAATTCCATGGTCACTTTTGATTTTGACCACTGAATTATTAAATTCATTCTGAATTTATCTAACAAAAGTCTGGAAGACAGTAGGGGTTTCAAATTTCTGCTTCAAGAAGAAAACCCATGTGAATCTAGAATAGTCATCCATAATAACTAATGTGTATACTTTCCTACCTAGACTATGAACTGGCATAGGACCAAACAAATCCATATGCAAGAGATATAGATATCTCATTGAATCATTGGTGTCAAGTACATAGAAAGAGGACTTAGTCTGTTTGCCCTTTTGGCAAGTTGAACAAGCACCCTCTTTAATGCACTTGACCTGAGGACCATTCCTCACTAACCCCATACTAAATAGATGTCCTATTGACTTATAGTTCAGATGAGCCAGCCTCTTGTGCCATTGGACACATTGTGATGCTTTTTCACCTACAACTAGACAAATGGGTGAGATGTTATACTCACAATCAAGGTTAAGATAATATACATTCCCTTTCCTAGTGCCAGTCAGAATTATCTCTTGATCACTTGATCTCCTTATTTGGCACTCCCCTTTGAGGAAAGAGATATCATAACCTAGATCACTAAGTTGACTTATGCTAATCAGGTTATGTTTCAGACCCTTCACATAAGCAACTTGAGTGATAGTAATAGAATTACTAGAAATGTTACCAAATCCTTTGATGATTCCTTTTTCAGATCCACCAAAGATTACTTTAGGTCCATTCTCTATAGGTACATAGTCCCTCAACATTTTTCTTGTTCCAGTCATGTGCCTGGAACATTCACTATCCAAGTATCATATAGGGGTATGGCCACTTGGATTCACCTGTATCAAAGAAAGATTTACCTATCCTCAGAACCCAAATTATTATTGGGTCCTAGGTTCTTGTTAGTTTGAAATCTATCATGCTTACCTGCAGCTTTTCTGACAGGTAAGCTGTTCTTATTTTTAACACTTGTGTTGAACCAACAATCCATGGTAAAGTGGCCCACCTTGCCACAACACCAACACTTAAATTTGTTGTACCTTCTCTTAGGTACAGACTTCACAACTTGGTTGCCAGCAGTCCTTTTAAGTGTAGGTACTGGAGCAGCAAACCCCAAGGATTCCTTAAAAACCTGATGAGTTTTCTTATAGAGTGTTCTATTAGCATATACAACCTTTCCAATGAGATCTCCATACTCACAGTGACCATGAGTATTATCATGATCATACCTGTTTGTAGGTTGCATCACTTTCCTAAAGAAGATATGGGGCTTTGAGGCTAGTGGCTGAACTGGGGCTTTGCTTTTTCTATGAGAATTGGTGGCCCTTGTTCTTTCCTTAAATCCTATACCTGTCTTTGCTTTATGAGAAATGAAATTGTCTATTAAGGGCAATACAGACTTTGGCTTAGATAATTTAGCCACTAACTCCTTTTCTTTCTGAAGTTTTGACTTCAGATTCTTGATGTGATTTTCCTTGAAGAAGATTGTGCCCATCTGAATAACAGTTATGTTCTTCAGTTTGGCAACCTCATTCAATTTCAAATCCAACATCTTTGCTGAATCTGATGCAACCTGCTTAAGAGATTCAATTTCCTTGGCCTGCTTCTTGACAAGGAACTTGCTCCTCTTCAGAGCTTGCAACAAACCACCATACTCATCAATGAGTTGATGTACATCCCCCTCAGAATCAAAACCATCCGCACCCCTTGATGTAGATGCTTCTGATTCTAATCCAGTATAGTAATCAGAAGCTAAGGGAAAACTATATACCTACTTGGACCAGGCTGATTTAGGTACTGATCATCTTCTAATAGAGCCATCAGCCCTTTACAGCAATAGTCTTCAACTCTATTTATGGAGTCTAGCATTTGTAAGAATTCTGATTTCCTAGAATCCTCTTCTGTAGAGAACAACCCAACATATGCTTCTACATCATCTTCTTCTCCAGATTTTGAGGATGAAGAGTCTGTCCAACTCTTCTGCTTCTGAGCAACAAATGATTTCTCCTTCTTACCTTTTACTTGATACTTCTTCTTGTCCTTAGACTCCTTCCTCTTATCAGGACAGTCAGCTATGACATATCCAGGTCTGTTGCAGCAATAACAAACAATCTTAGAATTAGTTTGTTTACCAGGATTTGAGGCATACCTGTCCTCCTTGGAAGTCTTCTTTTTCTTGTAATAATCATCCTTGGAAAAGGATGTTGAAGGCTTGGTTCTCCATTTCTTCTTTTTCATAAACCTCTAAAACTGCCTTGTAAAGGCAATAAATTCCTCATCAGAGGTGTGGCTATCTGATGTATTGATGTCAGGATTTTTTACTTCTGCCTCAACACTTCTTCTGGGTGGAGAAGGAGACTTTCTCCTATCCTTTCTTGTACCTTCAGCCTTGAACGCTACTGACTTATCTTTATACTCAGACCTGCTACTTTTCTCTTCCTCCTTTCTGGCAGTGAGCTGCATTTCATAAGATAGCAGCTTTCTAAATAATGTGGGTGGAGGTGTATAAGCATGCCTCACCACCTCTTTGATGGCACATATCTTTGTATCCCAGTCCTTGGTTAGTGACCTGAGAAACTTGTCATTCAATTCATATGTACTGAAGACTCTTCCATATGTCATCAGCTCATTTACTATTCTTAAGAACTTCTTGTAACATTCTGTTATGCTGTCAGACTTGTCTTGTATAAAGCTTTCATTTACTTAATTTATCATAGATTTTTTATCTTCTCTAACTTCTTCAGTTCCCTCCATGTAGATAATCAAGGTGTCTCACATCTCCTTAGAGGTTTTGCAATGTACCAAGTTCTGAAATGTGGCATCATCTATAACACTCACAATAATGTTTTGTGCTCTCTTGTCTAATGTTTTCAGGATGATCTCATCCTTAGTCATTTCATAAAAGCACTTTGGGGTTTGCAGATTTGCATCAAGAGCTGATATCTTCATTGGAATGAAATGACCTTCTTGTACTGTGATGTAGATTCTTGGATCAAATGCTTGCATGAACAACCTGACTCTTTCCTTCCATATCTCAAAACTTTCTTTCCTGCAGATAGGCATTTTCATGGATCCAAATTCCTTCTGATTCTTATTTGAACTCATTCTTGCTATCTGTTAATTGCCTTGGAGATTCACTCAGATTGTTAGGTCTATCTTTGAGCAACCTCCCTTTGATACCACTTGAAAGACTTGATTTCAAGAGCCTATACACCTAGAGGGGGGTGAATATGTTCTAATTTTCTTTAATAATTTTAGGCAAGTAACTAGATCTATCACAACATAGAATATACAATCCACATCATAACATTCACAGCACAGCACAACACACAAAATTTATAGTGGTTTCCCAAGTTATGGGTACATCCACTTTCCCCCTTCGCCTATCCAGAAGAGAACTGGATTCGACCCAACTTCCTTCCCCTAACTCAGATCCATAGATCTTACAACTCAGAACCTGATAGGTTCCTACAGCTCAGACTTATACAAGTCCTACCTCAGATTCTTCCCAAGAACCCTACCTCAGGCAATAGCCCTACCTCAGCCTTTATCACCAGGCTTACGACTCAGACTTTCACAAGTCCTACACCTCAGGCTCTCAGCCCTACCTCAGCTTTTATAAACACAAGATTACAACTCAGATCTATAAAAGATCTTACAAGGAAAAAGAATATTTAGTTGTACAAAAATTTCACCCAGATAGAACTCTCAATTGGTGCGAGCTTCTTGATCAGTTCTTGAATAAACTGTATACTTCAGATCCAACCTGACTTAGCTTTTTCAAAGCTTCTTGATTGAACAAAATAAGGTTGATCTTGACTTGATGTAGAAGTTGATCTTCAGATAGCTCCCTTCTTAGATTCAGAATTAGATCTGAATCTTTCTTGCAGACTGTTCATGATCTACCTTCTTAAGGATTCCCCCCTTTCTTGTTGTTGAATTCTCTCTCGGGTTCTGTGTTGGTTTGTTCCCCCTTTTTTATTATTGCTTGTCTTGGTTGTCATGGATCAGTCCTTTATATAGAGTTTCTCAATGATTACTGGCTGATCCGGTTTGTACCAACCTTCTGACAGTTCTAACAAAGGTGTCATACTTGTTGTTTATGACAGCTGTCAAGTCTTCAGCCGTGACAGCTGATTCTGCAATGACTTTATATCTCAACAGGAAACACTCAGCAAACTACTTCACATGTATCGACACAAATAGACTAAGTGTCGACACAAGTCTTGATGATGTCGACATAACACTCAATGTATTGACATAGTCACTCTTTTGCTTCTCGACACAGCTTCTGTTGTATGTGTCGACACAACTGCTCCTGGACTCGACATAGCTGATGCTGACAGATGGCATTGAGTATATGTCCAGACGTCGTTGAGTATTTGTCAACACAAGTCATGTGTGTCGACACAACTGCTCCTGGTCTCGACATAGCTGATGCTGACAGATGGCGTTGAGTGTCTGTCCAGACGTCGTTGAGTGTGTGTCGACACAAGCCTTTCAGACTTAGTACAGCTGTTGTTGATAGATGACGTTGAGTGTGTGTCGACACAAGTCCTGTGTGTCAACACAAGCCTTCTTCAGGTGTCGACACAATTCTTGGGTATCGACACAGCTCCTGCTTTAGGTGTCAACACAATTCCTGGGTGTCGACACAACTCCTATTTCAGGTGTCGAGACAATTCCTGGGTGTCGACACAGCTCCTGCTTCAGGTGTCGACACAATTCCTTATAAGTATCGACACTTATACTTAGAAATTTTCTTGCATTTCTTAAACCTGCACACTGAAACTCAAACATCCCATCAAATATAAATTGATGTATATTATTGAGTAAGGGGAGGCTTCTCCAAATCTTGTACATAGTTTCCAGTGTACCCAACAATGTTGAGGCAGTCGAAGCAGCTCTTAAGGTTGAGGCAATCGACAATGCTAAGAACCGAGGACAACAAATGAGAAAGGATAAGAGGAAGACTGGTGAGAGTAAGAGTTCCCAGGAATCCGGTGTTGCTTCGAGGAAGAGGAGCAAAGAGTTATGCAGTTTTTGTGGACGGCAAGGCCACCCGTTTGAGAAATGTTTCAAGAGGATAGGAGCTCAGAGGAAGGAGCAGGTCCATGCGATCCAAGGTACTCCTAAGGGAGATTTGGTTTGTACTTCGTGCAAACGGAAGGGGCATGATGCTGCCCACTGTTGGGATAAGGTTAGAGTCTGCTTTTAGTGCGGACAAAAAGGTCATGTCAAGTCAAAGTTCTCGTAGTCTCAGCCTGTGATGCAGCCAGTTCCGCTTGGGCCTTGTCACCGCCGTAGCCTGTAGACAAAGGGAAGGTAAAGCTGAACGTGCTGTCTCTGGAGGAAGCCCAGACTTCTACCCAAGTGATTTCAGGTTAGTTCCTAACCTAGTTTATTTCTTTTTTAGCTCATAGTTGTAGTTTCGATGTTGTTCGATTAGTTATGTAAGCTTTTTATAGGAAAGTTAAGGTAAAGAAACGCTTGGCACGCATCTTTTTTGATTCCGGTGCTACCCACTCGTTTGTGGATATGGCTTTCATAGAGCGTCATCGTTTGGCTCTCGATTGGGTTTGTGACACATTTTGTGTCAAGTTTCCTTATGATGAATCTGTGATATTGGACCAAGGTATTCAGAGTTGTCCGATTCTGTTAGGCGATTTTCTAGCAGTTGCTGATTTGAAGGTGATAGACTTGGAAGATTTTGATGTGATCTTGGGCATGCACTGGTTATCGAAATATGATTTTGTTATCCAGTGCAAGGTTAAGCGCTTGGACTTCAAGATGGACAACAGTCAACCCAAGAGTGTTTATGGATATTTGCGCCAAGTTTCTCCAATTATTTCTATGGTATGTGCTCGGAAGCTTTTAGATTCCGGATGTTTTGCTTATTTGGTTTCTGTTTTGGAAATCGTTGTTAGCTTTTCGCGTGTACAGGAGATTCCGGTGGTGCGTGAGTTTCCGGATCTTTTTCCAGCTAATCTTCCTGGTCTTTTTCCTGAGAGGGACGTGGAGTTGGTCATAGATCTAAAGTCGGGTACTCGTCCTATTGCTAAGGCGCCGTACCTGATGGCCCCGCGTAATTTGGAGGTGTTGCGTACTCAGTTGGATGAGTTGCTCCTGAATGGTTTTATTAGGCCAATTTCTTCGCCTTGGGGTGCTCCTGTCTTGTTTGTAAAGAAAAAGGATGGATCAATGAGGCTGTGTATTGATTATAGAGACCTGAATAAAGTCACCATTAAGAACATATATCCTTTATCGAGAATAAATGATTTGTTTGATCAACTACGTGGTAGCACAGTATTTTCAAAGATTGACCTTCGTTCGGGCTACCACTAATTAAGGATTCATGATACGGATATCCCACGGACTGCTTTCCGTTCTAGGCATGGAAATTTTGAGTTTTTGGTAATGTCATTTGGTTTGATCAATGCTCCCTCTGCCTTTATGGATATGATGAACCGTGTGTTAAAGGATTTTCTGGACAGTTTCGTGGTCGTGTTTATAGATGACATTTTGGAGTATTCCCGCAGTGCTGATGAGCATGCCCAGCACTTGTGTTTAGTTTTGTATGCCTTGAGGGACCATAAGTTGTTTACTAAGCTGAGCAAGTGTGAGTTTTGGTTGCCTCAGGTTTCGTTCTTGGGTCATGTGGTAAATAAAGATGGAATTTCAGTTGACCCTGAGAAGATAACTACTGTTATGAATTGGAATAGGCCAACTACACCTAAGGAGATAAGGAGCTTCCTAGGGTTTGTTAGCTACTATAGAAGGTTTGTAGAGGGTTTCTCTTCATTGTCTTCGCCACTGACTAAACTGACACAAAAGAAAGCAGCTTTTGTCTGGAGCGATAAGTGCGAGGAAGCTTTCCATGAATTAAAGAAGAGATTGTGCACCGCTCCAGTTTTGTCTCTGCCTACTGAAGGGTTGGAATATGCTCTGTATGTGGATGTGTCGCACGTTGGACTTGGTTGTGTGCTGATACAAGAAGGAAAAGTAATTACGTACGGGTCGAGATAGTTAAAGATTCATGAAAGGAATTACCCTACGCATGATTTGGAATTTGTGGCAGTTATTTATGCATTAAAGTTGTGGAGACACTTGTTGTATGACGCATTATGCAAGATTTACATAGATCACAAGAGTTTGAAATACATTACGATGCGTTAGCAATACATGGGAATTTTAGCCCTTGAAGCCTACTTTAACTTAAAATTGATTTCAACCCATTTGGGTAAGTGGTTTGACCATAACATTCAAAATGGTGCAGCCTATACATAAGCTTGACCAGAGACTAAATTGAGTACCCCCATCAATCCATCCATCCAAATGATTTGAAATTTTGTCTGGGGGTTTCTCTTATCTATTCCTATAATATATCCAAAAATGGGAATTTTTGGAAAACATTTTCCTAAAGTTTTTGTAGAAATTTAATAAACTTTGCATGAATTATTTAAGGGGTCTAATGACCTCTAACCCACCAATCTTTTGGTGTCTGTCTCTTAGGGTCATTGCATGACTGTAGTTAAAATTTCAGCCCAATTGGGTTTGATTTGGACAGGTTTTGGAGAGACCAAAGTATGACCCTTATGGGGTTAATTTAGGACAAAGAGTGTTTGGGGCATGGAGGGGCCAATTCTCACCCAAAAGTGGGTGGGAATTTGGCTAGAGCCCCATGGTTATTAAAAACACCCTATCATGGAATTTGAGATTGATTGGGGTGGGTTTGCCCTAGGACCCTAGTTCAAACCCTAAGGTTGAACTTTGTGAGTTTGTGAAAGACATGTGGTGATATGTACTTGTATGGACTTGGAGTTTAGTCCATGTGATTATGGGGTGGTGAAATGCCCTAGGGAGTAATTTGGTGACATTTATACTTAGGCAAACAACTTAAACTAATTATTGTTAGTTTAGGCCTTTGAATTTTTGAAAAATCTTGATGGGTCATATGACCTTGGATCCTTAGAAAATTTTGGCAGGAAGGTTTTTATAACATTATGAGTCTCTAGAAATTATTATAGGATGTTTGGAAGATATTAACTCATACCATTAGTTATAATCTTTATGTTGACCCTAAGGATGATTTTGATAAAATCATGGTTAAAATAACTTAGAATGTTATGAAACTTAGTCAGTGATGATTTATGATCATATTATTGCCTTGGTAATGTTTGTGTAATTTTTGAATAATATTTTGAGGTACTTCTCTCTTTAATTCTATTTATTGTATTTATCTTGAATTAATTATTTAGGGGCAGTTTCTTTTATGAAAGTTTGTGAAATTTAGTATTCTTTATTATTTTAACATCATATAGTGATAATAAGTTTTGGGTGGCCATAACTTAATGGAATCTAGTACTTCATGTTCAAAATTACCCATGACCTAACTTTTAGAAAATTTAATAAATGCCAAATTTATTAGAAAAATTATAAGTTTTTGGATTTGGGCTAAATGTGTCACGATAGACTCACAATAAATATCTTAGGGTATTTTGATGAAAATTTGAAGTATCTCCTATCATGTACATCATATAGCATAGGTTGGTCTGCATTTAGTAAAACTACGGAAATTGTGATAACATGTGGAATGGTCATAAGGAGATGGGGTTATTGGTTTACTTATCTTGGTAAAGAGAAAAAGAGAGCTTCATTAGGAATCATGATAAGGAGAGATTTGGGTTGACTAGTGTTAAGAGGTGATCGGGATTGACGAAAGATCGTCTTTCCTGTGGAGAGAGAGAGAGAGTCAAAATACTCTAGGGTTAGATCCAGAATAACATTAAAAGGGATCAGAAATTGGGTAATAACCAAACATAGTAAGTGCCTTGCGAAAAGGGAGTTTTGGGCTTTAGCCCATCGTAGTTCTTAGTGCCCCGGAGAGCCCATCACAGGGAATGCCCTGGACAGTCCAAGGATAACGTAAACGTAAGAATAATCAATGTTTAAGAGTAATTAGTATAACTAGTATTACACATACACTCACACACCCCGGTGTTGTGGGAGTTAGGTTGGGTTTCACGAGCGGTAGGCTCGGTGGTTTGGTGATGGGCAGGTTAGCCCGGCAAGCCGATGGCCCGGTAGATATTTATGTCGGACAGTTAGCCCGGCGAGCCGATGGCTCAGTAGATATTTGAGATGGATGGGATAGTACGGGGAGCTTTGGCTCAGTGGGAAAATGTATTAATGTTGCATGTGCATAAAAATAAAAAGGTGGCGAGTCTTCGGTATTGGAGAGTCGTCGCACCGACACCTATACGTTGACTCGGCAAGTGTGGTTAAGCACTTAGCCAAATAAAGTCTGATGCGTCAGCCGGCAAGAGTACGCAGGAGCTCCGCTTAGTGCACCAGCATTGAGGCGTACGATAGGCTTGACTGGTAGTGCTGATACCGATTTAAATGTGGGCGAGGCCCAACCCACCGTTTCTGTTTGCCACTACGGAGGTATCCTGGGAGGTTAGGCTCCAGAAAGGGGGAACTAAAGGTCTGTGTGCACAAAGTCGTGTGCGTGTGTTGCATTTGCATTTTCATATCATGGAATAACATATCACTACACTCATACCTGCATTAAACATGACACCCAATCGTATAAATTAGTATGAGACTTTTTATATGATGGGAGTCTTGCAAAAGATCCCTTAACTTATAAGTTTGTATGAGCATTCATATAAGTTAAGGTTACTTATTTCTTAGTTTACTTTTCATATACTCACTGCTCTTCTTACTTGTTTACATTACTTCCTCCTTATTATAGAACTTCTAGCTTGCTTTTCCTAATAGAGAATGCCCTGGGCTGTCAAAGGTTAACGTAAACCGTAAGAATAATCAATGTGTAAGAGTAACTAGTATAACTAGGATTACACATACAATCACACACCCCGGTGTTGTGGGAGTTAGGTTGGGTTTCACGAGCGGTAGGCTAGGTGGTTTGGTGATGGGCAGGTTAGCCCGGCGAGCCGATGGCTCAGTAGATATTTGTGTCGGACAGGTTAGCCTGATGAGCCGATGGCTCGGTTGATATTTGTGACGGACGGGATAGTACGGGGAGCTTTGGCTCGGTGGGGAAATGTATTAATATTGCATATGCATAAAATAAAAAGGTGGTGGGCCTTCGGTATTGGAGAGTCGTCGCACCGACACCTATATATTGACTCGGCAAGTGTGGTTTAGCACTTAGCCAAATAAAGTCCGGTGCGTCAGCGGGCAAGAGTACACAAGAGCTCCGCTTAGTGCACCAGCATTGAAGCGTACGATAGGTCTGACTGTTAATGCTGATACCGATTTAGAGGTGGGACAGGCACAACCCACCGCTTCAGTTTCCCACTATGGAGGTATCCTGGAAGGTTAGGCTCCAGAAAGGGGGAACTAAAGGTCTGTGTGCACAGAATCGTGTGTGTGTGTTGCATTTGCATGTTCATATCAAGGCATAATATATCACTACACTCATACCTGCATTAAACCTAACACCCCATCGTATAAATTGGTATGAGAATTTTTATATGATGGGAGCCTTGCAGATCCCTTAACTTATAAGTTTGTATGAGCATTCATATAAGTTAAGGTTACTTATTTCTTAGTTTACTTTTCATATACTCACTACTCTGCTTACTTGTTTACATTACTTCCACCTTATTATAGAACTTCTAGCTTGCTTTTCCTTTATATATTTATAGTTGTTACAATATACCTTCTAGAATAGGTCTACTGTCATCTGCTTGTTCCACTCTGTTATGTTGTCCTACGCTTTCATCCTCCCCGTACGGTGCCTAGGAGTCGCGGGGGTGAGGCGAGGATGATAGTGGCTTAGTCTTTTGACTAACGGTCGGTGTACCACATCATTTTAGGGGACCGAGCAGCAGGAGCATCGACACCGGCAGGACAAGGAGGCGGGACATAAGGAGCAGTTGCTGCGCGCTACCACTACTACATGGCGACAGGTCGAAGACAGTTTTCAGTTCCTTTCGTTAAATGGGTGAGATATAAGAGAGAGATTATTTGTATTAAAAATATACCGGGCTTAAGCCCATTTTTCTACTCTCTTTCATACTTTTTACTCATTGTGGACTATAACACTTTTACCTTTACATATATGTGATTCTGATGGACTAGTTTGAGTTTCATTTTACTCATGTACTTTTATACTTTTACTCTTCTCTTCTGCGATCGGTATGACCGACAGGATCGGTATTTTGTAGTGACGACCTTCCCGGACGTGTTGGTGTCACCGCAAAGCGACGATTTTGGGCATAAGACCCTGTTGGTTTAAAATAAAAAAAAACGGGGTCTTACAGCTCACCTCATTCCCAGTCATTGGTCGTGTCCTTCATCTTGGTGGTATGACATTGTCTGATTCCTCTTCGAATCATTCTTTGGAGACAATGAACACCGAGAGAAGCTTCTTCAAGAAGTTTAAAGCCCCTCCAGGAAAGTCCAACACTAGTGCTCTTCCGTCGTCCTTCCTGAAAATCCACTATCATCGACCTCTCCGTTCTCGTTGAACTTGACATGACTCGATTAGGAAGAACGAAGACGGCTAGGGTTTTCGATCATTCCTTTTTATAAGGAAATATTTGTGCTAGGGCTACCCCGTCACATGTCACTTTATCAATGGATTGTCCATTACTTGTGCTATACTGGTTACCCACCTACTGTAGAAGGACATTATGATGCCTCGTGGTGTTCAGAAGTCGGGAACAATAAGTCTGTCAGTGAATATATATATTCATCTTGGGTGGAGCTGCTATTACTTGGAAATTCAAAATACAGACCTGTATAACATTGTCGTCTATGGAAGTCGAGTTATTTGTGTTAGCTTTGGTTGGTGAAGAGGCAGTTTGGATCAGGAACTTGATTTTAGACATTCCCTTTTCTAAGTTACAAGTCAACTCGTTGAGCTTGTATTGTGATAATCAAGCAGTAGTTCAAGTCGTTAAGAATGCCCTCAATAATACTAAGAAGAGACATGTACAATTAAGACATGTATTATTGAATTATCTGAAAGAGCAAGGAATTATCACTTAGATCGATGTACGTTCAAAGGATAATCTAGCTGATCCATTGACGAAAGGAATGCCCAAAGAGCGTTAAATCAAAATAGTGGGGGAAATGGGACTAATGGCGATTTAGTTCGGTCTTAGTTCAGCATTAGGCGATTTAGTTCAGTGTTTGTCCAAATGTTTTGATTATTCTGATTTCCTTTGTCAAAGTAAACATGTCGTGCTCCGTTAATGCTCTTGGTTGCTGAGTTCAGATTTGGTAAGTTTTTTCATTCTAGACTTAATGCTAACAACTTCACCTAGATTCGGCTTTTGCCTTGAAGGTGAGTGTTATTCCAAACTTGATAACACGATCTGATTTGGTTTGTCCTTTCTTTTGGAAATTGGTTCCATTCCAAACTCGATGAGTTCTAATTAACTTTAGAAGGGCAGTAACCACGACATTCCATATAGGATCACAGATATATTTACGATGTACAGAAGTCCGGAAATCATTTCGTTTGGAAACAAATATTAGATTCTGAGGTAAATCTATAATACTCTTTGAACGTGTCCACCCAGCCAATAATAATGAAATTAATACTTAATTCTTATAGAAGAACTAGATATTTATAAATTTTCAAAGGATTGAATTCATTCTAAAATGAAATTCTCTGTTAAAATTATAGATGTTGATGGTACAGGAGGAGCACTGGTAGTTTGGGATCCTGATCAGGATGATCTTATGGATGATGACTGTTAGAGCATTAGTAGATTTCTTTGTTTTTATTATCTCTGTTCAAAGCATTGTTTAGCTCTTTTTGCACTTATTTGTTTGGACTTTCTGATTTGGAACGTCAGGCATATAGGGTCTGCGTCTTGATCGTACCTGAGACTTTTCTTTGTTGTAGCTGAGTTTTGTATTACTTATGCATGCAAGATGTTTGTGTTTTAAGTCTAATATGTTTACATAGGTGTTATATACAGTTGTGAATGATTCACGTTTGGTTGAACGTTGCACAAATTACATTTTATTTAAAGTCAAGGTTCACGACGGACATAAGAGGAGATTATGAGATATATTAATTACTGTCCCAATGTGTCGAGACCGACTCAGAATGTGTTGTTGGATTCATGTCATCCTAGGGTTAGAATCTATGCTGGAGATACTATATACTCCATATTCCAAACTTGATAGGGTTATGTACGTGGACTATCTTGAGCCTTGAGCGATCCCTTCTATAAGAGAGGCTCTTTTGTTTCACTAGATGTCAGATCCATGATTTCACGTAATTTATCTAAACCATTAATCGTGATCGCAAAATTAAGACTTTTTCTGACATTACTAGCCCACTCAATTAAATCTTCCCTTGATGGAAATCGAATTTCAATTTCAAAGTACCTATCAACATCCTTATGTACTTTTGATTCGCTACACAAAGGAAAATTAATGTCTTAATTCCTACACATAATACAATAGCCAATATAAAACTAAATCATTGCAACCTTGGAGAGAATGATGTCGCATAGCAAGTTCCTGAGGAAAATGTAAACCCTCGTGTATGGCGAGCTTTTAGAACAATCAACGATGCATAAAATATGGGAAAAAATTTAACATAAAAACACATCATAGGTAGGAAACTATAGAAAATTAGGAAGAAA
The DNA here is from genome assembly GCA_039513925.1 of Platanthera zijinensis. Lineage (NCBI taxonomy): Eukaryota > Viridiplantae > Streptophyta > Magnoliopsida > Asparagales > Orchidaceae > Platanthera > Platanthera zijinensis. The sequence continues at coordinate 117,584,555 of CM077094.1, forward strand.
ATCTAAATCATTTTTTAGGGTTTTTAGGGAGTGAAATCAAAGATTGGGGCAAAATCTAAATGAAATTCAAAGTATTTAGAGTATACCTAAATCACCTAGAGGGGGGTTAATATGTGATGTATGTGTCTTTTAGCGGAATAAAATTACTTAAAAAATTAAGCACACAAACACCGAGATTTATAGTGGTTCCCCGAGTCGGGTACATCCACTTTCCCACCTCACCTATCTACCATGAAGGACTAGATTCAGCTACTTCACCAAACTCAGATTTCTACAAATCTTACACCTCGGAGTCACAACTCCTACAACTCAGAGAACAACCTCTCCTACAATTTGATCCACAACCGGATCTACGTCTCGATCGACAAACGGATCTACAACTCGATCCACAAATGGATATAAACCTCGGAGAAAGATCTCCTACAATATTTAATGGAATATTACAATATAATAAAGATTACAAGTCTTCACTCCGACGTTCTTCAAAAAGGTTGATCTTGAAACTTCTAGAGAACTCGGAAAGTAGAAATTCTTGGAATACTTTGAATCTTCAATCTTCAATCGACTAGATCTGGAGGAATATAAATCTTCAGAAAGTAGCAATCCACTCATAGAGATCGATGAAGATTGAATCGTGCAAAGCTTGTAGTTGATGACCGATCGGATAAGTCGCGTATTATTGGGTCCATTGCCCACGATGTTCCCTAAAGTGGATTTTAAGAGGCATCACCAGCAACACTAAGAACATAGTTGTATTTGATGTTGTTTAAGCTCATCATGTGCAGGATGTTCCATGGAATAAGTCTAGACAGATTGTCTAAGTGATGTGACAGGTTGTCATAAGGCAGAAAGGTGGACACTAAGAGAAGATGCTGGAAAGACAGGATTTTGCCTAAGTCCACAGACATTGAGTGAGGTAAACTCACTCAACTCCAGAAGTCAATGAGCAATTGGAAATGCAGCCAAGTCCACAGGTGTTGAGTGGAGTAAGCTCACTCGATGCCAGAGGTAAGGAAGAATGTTGGCAAGCTAAAAATATGGCTGTCCACGGGCATTGAGTGAAGGTCATTCACTCAACGCCATACATCTTTAGGCAGAAATATGGCTAGGTAGTTTGGCGTTGAGTGATGAAGACACACTAAACGCCATACAACAAAAAGCTGTGAGTTGAACTGAGTTTAGAGTTCATCGAGCTCAATTCAGAGTTTGCCGAGCTCAGATAACCTTTCGTCGAGCTAAGTTCAGAACTTGAGTTATGAGTTCATCGAGCTCAGTTGAGATTTCGTCGAACTCAGTTCAAAGTTCGTCGAGCTCAGTTCACCATTCGTCGAACTCAGTTAAAAGTAAGACAGTCTAAGCCAGTGTTTTTAAACACGGAATTTTGGCTAAGGTAGAAAGCGTTGAGTGAGGCGTGCTCACTCAACGCTTTCAACGCCTAAGATACTGCAGAGGCAGAAATATGGTTAAGTAAAAAAGCATTGAGTGGAGGTTGCTCACTCAACGCTGTCAACGCCTAGTAGAGACAGAATTTTGTCTAAGTGTTTTGGCATTGAGTGATGCTCACTCACTCAACGCCAAGCAGCAGAAAGCTGATAAAGCAAGTTTGGCGTTGAGTGAAGCTGAATCACTCAACGCCTAGAAACAGAATTATATTCTAATAGTGTGGCATTGAGTGAAGATTACTCACTCAACGCCAAGTGAAAGTAAATCTGTCTAAGTGTTTTGGCATTGAGTGTTGCTTACTCACTCAACGCCTATGCTAATGTTGTTTGATTTTTGATCAAGTCCACAGCTGATGACGTTAGCAAGTCAACATATTTCAAATTAGTGGCAAGATGGCTATAGTACATGACAAATATTGCTGCAAACCTACTGTACGACAGTGGGCGTTAAAGCAAGGTTGCTGCTGGCCATTTATGGCGTGGGGCCCACTACTCAAAGAGCTGTTAGGTCATAATCAATAAAAGGGAAAGACTTTACAAAGGAAGATAGCTTTTGAGAGGAGCAATCAGATCGTTCTTTGTTACTATTGTTGTTGTGCTGAAGAACAAGAAGCTCAAGTAAACAAGACGAAGAGCAAGTTAGTTGTTGTCTTCTTCATCGACTTCAGCAAGTTCAGAGTATTTCTCTGAGGAAAGAGGAAGCAGCCAAGGGCCAACCCTTGCTATAGGTCCTTCACAGTTCTAGCTATACAAGAAATAACCTGAAGATCTTTATTAGGAAGCTGTGAAGAGAAGAAAGCTTGAAGATGCAGAAATCTGAAAGAAGGCTCAGGGGACTGTTCCTTAGGAGTCAGAGTTAGGGCTGAATCACCTCAGCCTAGGAAAGAGAGAAGGGCAAGACAGGGTTCTGCAAGTTGCTTCCAGCACAAGCATACTTGTTGTTATGAAGAAGTTGAGCTGAGATATTCTCAGCTCAGGTAGCAGCTATATGCTGCAGTTACTTCACACCTCCAACAGGAAAATCCCTGGTGTTGTGAAGAAGGAGTTAGGACTTAGTATATCTCAGTTCAAGTAAGGTAGACTCAGGAAATACTTTCCTGGAGTCAAAGTTGTGCCGAGTTTAACTCAGTCAAGGTAGATTGGCACAGAGAAATTTTTCCCGTGTCCAATCAAGACTCTAAATCACATTCATCCTGTAGAATCCAAGTGTGGATCTGAGCGTAGGGCCTTTTGTCCTGAGGTAGGTGACAAGCTTATCACTGAGCTGTAGGTGTCTGGAAGGGCACTGAGGTAGGTACCTATTGGGTACTGAGCTGTAGGAGTGTTGTATCACTTTGAGAAAAGGGCCTTGTGCCTGAAGTTGTAGGGCTGAAAAGACTGAGCTGTAGGTCTTAGAGATAAGGCTGAGGTAGGTGGCTTGAGGGTTACTGAGTGTAGGAGCACTATAGAGTTCTGAGGTAGGATCCTTTGTTGATCTAAGGTAGGGCTGTCCTCTGAGCCTGAGTGTACGGCTTAATAGCCTAAGGTAGGTGGTTTACTAACCACTGAGTTGTAGGCCTTTTTGGCTGAGAAGTAAGTCTTGGAGGAGACTTAGAGATCCAGAGGGATCTGAGGGGTAAGCTCCTTAGAGCAAGTTTTGGAGAAGTTCCTAGTCCAACAAGATAGTGGGATAGGTGGGAGGGAAAGTGGATGTATCCTAATTAGGGGAACCACTATAAATCACTGTGTGTTTTTCTGTGTTGTTTTCTTTGTGCAGGTTATATACATCTTGAAAGCATAAAATAACCAAAAGCCAAAGCTCTTAAGGAAAAAACATAAAAGAACTCAAAAAAGACCAATAACCTATTCACCCCCCCTCTAGGTGATTTAGCTATCCTTGAATTAAAGAATTTAAAGTGGTATCAGAGGGAGGTTACTCAAAAAAGACTTAACAGTCTGAGTATACCTCAAAGGATAGCTCGACGAATAGGTTGAGCTCGACGAACTTGGCTGAGCTCGATGAAATTGCTGAAAAACTGCAAACCTGTAAAAGAAAGAGAACAATCATTAATGTTATTAATATATATACAATAGGAAGTCAAAATAAAGCTTTAAAAGATATTATTCTTATAATAAAGACTTGTAATTACCCTAGTAGTTTAAACTACAAAACGTATTATCAAACTCCTTCAAGCTTAACCTTTGCTTGTCCTCGAGAAAAAAATATAAAAATTAGCTAACATAAAAGTGACTAATCAGGGAAATTCTAATTATGCGAACACAAGTACTATGCGAAATTCTAAGTAGGGAGAAGGTGAAACGTAAACCTAAAACAATTACTTAAACATGGTTTAACAATTTATAAACTTTACTAACGAAAATAAATCATCCAAAATTTTAACAAATTTTTTTAAATAAATTTAAGCAAAGCAACAAAATGAAAAAAATGCATTGAGTTATTACTAGATCCAAGAGACACATTATAACTATATCAATAAAATGACAAAAATCTAAATTTAAATCCAAAACTTTACTATTTTACTTTTCTTCTTTACTTAGCTAAAAAATAAAATTCAAAAACATGAATCAAAATGGCTTATTCGAGCCGAAACGTTTGGTTTAGGATTATGAGTAGGAGTGGATTTCAAAGATAAATAAGGAGGCTCAAAAATCACACTAAATCAAAATAAAGAGTTTCAAAAATTTTATCATAAATAAAATATTTTTCTTTTATATTTTTTTCCTTTTTTTCTTTTCAAAACAAAGGGCATAAATAATTTTTCTTTTTGTTTTGGAACTGGCAAAACAAAAGTAAACAAGCAAATTGTTTCAAAAAGTTTTCCAAACATATCACAAAAACAACCCTATCACAACAAGAAATTTTATGAAACTCAAAAAGGTTAGTGTGATTAGATAGGTTGAAAAATTTAGTTTTGGTGAAAATGAAATGATAAGTGGAGCTATCAATTGAAATTAGAAAAAGACTCAAAAGCTGCTAATTAGGGATAAAAAATTTTCAGGTTGGCAAGAAGGCTCAAACAAAAACAAAAACGGCATAAATCATTTTTATGCTTCTAACTTTATCTAAAGCATAGTTTTGAAAAATTTTAAAAAGCAAATCCAAGATAATAAATGAAAACTAATGAAATTATCTTGAAAATAGAAATAATAAGCGACTTGGATCGTTCACATCTATTACGTTAATCAAAAGTTGACATTACAAAAAATTATCCAAAAATGAAAAGGAAAATAGTGGATGAAATTCTTTTGAGAAAGTAAAGAAAATAAAGAATGAAAACCATAATAAAAATGCTTGTTTTAGAAAAATGTTTCACATTAACATGCTATCGTGAATTAGTAACACAACATGACCAATATTTTACTTGTGAAATATAATTAAAAAGAATGATTAGAAAGATTATAATTAGTTAAGTTGTTATAGAAAATTTTGAGACAAAAAAAAGTAAAGGGCTATTGAAATACCAAAATTTGTTTAAACGATTAAAGTAAAAACAAATAGCATAATAAAATTTTTTTATTTTGAAATATTCTCTTTTTTTGGATTTTAAAGATATTATCTTTTTTTTGGATTTTTAAGATATACAAAAAAAGTTTTTATTTTGATTTTTTTTAATGGAAACAAAATAAAGATAAGAGAAGGAGGAAATCCTCCCCCAAGCTTAAAATGGACATTGTCCTAAATGGAAAAAAGAGGGGAATGAGAGAGAAAAATTAAAACATAAATATAAGTACAAAATTGAACACAAGTACTTCCCTGGATTTATGCGTCGCGAATGTTGATTGATGCCGCTCCCCCATGCTTGCACTTTGGATCTTCATAAAATGTCTTCTTTGGACTTTGTGATGGATTCAGCAGCGTTGGAGCAGGCGATCGCAGAAGCTTCAACTTATCGGAGCCGTCCGGGGCAAAAAGTGTTAAATAAAGAAAAAATAAAAATAACTTGGGTTGCCTCCCAAGAACGCCCTTTGTTTAAAACGTCGTTTGAGCTCAACACAACAAAATAATATTATCCAAAAATAATTTGTCCAAAATAATATTTAAAGTTTTAACACAAATAAAAAGTCTTAGGTTATCCATAATTCAGATCATGCAAAATAAAATTAATACAGTTTGGACTGACATCACCACATAAATAAAGTTTAAGATGATGACCATTCACTTTGAAATCACCCTTATCAGGTGTGAAATTAAAATCGTTCTATACGGAAAAACTTCTTTAACAGAAAATGACCCAAACCAACGTGACTTTAACTTGCCAGGAAATAAACGTAAACGCAAATTATATAAAAGAACTTGGTCGCCCGGCTTGAAGGTTTTTTGGTTCCTTAGGTGTTTGTCGTGAAAACGCTTCGATCGCTCTTTATAAAATTTGTTATTTTTGTATGCGTAAGAACGTCACTCATCGAGTTCGTTAAGTTGAAATTTTTTAAGGTTGCCGATAGAGTGGGGATCGAAATTTAAAAACCCTACGACCCAAAAAACACGATGTTCTAATTCTACGGGTAAATGACACGATTTTCTATAAACCAACCGATACGGCGTACATCTGATGACAGTTTTATATGCTCTACGGTGGACCCATAGAGCATCGTCTAATTTGGTTGACCAGTCTTTTCTAGAGGTGAAAACAGTCTTTTCTAAAAAATTTTTTATCTCTCTGTTCACTACTTCGACTTGTCCGTTAGTTTGGGGGTGGTAGGCAGTTGAAAGTTTATGCGTAACGCCGTATTTAATAAGAATTTTGGAAAACTACGCGTTAAAAAATGTGAACCCCTATCGCTAACGATTGCTCATGGCGTATCGAATCGAGAAAATAATTTTTTCAAAAACATAATTACGACTCGGGCGTCGTTAGTAGGAAGAGCTTGTTCTTCAGCTTATCGTGAAACATAATCTACATCAACTAAAATAAATTTGTTCTCAAAGCTAGAAGGAAGAGGGCCAACAAAATCAATTCCCAAAGGTCAAAAACTTCGCACTCAAGGAAATAATTTTACGGCATTTCATTTTTATTGGAAATATTGCCCGACCATTGGCAACTATCATACTTACTCACAAAGGCTTGCGCGTCTTTAAACAGGCTAGGCCAGTAAAAACCCGCTCAAAGCACTTTGTGAGCGGTGCGAGTAGCTTGATAGTGACCACCATTCGGTCCTTCACATAAATGTTTTAAAATATCTTGTCCTTCTTCAACAGAGACACATCTCCTTATCACTTGGTTCGCACAGGCTCAGAAAAGATGCGGGTCCTCCCAAAAATAGTTCTTCAACTCAGAAAAGAATTTCTTCTTTTGTTGAGAGGAGAACTCTTTCGGGAGCATACGAGCACTAAATAGTTGGCAATGTGTGCAAACCAAGAATAAGGGGATGTGTTAATTAAAAGCAACTTCTCATCGGGGAAGAAATCATTAAAAGATTTTTCATCTAATTTTTCTATGAACGAATTATCTAATCGTGAGAGATGGTCGGCGGCCAAATTCTCGACCCTCGCTTATCACAGATTTCTAAGTCAAACTCTTGGAGGAGTAAGACCTAGAAAATCAGGCGCGTCTTGGCATCCTTCTTAGCAAGAAGATACTTGAGGGCCGAGTGGTCCGTAAAAAGGATAATTTTGGAAAGTGTCATATAAGGACGGAATTTATCAAAAGCGAAAACAACAGCTAGGAGCTCATTCTCGATTATGGTATAATTCTCTTGTGTCGATGTAAGTATTTTACTTGCATAATAGATGGAGTGGAAGTTTTTAGATATTCGTTGTCCTAGTACGACTCCCACTGCGAAACTACTCGCATCGCATATAATTTCAAAGGGGAGGTCCCACAACGGAGCTATCATAATATGGGCATTAATTAATTTTTCTTTTATTAATTCAAAGGCAGATAGATAAAGGTCATCAAAAATAAATGGGGCGTCTTTTTCCAGAAGATGAGTAAGGGGTTTGGTGATTTTGGAGAAGTCTTTTATGAAGCGGTGGTAGAAGCCAGCGTGTCCTAGGAAACTTCTTATAGCTTTGACGTTCGTAGGCGGCGGCAACTTCTCGATAACTTCTATCTTAGCTATGTCTACTTTAATTCCTCTTGTAGAATTCTTATGACCAAAAACTAACCTTCCCTCACCATAAAATGACATTTTTCCCAATTTAGGGAAAAGTTAGTTTCTTCGCATCTTTCTAAGATTTTTTCCAGGTTTTCTAAGCAACTATCAAACGCATCGCCGAACACGGAGAAATTATCCATAAATACCTCCATAATGCTTTCTACGTACTTGTCGAAGATAACGAGCATACATTGCTGGAATGTAGCTGGCACATTGCACAACCCAAACGACCTTCTTCGGTAAGCGAAGGTGCCGAAGGGACAAGTAAACGCAGTTTTATCTTGGTCCTCGGGAGAGATGCGGATTTGAAAATACCCTGAGAGACCATCGAGAAAACAGTAAAATCTATGGCCGGATAATCACTCTAAAATTTGATCGATGAATGGCAAGGGAAAGTGGTCCTTGCGGGTGGCGTCGTTTAACTTACGATAGTAAATACACATTCGCCACCCGTCACCATACGTGTCGGGATTAAATCATTATTTTCATTACTAACTATAGTTATGTACAACCCCGAGTTCGCCGAAGAGACTCGGGCAAGCTAGCGGGTCGACCCCGGCACGCCTCTCCTAGGCGGGTCAGCCTCTAAGGGTCGCCCAGGCGGGTCAGCCCTGCCCGCCTCTCCTAGGCGGGTCAGCCTCGACCCTCCTACCCGCACCCATTAGGCGAGTCAGTCCTGCCCGCCTCTCCTAGGCGGGCCACCCTCGGCCCGCGCCTTCCCAGGCGGGCCGTCTCCAACCCACATCCCCTAGGCGAGCCAGCCCTGGCCCGCGCCTCCTGCCGAGTAGAGGCATTGAAGGGCTACTCACCCAGTCCCTAATGGGGGGAATCCCTTGCCATTTTGCCCCTACAGGCCGGCCCTGAGCCAGCTAGAACTGCGGAGTCTCGCTGTTGGCAGACCTGGGTGGACTGCGCATAGCCGGTCAGGACAGCGGAGTTCGGCTGTTGGCAGGCCAGCCAAAGGGGTTTTCAGTAATTTCAGGCTAGTAGAGGTTAGTTATTTGCAGACCGTTTGCAGAAATCAATAAATAGGACCCAAGGGGTACCTCAGAAGACATGTTCACTTATCTCTTAGTCTCCTAGCGCTTTCTGAGTTACCTTAGCCTGACATTTGGCTAAGGAGGGGAAGCGCTCAGTGATCTTCCGGGTGTGTGGTGGGACCTCCGCGTCGGGCCCCTTATCTAGTCCTTTGCTCTTTTTTTCCTTGGTTGTTTTTCATGCATGATAGAAGTAGGTGTGCGATCACCCCTTCCCCAAGGGTGAACTCCATAAGAGACCGATTTTCGGTTTCAACATTTTGGTGCGATGAGCGTGGACAGTGGTCAGCACAGAAAACCTTCAGCAAGCTCAATGACTGGAGGAGAAGGGCAAGGATCGGACATGACCGACTTGCCACACCCTCCCCCTCTCGCGACGATGGGGATGTTCGAGGACTTCAGGCAGGAGGTCCTCAGCCTGGTTCGATTCGAACTCGGCGCGCGTGCTGAGTGCTCGACTCCAGTAATCCCAGTTCTCACGGATCCGGCACTCAGCGTGGCCGCTCCCGCCCGGCGAGCAGGGAAGGAGGTCGCCCCAGACCCCGAGCAGATCCCGCTGTCAGGCTCCCATCAGGCTGGCAGGGATGGATGTCACTCGGAGGAGTCTGCACCAAAAACTGAGCAGATCCCGCTTTCAGGCTCCCATCAAGCTGGCAGGGCTAGAAGTCACTCGGAGGAGTCTGTCCCAGGCCCCGAGCAGATCCCGCTGCTAGGCTCCCATCAAGCTGGCAGGGCTAGAAGTCACTCGGAGGAGTTTACTCCAGACCCCGAGCAGATCCCGCTGCCAGGCTCCCATCAAGCTTGCAGGGTTGGAAGTCACTCAGAGGAGTCTGTCCCAGGCCCCGAGCAGATCCCGCTGCCAGGCTCCCATCAAGCTGGCAGGGCTGGAAGTCACTCGGAGAATTCTACCCCAGACCCCGAGCAGATCCCGTTTCCAGGCTCCCATCAAGTTGGTAGGGCTGGAAGTCACTCAGAGAAGTCTATCCCAGACTACGAGCAGATCCCGCTGCCAGGCTCCCATCAAGCTGGCAGGGCTGGATGTCACTTAGAGAGGAGTCAGCCCCAGAACCCAAGCAGATCCCGCTGCCAGGCTCCCATCAGGCTGGCAGGGTTGGATGTCACTCGGAGGAGTCTGCCCCAGACCCCGAGCAGATCCCGCTACCAGGCTCCCATCAAGCTGGCAGGGATGGAAGTAACTCGGAGGAGTCTGTCCCAGGCCCCGAGCAGATCCTGCTGTCAGGCACCCATCAAGCTGGCAGGGCCTGAAGTCACTCGGAGGTGTCTGTCCTAGACCCCGAGTAGATCCCGCTTCCAGGTTCCCATCAAGCTGGCAGGGCTGGAAGTCACTTAGAGAAGTCTGTCCCAGACCACGAGCAGATCCCGCTGTCAGGCTCCCATCAAGCTGGCAGGGTTGGATGCCACTCGGAGGAGTCAGTCCTAGACCCCGAGCAGATTCCGCTGCCGTGCTCCCATCAAGCTGGCAGGGCTGGATGTCACTCAGAGGAGTCAGCCCTAAACCCCGAGCAGATCACGCTTCCAGGCTCCCATCAAGCTGGCAGGGCTGGAAGTCACTCGGAGGAGTTTGCCCCAGACCCCGAGTAGATCCCGCTGTCATGCTCCCATCAAGCTGACAGGGATGGAAGTCACTCGGAGGAGTCTATCCGAGACCCCGAGCAGATCCCAGTGGCAGGCTCCCATCAAGCTGGTAGGGCTGGAAGTCACTCGGAGGGGTCTGCCCCAGACCCCGAGCAGATCATGCTGCCAGGCTCCCATCAAGCTAGTAGGGTTGGAAGTCACTCGGAGGAGTCTGTCCCAGACCCCGAGCAGATCCCGCTGCCAGGCTCCCATCAAGTTTGTAGGGCTGGATGTCTCTCAGAGGAGTCTGCCTCAGACCCCGAGCAGATCCCGCCGAAAAAACTAGGGTTAGACTCGACTCCGTGAGCCTGCTCAGACCCCCACTGACCGACGAGGGCGGGGCACCTCGACAGGAGCAGCGTATAAGGGAAGGAAATAACCGCCCTCGTCACGAATGGATCGGCGGGTCGACGAAAGGATCTCGGCAAGATGGCAAGCCAAGAGAGCCGACCCTAGCCTAGAGATCGGCGGGTCCTACGGAAGGGGTCTAGGCGGCGGTAACTCGGCCACGCTAGGACCCCCAGAAAGCCGGCCCGCACAAAGTCCAAATGCACGCTAGGGTTTTCTCGCCCACCCAATGACGCGAATGGGGTAGCGAGCCCGGATGGAGTAAGCGAGTCACCCCCTCGCATTGCGGCTACCTAACTTACCCCTCGCTCCCAAGCCTAAGTTCAGAGTCTAGAATGAACGGACGACCTGACTTGCTCGCTCATAGCCGCAACGTCCAAAAGAACATTCCAGAATAAAAGTAATCATAACAAGTGTAAGAATTAAGGGGCGAATGTGAGAAATAAAGATATCCGTGTTTCAGATCAAAAAAGAGCTATGTACATTGGGGAAATAAAAAAGGGGTTAACTATTACAAAAAACTGGGCTCTGGCCCGCTTCACTGCCGCGGCAAAAGTGGGATGAATGCAAGCTCCCGGCGAGGCGAGCCCTGAGCGGCGGGCCCTTATATATAGTGGTAGGACCCATCGCCCGACTCTGGTACCGGAAGGAACAGCTCCGGTAGCACCTCGCTCACTAGAAGCTTGGCACCATCGTCCTTGATGAGGTTGGCCCTCTGCAGCGTCTAGAAGGTGTATTTCGCCGTGCCGGCCGCATTCTTCTACATCATCACCTCGATCTCGTGATCGTTGTAATGAGCAATTTGGCAGCTGCTTGTAGATGGCGGCGGGGCAGCCGCTGCATCCTCCAATGCGTCCACCCGCTTTTGAAGTGCCTGCTTCTCCTGTTTGAGGGTGGCGATCTCAGTGCCCAATCGGCTGGCCGTCGCCGCGTCCTGTGAAAGGGAGAACAACCAAGTTAAGTCGCGCGGGAGGGAGGAAAGGTTGAGGCAAGTCGAGAAACCTACCGCTCCACCTAGGTACTGAGTGAGAGCGGCCTCTGCCGCGTCGGCCCGCTTCCGCAGTTCATCCGCCTCCTCCTGAGCAAGTCTGCGGGCCGCCTCCTTCTCGTCGACTAACTTGTTGAGAGATAGGGCGCTCTTTTCCAGCCGAAGACACCGCCGGCCGACCATACGGGCTAGCTCCAGGCTGTGAAACTGGGCCCGCGCGCTTTCATAGATCAACACCCGCGTCGCCTCCTCGTCGTAAATGGCGGTGTCCTCTCTCCCGTAGACGCTGAAGGCGAGGATGTAAGCGTACCTGCTACTGGAGTCGTCCTCCAACCAGCTCGGCAGTAGCGAGGATATGTATAATCGGTTGGTCTCCTTGTCCCATTAGAGCAGCGGGACTCCGGACTCGTCCGCGGGTCCCTCACCGTAACCAAAGTTGCGGTGCCCCCGGGGGATTGGCTTCCCGGCGGGCTGAAACTCCTCTGGCGACTGCGATGTGCTTGGCTCTCCGCCAGAAGATCTGACGGCCGGAGAGGCCGTGAGGGCAGGAACGGTGGACGGCAGGCTTGCAGGGGCCTTGCCCTTGTCGCGAGTCGGGGGAGGTGAGCCACCCGCCTTCTTCGATTTCTTAGGCGGTGGCGGGTCCTGAGGCCGTTCGCGGCTAGACCGCTTCGCGGGAGCAGGGGTTGAGAACTCATGATGGGCGGCAGCAGCCGCTTCGGCCCGGGCAAGCTCGTCGGTAGTGAGTCGCGCACTCTCATAAGGCAGATGGAGAGGAATGTCGCGCTCGCCCGCAAGAGCGTGAAACTTAGAAAATATTCGACGGGATCAAGAGCGCGTAGATGGGCAAATTGCTTACCCTCACCGGGCGAGATGGGGATGAGGTCGTCCAGGTTTCTGCGGAGGTAGGCCACCTCGAAGTTCTTCCCAGCTAAGAACCCGAATAACCCCGCTTCATGACCCCCCAGGGCCGGGGGGGGGGGGGGGGGTAGCTTGCCTCGCTGAGTTGGACGGGCGAGAACGGGACATTGCCGAAGTCCCCCTTGACGAAGATGAACTTCTTGAGCCAGTTGTGGCTCTTGTTGACAGTCTCCCACACCTTCATGTGGCTGCTGGCAAAGCAGGCGGTCCTGTCTTTATTCGCCCAGAAAGAGAACAGCTTGCGGAATACCGCGAGGCTGAACTCGATCTTCTCCTCTCGCAGGAAGCAGGCGAACCCGACGATCACTACAACGGAATTCGGGTTCATCTTCCCTGGGACCACCCCATAGTACTTGAAGATCTGGTGGACTTCCATCCATAGGGGTAGCCGGAGGCCCACCTCGAAGTGGGCCATGGGGAACACGAGCTCTCCAGTGAAAAGTTCGTTTATCCGTTCCTCCTTCCTGGGCCATCTCGCCTCGAAACTAGGCGGGACAAAGTGGCCGACTGTATCTACAAATTCTCTCTCGGTAAGGACGATGAGGGGGAAATCGTGCTCGTAGAAGGTCCAAGCACATTTGCTCCTCCCCTCCGCCTCGCCACTGCCACCACCCATCCTGCAAAAATCTTGCCAAGCGGGACAGGGGATTTCTCGCAAAAAGCTAGAGGAAGGAAGAAGTCTTAAATGCAGTTGGTGAGGAAGGGTCGGCAGGGCCTATTTATAGAATGATAAAGGGCGGGAAAAATAGTCCTTTTGGCGGGAAGAGTGCGGATAGCAATATGGCCCCGACGTTTCGACTTCCGAACCCAATCCGGGTCCTCGTCAACCCGTCAGTCGGCCGTAAAATGCCCGCACTCGCGCCCGCATAATAGAAGAGCGGCCGCAATGCGTGCCAACTCTGACCCGCGCGCGAGTCACCTGTCACGCGACCCGCTAGCAGCCGATTCATCTTCGCCAGTACTAAATAATAATGGCTAGGTGAGGCGACTCAGTAAGGCCAAACCCACCCGAAGGAAAGCCAGCCGAGCCAGAGCGTCTCGCCCGTACCTCCCGCGGAGATCGAAATGTCTACACAGCCAAAAGAAAATTGCATCAAATACTCGCCCATGGCGGGCGAGAGTGGTCCTGAATTATTACAAATGTTTAGACTGTCCGAAGCAAAGAAGTTAGCACCCTGAGCGTTTCGACCGCTGTATGCGGAGGCGATTCGGACCCGGCGGATCACAACCTACGAGGGGAGGGAAAAAACTCAATGCGGGATCCACTTCCACCTACGTCCCCTTCCCGTGCTGGTTCGGGGCGGTACACGAGGGTAGTAATACTCGCGGACCGCCGACAGCTCCCGCTGGGTCCGATCAATCTGCTCTGAGGCACGCCTGAGTCGCCCCTCGGCTCGCGAAATATGTACACCCAGAGAGGTCGCCTCGTCCTCGTCAGATGGACATCTCGCTCCTTCTAAAGCCACGACTCGCTCCTCCGTCTCGGCCTTGTCCTTCTCCACTCTGTCAAAAACCTCCCGTAGCAGCAGTGTGTGCTTTTTGAACAGCCTCTTTACTTGCTTCTTCATCTTCTCAGCATCGAGTGGGTCTCCCAGGTATTCTGAGATGTTATCCGTGTCGGGGGGAGGCGAGTACCCTCCGCTCATCTCGGCATCGGAAGAGGATATAAAATTATAACCTGTAGAGATAAGGTTAGAAGAAGCGATGACGGTAAGCGGGCCAAAGCCAGAAGATTTACATGGTTTCGGTACGTCGCCCGCACTATCAGCAGGCCGAGAGGTGCCCGGCCGACCCTGGAAGGGTTCTCCTCCAAGAGTAACGAAGGGTTTCCCCAGGCCGTGGGGCTTTGGCGACGGAGCGCCGCAGGAGGGATAGGCACCTGTGGCAAGGGACTAGCGACCCGATCGACTGCCACAAGGGCGGAGCTCCCATGTTCTCCCTCATTTGCCCTATCTCCCCGAGGCATCTCCTACCAAAGGGAAAGGAAAATCAGGAAGCAGGGCGGTGGATCAAACATGAGAAACGTATATACCTCAGAGATGACCTCAACATCACCGACCGAGCTGGAGGCAGGGTCATCGGGCACCCGAGACCTCCAGATGATCTTTGCTTTCTTTGGCTTGAAAAGGGGGCCAGACGATGCGCATGTCAGCCACAGGGCAGCTTCGAGAGCCGCATCCCGGGTACCCTCCCTCGCAGCCGCCAAACGAGCCCGCATATCCTCAGACATAGGCATCTTTCGACTATAGATCGCAAAAGGGGGAAAAAGGAGTTATCCTAGAGGCCCGACAACTTATTTATTGCATGAAGGTGGGCCCCCACCGAACGATTCCCTCCAGCTCAGCAGGGTGTTCGCCAAACACATGGGGTTGGATGTTTCTTTCCGAGCCTTTTGCAAAGCTCGCAAAGAGCGGGGATTATGTACAACCCCGTGTTTGCCGAAGGGACTCGGGTAAGCTGGCGGGTCGACCCCGGCCCGTGCCTCTAAGGGTCGCCCAGGCAGGTCAACCCCGACCCGCCTCTCTTAGGCGGGTCAGCCTCCAAGGGTCGCCCAGGCGGGTCAGCCCTACCCGCCTCTCCTAGGCGGGTCAGCCTCGACCCTCCGACCTGCGCCTGTTGGAAACAACAAGGTCGATTCCTCCTAAAGCTCGGAACTACTGGGGCATCTCACGCGTACTCCCTTAGGATCACACTCGAGGCGAAGAACTAGACCGGAGGCTCCAGCGAGGAGGTCCCACCTCGTACCCGGAAGAGACTAAAGCTCTTCCCCTCCCTAGCCAATGCTGAGCTAGGTGCCCTAGAAGAAGTGGAAGGAGTCAAGAAAGCTTGCCCTTCTAAGGCACCTTACCGGTGTATTTATAGGCCTCTGAACTAGGACTGCAAATAACCAATTTACACCGCCCTGAAATTACGAGAACATCCCCGGCTAGGTCTGCCAACAGCCAAACTCCGCTGTCCATAAGGGCTAAATGCAGACCACCTGGGGTAAAAGGGTAAAACACCCCTGGGGCCCAAAAGGTGGGCCCGGCCCTACCTGAACCGGCCTTGAACCAAAGTGGCACCTGGAGGGAACTCCCCCAAAGGGTCCTCTCACATGGCAAGAGGGCTACCCCGGGCGAGAGCTCCACTCCTGGAGTCCTCTCGCGCGGTGAGCTGGTCACTCGCCGGGAAAGCTTCCCGTCTCGGCATTCACCTATCTGAGGCCACGCTCCACTTAGGCCATCCCGCTTAATGCAGTGAACCTCACTCCATGCCCTGCCTCCTGGAACCTCTCGCTTGGTTCCTCTCGCCTGAGCCCTCTCGCTCGGCTCTCATTTCCTGGGCCCTCTCGCCTCGGCCCTCTCGCTCGCCTGCAAGTCTGAGGTTGTACACAATCCCCGCTCTTTTCGAGGTTGTTTACAAGCTCGGAAAGATAGTTCAACCGAGGCTCGTGGTAGTACGACGAATTTATTGGGGGGAATCTTTTGGTGGGCCCCTTGCCTAGTCTATAAATACAGAAATCGCCTCCCCGCAAGGGGCCGTTCCCTTTCCTCCATCCTCTTCCAGCATCTGCCTCTATGTCTCTCAGTCAAAGTTTTCGGGATTGCATCGCAGTCGTGCGCCACCGGAACAAGGCGACGGCGGCGGGTCTGAACAAGATCCCCGTGCGCGATTCTCCTTCGGAACCGCCATCCACCTCTCCCCCTAAAAAGAAAAAAGTTCCGGAGCCTCCCCTCCCGACAGGAGAACCTTCCCGCTCCTTTCCGAGGGGGTATGTACCTACCACTCCAGCTAGTCTCAAAGGAAAAGAGGTAAGTTTTTCAAGCCTGCTATGATCTCTTTGCACCACACATTTTTTTACTTGCTACCTTTTCCCAGAAAATCTCGGCGCCTCCTCATCATCCTGAGACCATTCGCATAAACATTTCGGATCTTCCTTCCAGGTCTCTCTCGCCCCAAGCCTCCACTCCCCCCTCCACCCTCGCGACGAGGAGGGATGATCCTTCTACCACATCGGGCTCCACCCTCTGATTCGGTAAGAGGCTCTACCTCTAACACCTGCTCTCTTCTTCTTGTCGTCTGCTTTTTACTTGTCGCTTTATCTCTTTGGCTCATCCATAGGTGCGAGTGGACCCCTTGTCGAGGACTCACTTGCTGCCGACTCGCCGGTCGACGATTACTCCAGGCAGCTGGCCCCTTCGCCTCCTCCTCATATAGATGAGATCGAGGACTACCTGGGCGACCCCACGGGCCCCATAGAGATGAAGCGTAAGGTGGCCGAGATGTTGCGGAAGCACGCGCGCATCATTCAAGCGCTGGAAAAAGGGAAGCATGCCGCAGACCACCGGATTGACTGGCTAGAGGTGGAATGCGCTCGCCTATCTTCGGAGATAGACGCCGACATTGAGGTGGACCAGACGAACCCTCAGGCAATCTTGGATTACGTCGACCAACAGCTCCGTCTCGCCCGCAGTGGTGTTGAGGCGGCTCGCGCCTTCCACCTCCCCAGTCGTCCTCCCTGCTTGAGAGGCCGCGGGGGAGGATGATGGAGGTGGGAAAAGAATTGACGAGAGCTCCGCCTTCTTTACTTTCACCTCTCGCTTCTTAGCTCTTTCGTTCGCCTTGTCTCTGTAATAAAATATTTTCTTATATAGCGCCAGCTGTGCGCTCTTCGAACTTGCCACCCGTCTTTATGCGGGATTAAATTTATCAATTTGGTGATTTGCCTGTTTAATTGATGCGACAGCGTTAATACCTTATTTTATGCTAATTTTTAACCTTTGTTACTTTTATTTTCCTCTGCATCAATCTTTTCACCGCATCCTTGGGCTGATGGCCCACTTAGGGTTCCGCCGCCCGAGGCTTGGAGAGAGAAGGGTCAACCGACGCTTGCCCTTCCCCGACGTAGTTCTCTATCCGCTTATCCTCCTACTTATGAGGGCTATAAATACCCCCGCTGATAGGGCTGGAAGCGTGTTTTCCTAGACTTCCGCCCGCGGCTCCCCCTCCTTCCCTAGCTCGTCTCGCGCTCCGGCCCCTCACCCTTCCTCTTTACTGTTCTTCGTGTCTTCTCGCTGGTTCTCCACTCGCCAACTTCCCCTTTGTCTCGCGCACTCATGGGAAAAAGGAGGCCAGAGGATGGTGAGGGTCGCAGCCGCTGTGGGAAGAGATTCTCCGACCACGATTTCCCTCCCGGTCGCCTCTCTGCTGATGAATACGAGGCCTTCCGGAGTGACTTCTTGCTAGAGGGCTTCGAGTCACGCCCTCCCAAGGTTGGCGAGAGTGTGAATGCATTCTACCCGAACGAGCTCGCCTTCCTCGTCTCGCACTTCGAGGCGGGGCTCCGGCTTCCCCTCTGGCCCGAGGTGAAGCAAGTTCTCAAGTACTTCGACGCCATGCCTGCCCAGTTGAACCCCAATGCGATCTCGGTTATCGTCGCGTTCGCGTGCTACATGCGGCGAGAGAGAATAGAATTCAGTCTCATCGTCTTCTGGAAGATGTTCGTCTACCACGCCAATCAAGACGGGGTCTCCTTCTTCACCGGGCTGAATCTGAAAGTCTGTAAGACACCAAACAAGAATCATCACTGGCTAACCCGCTTCGTCTTTATCCGCGGGAACCTGGGCGGCGTCCCTTTCACGCCCGTCTCGCCCGTGGAAATCTTCTATGTTACTCCGCAGGTTGGCGGCACGGACAAGCTTCTTTGCGAGTACCTCGCTGGGAAGAACTTCGAGGTCAGGTTTTTGAGACGGGGGCTCGTCTCACTGCTCCCCGTGCTCCCTGGAGAAGGTATGCTCGACCCCCTCGTCTTTTTCTTGCCTTCAGTACTTTCCTCTCGCTAAGCCTTTTCCCTGACTCTGTCTCGCTTCTCCCAGGAGAGAGGAACGTACTGGTGCACCCTCCCTACAAAAGTAATATCAAGCCATCTAAAGATGTGGCTCTCGCCAATATGGAGGCCGAGGCGGCCAAAGATTCGTTGGCCCCTCCTCCCCAAAAGAGGGCGGCTCAGGACTCGGCCCCCTCTCGCCTCAGCCCCTCAAAGAAGCTGAAGATGAAGTTGAAGAAAGTAGTCTCCTTCCCTTCCGAGAAGGGCAAGGTCCCTGCGGACATAGCGGCGATGCCGGGATTCTTGAGCCCCATATCCCTGGGATCTGAATTTCCCCACTCGCCTCCCTTGACCTCTCCTCACAGGGCTGTCTCGCTTCCTGAAGACGTGGCCCCTCTCGCACCGCCCGCGAGCTCTTCTCACAAACCTCCCCGGTCCCCTTCTCGCGGGGAGGCTCCTCTCCAGTATCCTGCTCCATCTGCCCTCCTGAACTTCAACATGGGCTCGTCTGTCCCCGACGGTGCCAATGAGCCTTCACTCATCTGGGATAAGGGGGCACATCGGATCTCCATCTTTACCCTTCTCCCCTCATGGAGATAGAAAGTCGAGTCTTCTGCCCACGCCTTCTCCTTTGGCTTCGGCCTCTATGGGGGTCTCTCCCCTGACGCGCTCGACGCGGCCACCACGCGAGATCTCATCTTCAGGGCGGCCCACTCGCAGTTGCATACCCTCGAGCTCTCTCATCGACTCTCGCGCCACCTAATTTGCAACACTCGAAGCTAGAAGGAGATAGACACCAAACTCGCTACCGAGCGCGAGAAGTCTGGGGATCTCACCAAGCGACTGGAGGTGGCCGAGAGCCTTCTCGCCAAGGCCAGTGGCGGAGTGGTGAGTTGATACTTAGCCGGCCTTCTCAAGCACTCTCCCGCTAGATTTAATGGTTTGTTCTTTTTGCAGGATGCTGAGACGGCTGAAAGGCTGCGCTCGCGAGTGGAGGAGCTGGAGACGGAGGTGAAGGAGCTGAAAAATGAGAATGCCCAGCTCAAAGAGGCCTCCACCTCTCGCTCGCAGGTCCCTCCACCTCCTCCCGCGCATTATACGCACGACGAGGTCGAAGACTTTTGCCGGGATGCCAACATACGGACCGCCGAGCTCATCCTGAAGATGATGCGAGAGATGGGTGTAGTTAAAGATGATTGCGAGTACATCACCGCCCGGGACCTCGTGCCCGAGATTTATGGCGAGGACGAGGAATCTTCGCCTAACGAGAAGGACTAGGGCTCCTTGAGCACATTAGCCTTTTTCTTTCCTTTTTGCTATGATTACAATGCCTCTCCTGATTTGGGAATGTACTGTATTAAAACACGAATATGATTCATGTGTATATATATATATTTTTGCTCGCGCCTGAAGCTAGCCTTTTTCTTTTCTTCCTCCTCTCTTTTTTTCTTTTTCTCTCGCTTGGACAGCTCGCGAGATCCTCGAGATCTTTGGCGGTGAGAGGGGGTTGTCTTTCCCCTCGCCGGCTGTTACCAGCAGACCTGGACCAGGGGGCGAGCTGGCGAGCCTCTGCCACTCTCGCGAGCGTGGGGACACCTTCTCCTTCCTCTTGCGCTGCCTACCGGCTCCTCTCGGCGCGAGTGGACCTGGGGGGTCAATTATTCCCCCCTATCTTCTTTATGTAGGAAGTCATCTTGAAGTATCCCCCCTTTGTTAGTAGTCAGGGTCAGTGTTTCCTTGATTAATCAGCTTCTATGTCAAGACCTCAGTTACCTGCCTCCAGAAAACACCCAACCAAAATTACAGCCGTAAGACATTTATGCTCTCCAACTGCAGCTTCTATGCCCTTATCCAGTATTGAAATGGAAACAAGTCCTTGCTCACGAAAACTGTAGCACGGTAGAGTAAGAAGGTAAGTGGGGATGGGGAGGAGGTAACCACTCCGCAGAAGGGGCCTGATCCACCTTTTGTTATTGTTTCCAACCACCGAGCGAGCCTACAGCCCTGTAACCTTGATGAGAGCCTGGTCAGCGGGTCTGCTCGGGGTCTCCTCTCCTCTTTCTCCTCCAACCACCGAGTGAGCCTACAACCCTGCCAGATTGATGAGAGCCTGGTCAGCGGGTCTGCTTGGGGTCTCCTCTCCTTTCTCCTCCAACCGCTGAGTGAGCCTACAACCCTGCCAGCTTGATGAGAGCCTGGTCAGCGGGTCTGCTCGGGATCTCCTCTCCTCTTTCTCCTCCAATCACCGAGTGAGCCTACAGCCCTGCCAGCTTGATGAGAGCCTGGTCAGCGGGTCTGCTCGGAGTCTCCTCTCCTCTTTCTCCTCCAACCGCCGAGTGAGCCTACAACCCTACCAGCTTGATAAGAGCCTGATCAACGGGTCTGCTCGGGGTATCCTCTCCTCTTTCTCCTCCAACCGTTGAGTGAGCCTACAGCCCTGCAAGCTTGATGAGAGCCTGGTCAGCGGGTCTGCTCGGGGTTTCCTCTAATCTTTCTCCTCCAACCGCCGAGTGAGCCTACAGCCCTGCCAGCTTGATGAGAGCCTGGTCAGCGGGTCTGCTCGGGGTCTCCTCTCCTCTTTCTCCTCCAATCACCGAGTGAGCCTACAGCCCTGCCAGCTTGATGAGAGCCTGGTCAGCGGGTCTGCTCGGGGTCTCCTCTCCACTTTCTCCTCCAACCGTCGAGTGAGCCTACATCCCTGCCAGCTTGATGAGAGCCTGGTAAGCGGGTCTGCTCGGGGTCTCCTCTCCTCTTTCTCCTCAAACCGACGAGTGAGCCTACAGCCCTGCCAGCTTGATGAGAGCCTGGTCAGCGGGTCTGCTCGGGGTCTCCTCTCCTCTTTCTCCTCCAACCGCCGAGTGAGCCTACAGCCCTGCCAGCTTCATGAGAGCCTGGTCAGCGGGTCTGCTTGGGGTCTCCTCTCCTCTTTCTCCTCCAACTACTGAGTGAGCCTACAACCCTACCAGCTTGATGAGAGCCTGGTCAGAGGGTCTGCTTGGGGTCTCCTCTCCTCTCTCCTCTAACCGCCGAGTGAGCCTACAACCCTGCCAGCTTGATGAGAGCCTGGTCAGCGGGTCTGCTCAGGGTATCCTCTCCTCTTTTTCCTCCAACCGCCGAGTGAGCCTACAGCCCTGCCAGCTTGATGAGAGCCTGGTCAGCGGGTCTGCTCGGGGTCTCCTCTCCTCTTTCTGTCCCTCGGCCAATGGCCATAGCTTGCTGAGGCGGAGGTGGGAGCGGCCTTGGGCCATGCCCCCACCCTAACGGATGAAATCTCCCTGGTACCGGATAAAATTTCCTTCCCCCCTGCGGAGGACCCCTTCCTGGTCCTTGAACTGGGCCTCCCGGTTGCCTCCAGCCCAACTTTGGGTGCACGGGCCCCCTTGGCTCCTCCCATCTCCTTCCCTCTTGCTGCCTTGTTCCTCCTGACTCTCTCTGCTCCCCCTTCGTCAACCTTGCTAACTTCCTCGCAAATGCCGGGTTTGCCGCCTCCATGGCTATCTCCTTTGCTGCCTTCTCCATCAATCCCTCAAAGGACAATGGTGCCCTCCGGGTTAGGCTCATGTTGAAGAAGCCTTCCCTCAACCCCACGGTGAAGGCCATCTGGAGGGCGAAACCATACACATCCTGGATGTCTAGGATCTCCTCCTGGAAACGATCCACGTACTGAGCCAAAGACTCGTCCGCCTTCTACTTGATCAGGAAGATGGACTCCGAGTTCTTATTCCTCTTCTTCGAGGTCGAGAAGCGCAGCTGGAAGCTCCTGCTCAGGTCTTCGAAGCAATAAATAGAACCCACCGGGAGTTGATGGAACCAGTCCCTGGCCTTATCCTTCAAAGTGATGGCGAAGATGCGACACTTGAAGGCATCTGTCATAGGTCTGATGGAGACCGTATCTTCAAACCATTGCAGTTGTTGGAGGGGATCATCCTTCCCCACGTAGTAGGTCATCTCCGGCTCGTGGAACCCTTCTGGAATGGGTGCCGAGAGGACCAACTCGCAGAAGGGAGATCCTCTCGCCGGTGGTCTCGCCAGGTCTACTCGCGCGACTAGCCCCGCGGGCGCGACGACACTCGCCAAGCTAGGGAAGAGCTCCCTTCCTTCCACCTATCGTCGGCTTCCTTCCGCCGCCACTTCCTTTCCCGATCGCCTCCCGGGTGTGTCCTCACCTATCTGTGCCGGCTCGACCCCCTCGCAGAGCGCGTGGTCCGGCACCTGGGGCGAGGGGGGGGGGGGTCTCGAACTCCCCTCTCCGTGCGAGCTGCTTCAGCATGTCCATGATCCCTCCAATGGACGACATGAACTCTGCCCTCCCGACGTACCCCCCTGACTCGGGGACCCCTCGTCTTCTCCTCCTGCATATCCCGCCATGAGGTAACCCTTCGTTCTTCCGCACAAGCTGATGTTCCACGCTCACCGCACCAAAAATGTTGGAACCAACAAGGTCGATTCCTCCTAAAGCTCGGAACTACTGGGGCAGCTCAAGCTTACTGCCTTAGGATCACACTCGAGGCGAAGAACTAGACCGGAGGCTCCAGCGAGGAGGTCCCACCTCGTACCCGGAAGAGACTAAAGCTCTTCCCCTCCCTAGCTAATGCTGAGCTAGGTGCCCTAGAAGAAGTGGAAGGAGTCAAGAAAGCTTGCCCTTCTAAGGCACCTTACCAGTCTATTTATAGGCCTCTGAACTGGGACTGCAAATAACCAATTTACACTGCCCTGAAATTACCAGAACATCCCCGGCTAGGTCTGCCAACAGACAAACTCCGTTGTCCATAAGGGCTAAATGCAGACCACCCGGGGTAAAAGGGTAAAACACCCCTGGGGCCCAAAAGGTGGGCCCGACCCTACCTGAACCGGCCTTGAACCAAAGTGGCACCTGACGAGAACTCCCCCATAGGGTTCTCTCGTATGGAGAGAGGGCTACCCCGGGAGAGAGCTCAACTCTTAGAGTCCTCTCGTGCGGTGAGCTAGTCACTCGCCGGGAAAGCTTCCCGTCTCGGCATTCACTTATCTGAGGTAACGCTCCACTTAGGCCATCCCGCTTAATGCAGTGAACCTCACTCCATGCCCTGCCTCCTGACACCTCTCTCCTGGTTCCTTTCGCCTGAGCCCTCTTGCTCGGCTCTCGTTGCCTGGGCCCTCTCGCTTGGGCCCTCTCGCTCGCCTGCAAGTCTGAGGTTGTACAGCGCCCATTAGGAGGGTCAGTCCTGCCCGCCTCTCCTAGGTGGGCCACCCTCGGCCCGTGCCTTCCCACGCGGGCCGTCTCCAACCCGCATCCCCAAGGCGAGCCAGCCCCAGCCCGCGCCTCCTGCCGAGTAGAGGCATTGAAGGGCTACTTGTGTAAGACCCTCCTCCCGGAACACAAAACACGGCACGAGAGGGGTCTTATGCCCAGAACAGCCGCCTTGCGGTAGTACTAGCACTCGGCCTAGCCTGTATCACAAGACGCCTATTCTGCCGGCTACAACCAATATCAGAAAATAACTGCCAAACCAACCATAATAATATGAAAGTCAAATCCACACCAAGCATATATCCATAATATTATAAATAAAGAAGCTACAGCAAGCTTCTAATATCAGAGTACGAGAACAAAATTGCCCCGAAGGGCTACAACAAAATCTCTCTCTCACTCACATCTGTAACCGACGGTAGCGACAGTACCGTCCCTTCAGGCCCTGTCACCCTGGCCTGGCTGTCCGTCTGCATAGCCTGCTGCTCCACCTGCGGGGTTTCCTCCTAAAAAGGAAGACGTAGCAACCGTTAGTCAAAAAGACTAAGTGGTTTCACATCTGCTCCCCCGGCGACTCCTCGGCACCGGGCGGAGAAAGGAACAAGTATAATAAATATATATCAGTAGTACAAGCAGGTGAAGTATGTGTACATATCATAAATAGCAATAGAACAGTATACAAATGAACAAGGTCTTATTTTACAATCTACAATCTACAGCAGCAAGAGAGTATATATCTAGAACAGTAAGTAACTCAACTTATATGGATGCCCATACAAGCATATAAGTTGAGGGTCGTTCAGCAGAAAGTAACTCATCGTATAGGAGTGCCAACACAAACTTATACCATGAGGGTCTTGTGTATGTAATGAAGTGCAATGCTATGTATGCAATGCAATGACACACCCATGATCAGGCACATGCAATCGCTATGTCGACACAGACTTATAGTTCCCACTATTCGAGCAGGTAGCTAACCTCTCAGGCATCAACCGTCGTGGCCAAACGGTGACAGTAGAGCGGGCATCTCCACTACTAGGATGGTCTACACACTACCTGGCCTAGGCCTCCGTACGCCTCAACGCTAAGAACACAACAGCGGAGCTCACATGCGTACTACGGCTCAGCGGGTTCTCCTAGGTAAATGTGCACCAAGATCCTAGCCCCGACTGGCCTATGGTATGACACGGAAGGAGCCTCGGAAATGAGCACGAGGACCAAGCCCAACCGTTCACTTGGCACGGAAGGAGCCTCGGGACGTGAACACCGAGGACCAAGCCCAACCGCCCAAGGTCAAACTATCAACTCCCATCGGTGTGATGATTGGCGAGCCCGTAGACCTGCCACACTATCCTTAACCCGGGATTACGACACCGCGTGTCGACTCACACCGCATGCAATTCCACAATTCATGGCATGGAAGGAGCCTCGGAGAAAGCACGAGAACCAAGCCCAACCATCCAACGAATACGGATGGAGCCTCGGGACGTGAACACCGAGGACCAAGCCCAACCGTCCAATTTTATCCAACTCAACCTCATTCCCATTAGTGACAGTCAACACCGCACTTGTTAACTTCCACAATGCTACCCGTAGGGAGACGACACTCTAAGCATTGGACTATCCATTCCCTTCCATCAATTCATTATACATCAGAGCCATAGTTTAATCATTTACAAATCCTTCCACATGAATTCAACATATTATAAATAATGCGCATAATGGTGATCTACCAAATATAACAAAGCCTTTCATTCACTTAGGCTTGATTCACATCTCGGCATAGGAATTCAAGTCCTCAAACATCAACCTTCACATTACCTCAGTGATTAACACAAAAGAATTCACCCAACCTCGAGATGGATCGCAACATCTATTCCATCGAATCCAAGTTCATATTGTAATCACCTAGAATTATATGTAATCTGGTCAACAACTTTGACTGAGGATTCCCGTGGCTACAGGTATCGCCTGAAAAAGTGCAACCACTCGTTGGAAAGGTAATTTCAAGGGCTACGACTTTCGTGTTTAGTCGAAAGCCCAGATCCGACCCTTTCTTGCTTAAAAGTAGCCAAGAAGGTCGCTGTGTGTAGAACACAGATTCTGCACGCATCTTGAAGCGAAGTGAACGGCATCCGTTCATCTTCCGCCTCAAGCGATTTTCCCCAAATCACAACCAGAAGTTCCTTCACCCTTATTCTCCCTCTTGAGGCCATTTCGTCTTCACGAGACCACCCATATCATCACTTTGAAGCGAGGAGAGGTTGAAGATGACTAAGCTTTAGAACACAAGTTCTAGCATGGCCTTCCTAGAAAGCTTCATCTCACACATCAAGACTCTTTTGAGTTGATGTATCGCCTAAGAATAGCTACAGATTTAGCACCAAGGGAGAGGGGAGGAAACTCACTTCATTTCCGGTGTTTCCTCCGTTGCCGGCCATGGATCGCGTTACCCTTCTCAACGACATCCTTGCCTTCGTTAGCAGTGTTCTTCCACGGAAACGTCGGAGCTTTTCCTCTAGAATCCGGCTCCGGCGACCTGCGATATCCTCCTCTTCCGCTCCCGTCGGCTTTGCACAGTGATGGCTCGGCAAGAATGAACGGATCCGATGGCTAGGGTTTGGTTTACTCCCATTTATATTACAAATTAGGTTAAGTCCCTTCCTCCACGTGTCACTCTCTAATTGGACCGCCCAAATTAGGTTTCATTTGAAGTGACCGGTCCAAGGATCATTCAGCACGAATCCCGGAGTCCGGTTCGGTCCGCCTGTACAAGCCGGTGAATCTGCCTGGGCGCAGAAAACGCACAAGTCAAATTCGGCGGGAATCAGCCAGTGATTCTCGTCAATCGGCGAGTATTAGCGGGTCATTCTCGACGAATTCGTCGAGTATCAACAATGATACTCGACGATTTTCCCTTAGCCGTTTTATCGGGCATCCTGTCGTTGTGTGCGTTGAGTATCAGTTGGCGATACTCGACGGTCGGTGGGTATCACCAGGTATTCTCGGCGATCGGTGAGAATCGTCAGGCATTCTCGACGATTTTCCCTTAGCCTACTGCAGTTCTGAGTCCGACGGGTATCCACCACCGATACCCGTCGAATCGGCGAGTATCAACCTCCATTCTCGACGATCGACGAGCTAGCATCAACCTCCATTCCCGTCGATTTTTACTTGGCCGAGTTCACTCATCTCGGCTACTGGTTGGGGTATCCTTGAACCCAACCCTACACTTATTCAATGCACCTGACACCTCGCGTCAGTGCACCCCGAGCCCGAGTTGAGTCTCTTGACTCAGAACACGTGCGAGGGGCCTAGCGCGAATTGGGACGTTACAAATCCTATAAACAAAATAAAAAGATTTCGTCCCCGAAATCGGGCTGAGGTCGTGGGGAGTAAAGCATACAGAAAACAAAATATGCTTTTAAATAAAATTACCTGAAGCAAACAACTCTGGGTAGCGTCTTTGCATCAAATCCATTGGCTCCCATGTGAATTCCTCCTTCCCATGATTAGACCATATCACTTTTACCAAGGGGACTCTTTTGCGGCGCAAGGTTCTTATCTCATTATCAACGATCCGCACCGGCTCCAGTCGCACAGATCTGTCAGACGCCACAGTACCATCAGTTGTGGGGATGTATTGTTCGGGCCACAACAGCGCCTTCCGAAGCGACGATACATGGAACACATCGTGGAGATTCTCTAGCTCGGGCGGTAGTTCCAGCCGGTAGGCCAAAGGGCCAACCCTTTCCAATATGACATAGGGCCCAACATACTGTGGACTGAGCTTCTTCACTCCTCGCACTCGTGACACTCCATGCATCGGTCGAATTTTTAGAAACACCTTATCACCCACTTAAAATTCCACCATACGGTGCCTTGCGTTGTAATACTTTGCCTACCGACTTTAAGCCTCCAACATGCGATCCCTTATCAGCCTAACCACTGCATCAGTGTCATTTATGTACTCAATTCCCAAAGTCTTCGGGTCTTCATCTTGCACCCAAGACAAGGGGGTCCTACACCTCCTTCCATATAGGGCTTCATGGGGCGCCATGCCAATACAAGCTTGATGGCTATTGTTATAGGAGAATTCCACCAAGGGCAAGAGTCTTTCCCATGGCTCTCCCCTATCTATCACACACAACCTCAACAGATCTTCCAATGTTCGGATGGTCCGCTCAGACTGTCCGTCCGTCTGAGGATGAAATGCGGTACTGAAGGTAAGACGTGAGCCCAAATACGTCTGTACCGCCTTTCACTCCTTGGAGGTGAAATGACCATCACGGTCCGAAACTATCGTCTTGGGTACGTCGTGATACCGTACAAATTGTTCCACAAACAGGCGTACCAAGACATCCACATGAGCCTCCTTCTTCATAGGAATGAACCGGGCAACCTTCGTCAGGCGATCAACGATCACCCACACTGAATCATTCCCTGAGTGGGAGCGAGGTAGCCCATGTATGAAGTCCATGGATATATCCTCGAACTTCCATTCGGGGATTGGCAATGACTGTAATAGGCCACCGGGGCTCCTACATCCGCCTTCACTCTTTGGCAGGCTTCACAATACGTGACAAAGTACCAGACATCTTTCTTCATCCCTGGCCAACACATCGTCTTCCGTAAGCCGGCGTACATCTTTGAAATTCCTGGGTGCACTGAATATTGAGAGCAATGTGCTTCTCTCATAATATCCTCCCGGATTCTACCACCTTTGGGAATGTAGAGTAGGCCGCGAAAGTAAATGAGGCCGTCCTTTAGTGTGTACTCGTCGGTAGTCCCGTCTTCGATTAACTTTATTGCCGGGGCCAAAGTCGCATCCAATCCTTGCTCCACTCGGATCCGGTCCCGGATATCACAAACTATGCTCATGATGGAAAGGTACTCCGTATATTCCGAAGAAGTCTTAAATATTAAGGTGATGTCCATCTCCTCGATCATCCGTGCCAACTCCATGCTCATCAATCGAGATTCTGGGTTCGAGCCGGGTACTTTCCTACTCAACGCATCGGCTACCGAGTTTGCTTTTCCGGGGTGGTAGTTCAAGGTGAACTCATAGTCGCATAGAAACTCTAACCACCGCCGTTGTCTTAAGTTCAATTCCTTCTGGGTATGGACGTACTTCAAATTTTTATGATCCGAGAAAATTTCGCAGTGGACGCCGTATAGATAATGCCTCCATACCTTCAAGGCGAACACCACTGCTCCTAGCTCCAAATCATGCACCGGGTAATTGATTTCATGCTTCTTCAATTGTCTTGAAGCATAAGCAATTACGTGCCCGTGCTGCATCAACACCGCTCCCAACCCCTGATAAGATGCGTCCGTGTAAACTTGGAATCCTTCCTTCCCAGACGGAAGGACAAGGATGGGGGCGGAGGTAAGTCTATCCTTCAATTCCTAGAATGCCGCTTCACACTGGGGTGTCCACTCAAATGACACTCCTTTCTTTGTCAAGGAAGTAAGCGGGAGGGCAATCTTGGAGAATCCTTTTACGAACTTGCTGTAGTATCCGACAAGTCCAAGAAAACTCCTCACATCGGCCGCTGACTTCAAAGGTGACCACTCCTTCACGGCACGTACCTTGGCCGGATCCACAGCTAGTCCAGCCCCACTGATTACGTGACCCAAGAAAGCAACTTCCCTAAGCCAGAATTCACACTTGCTAAACTTGGCGAACAGGGCGTGCTCCTTTAACCTCTCCAGTACCAAGGCCAAATGTCCGACATATTCTTCCTCCGTCTTCGAGTAGACCAGGATGTCGTCAATGAACACAATGACGAAAACATCTAAGTAGGGCTCAAACACTTTATTCATCAAGCTCATGAAAGCTGATGGGACATTGGTGAGTCCAAACGGCATCACTGTGAACTCATATAAGCCGTACCTTGAGCTGAAAGCCATTTTCTATATATCATCCTCCGGTATTCTCAATTGGTAGTACCCCGAGCGCAAGTCTAGCTTGGAGAACCAATGAGCTCCCACCAGTTGGTCGAACAACTCATCGATCTGAGGTAACGGGTAGGTGTTCCGTACTGTCAGTCGGTTGAGTTCCCGATAGTCTATACATAAACGCAGGGTTCCATCTTTCTTCTTGACGAATAGAACAGGGGCTCCCCAAGGCGACGAGATGGGGCGAACAAACCCTGATTCTACCAACTCCTGCAATTGCACTCTAAACTCCGTAAGTTCTTTTGGGGCCATCCGATAAGGGGTCCTGGAGACAGGCTTACCTCCTGGTACAAGATTAATCTAAAAATCCACTTCTCTATGCGGGGGTAACCCTGACAATTTCTCGGGAAATATCTCAGGGAAATCCTGTGCTACCCGCACATCCTTCACATCTACCTTCATCTCTTTTAGTTCGAATCGTATCATGTAGACTTCATCCCCTCTCATATGAGCTTTCAAGGTCTGGATTGAGGATAACAATATTCGTGGTGCGAAATTTATACCTTGGAAGACTACATCAGTATCCCCATGTCTCAAATAGATACGCTTCTCCGCACAGTCGATTCTTGCATGGTGCCAATCCAGCCACGCCATACCCAGAATGAGGTCGAACTCTGGTATTCTCAAAATTGTGGCAGGGGTATCAAAGGTCTTTCCCCCAATGGTTATCTCTAACTCACACTTCGCGGTTGCCGTCATCTCAGATCCGTCTGGGAGGCGTACTCTTCGAGCAATACCAGTGAAATATTGCACTCCGTGTATATCTTTGATGAAGTCTTCAGACACGAATGAATGTGAGGCACCGGTGTCAAATAACGTATAAGCCGGTTTCCCGCCGACCATCACGGTGCCTAAGTGTCATTAATAATACTCAAGCTAGACATCTAGTATATCTCAAGCAACTAGAGGATATTAATGGAAGCAAAATGACTAATTCAAATCGTACCTGCAATCATCTCTTGAGGGTTCCGCTCTTGAGTCATGTCTAGGGCATACATCTGATCTCGAGCGGGTCCGGGGTTTCTTCCTCGTGGTCCTCGTCCTCGACCACGCACATACCCTCTCCCCTGCGGGGCTGCTGGAGGGAGAGCGAAAGGCGCATCTCCAAACAGTTGCGTGCAGTAGCGTCGAATGTGGCCCGGTTGGTTGCATTCAAAGCACACTCGTTCCTGCCTTCCGCCGTGTTGCTGAAACTGTGGAGGTGGAGGTAATGCTGGCGGTTGTGGAACCGGGCGCTCCTCTCTAAAGTTCTGGGGGAAACGCCCGCCACCCCTCCGATATCCTCTTCCTCTTTTATTGTCAAATCTCCTTCTGTTGCTGGGGCCTGCTTCCATCACGCCTTCCGCTGGCCTCTTACCACTTCCCAAGTGGTCCGCTTCCAATCTCTTTGCCATATCAATAATCTCCGCCAGACTAGAGTCCGCTATAAACAAAAGGGCTTGCCTTAGAGGATCTCGCAAGCCTTTGTAGAATCGTTTGGCGTACCCTCTATCATCCAGCTCATAGGAGTCGGCGAATCTAGCCAGGTGCTGAAACTCCCGTTGGTACTCCGTCACCGACATGGACCCTTGCTTTAGTTGCAAAAATCTCTCTTCCAGACCATCCCGAGCGGCCGAGGGGATGAAATGCTCTAAGAAGGCTTCGGAGAATTCGCTCCAACTAATGTCCGTGTACAATCTTCCACGAAAAGTGGAGCCCATGAGGGACTTCCACCACCTTTTGGCGTGCATCTCTAAGAGTATCACCACAAGGGTCACCGCCATGTTGTTTGGACATCTTATTCCTGCCAACAACTCTTGTATAGTGTCGAGCCACTCTTCCGTACGCACCGCCGACTCTGTCCCAATATAAGCGGGAGGGGAGAGAGCTCGGAAAACGCTTAACCATCTAGATCACGGACCCTGTTGTTGTACAGGTGTCTGCTGAGATTGGGACCTAAAGGC
Organism: Platanthera zijinensis; assembly: GCA_039513925.1. NCBI lineage: Eukaryota > Viridiplantae > Streptophyta > Magnoliopsida > Asparagales > Orchidaceae > Platanthera > Platanthera zijinensis. Next base: position 117,615,962 of record CM077094.1, read on the forward strand.
ATCCAGAATAGCGGTGAGCGTCTGCCCCAGCTCTGATTGTTGGAATTGTGTAGGTACGGACGGGGCGGGGGTTCCCCTTACTGGCTCAACATGTGCTGGGATCTACACATAAGGTACAAACCTAGGGTTAGGTTGGCTAATCTAAGGTTAAAGATGGACAACTTAGTGTGAATTACATATGGGCACACCACTGCTTCCGCTAAGTCAGCTTGTCCCCAAACTGACCAATCAAACGGGGGTGGCACCATTGTTAAGTGACTTTCGCCTTGGAGGATCGTAGCAAGCTGATACCATTTGTAAGACTCCCCTCCCGGAACACAAAACACGGCATGAGAGGGGTCTTATGCCCAGAACAGCCGCCTTGCGGTAGTACTAGCACTCGGCCTAGCCTGTATCACAAGACGCCTATTCTGCCGGCTACAACCAATATCAGAAAATAACTGCCAACCCAACCATAATAATATGAAAGTCAAATCCACACCAAGCATATGTCCATAATATTATAAATAAAGAAGCTACAACAAGCTTCTAATATCAGAGTACGAGAACAAAATTGCCCCGAAGGGCTACAACAAAATCTCTCTCTCACTCACATCTGTAACCGACGGTAGCGACGGTACCGTCCCTTCAGGCCCTGTCACCCTGGTCGGGCTGTCCCTGCATAGCCTGCTGCTCCACCTACGGGGTTTCCTCCTAAAAAGGAAGACGTAGCAACCATTAGTCAAAAAGACTAAGTGGTTTCACATCCGCTCCCCCGGCGACTCCGCGGCACCGGGCGGAGAAAGGAACAAGTACAATAAATATATATCAGTAGTACAAGCAGGTGAAGTATGTGTACATATCATAAATAGCAATAGAACAGTATACAAATGAACAAGGTCTTATTTTACAATCTACAATCCACAGCAACAGGAGAGTATATATCTAGAACAATAAGTAACTCAACTTATATAGGTGCCCATACAAGCATATAAGTTGAGGGTCGTTCAGCAGAAAGTAACTCATCATATAGGAGTGCCCACACAAACTTATACAATGAGGGTCTTGTGTATGTAATGAAGTGCAATGCTATGTATGCAATGCAATGACACACCCATGATCGGGCACATGCAATCGCTATGTCGACACAGACTTATAGTTCCCACTATTCGAGCAGGTAGCTAACCTCTCAGGCATCAACCGTCGTGGCCAAACGGTGATAGTAGAGAGGGCATCTCCACTACTAGGCTGGTCTCCACACTACCTGGCCTAGGCCTCCGTATGCCTCAATGCTAAGAACACAACAGCGGAGCTCACATGCGTACTACGACTCAGCGGATTCTCCTGGGTAAATGTGCACCAAGATCCTAGCCCCGACTGGCCTATGGTATGACACGGAAGGAGCCTCGGAAATGAGCACGAGGACCAAGCCCAACCGTTCACTTGGCACGGAAGGAGCCTCGGGACGTGAACACCGAGGACCAAGCCCAACCGCCCAAGGTCTAACTGTCAACTCCCATCGGTGTGATGATTGGCGAGCCCGTAGACCTGCCACACTATCCTTAACCCGGGATTACGACACCACGTGTCGACTCACACCACATGCAATTCCACAATTCATGGCATGGAAGGAGCCTCGGAGAAAGCACGAGAACCAAGCCCAACCATCCAACGAATACGGATGGAGCCTCGGGACGTGAACACCGAGGACCAAGCCCAACCGTCCAATTTTATCCAACTCAACCTCATTCCCATTAGTGACGGTCAACACCGCACTTGTTAACTTCCACAATGCTACCCGTAGGGAGACGACACTCTAAGCATTGGACTATCCATTCCCTTCCATCAATTCATTATACATCAGGGCCATAGTTTAATCATTTACAAATCCTTCCACATGAATTCAACATATTATAGATAATGCGCATAATGGTGATCTACCAAATATAACAAAGCCTTTCATTCACTTAGGCTTGATTCACATCTCAGCATAGGAATTCAAGTCCTCAAACATAAACCTTGACATTACCTCAGTGATTAACACAAAAGAATTCACCCAACCTCGAGATGGATCGCAACATCTATTCCATCGAATCCAAGTTCATATTGTAATCACCAAGAATTATATGTAATCTGGTCAGCAACTTTGACTGAGGATTCCCGTGGCTACAGGTATCGCCTGAAAACATGCAACCACTCGTTGGAAAGGTAATTTCAAGGGCTACGACTTTCGTGTTTAGTCGAAAGCCCAGATCCGAACCTTTGTTACTTAAAAGTAGCCAAGAAGGTCGCTGCGTGTAGAACACAGATTCTGCACGCATCTTGAAGCGAAGTGAACGACATCCGATCATCTTCCTCCTCAAGCGATTTTCCCCAAATCGCAACCAGAAGTTCCTCCACCCTTATTCTCCCTCTTAAGGCCATTTCCTCTTCACGATACCACCCCTATCATCACTTTGAAGCGAGGAGAGGTTGAAGATGACTAAGCTTTAGAACACAAGTTCTAGCATGACCTTCCTAGAAAGCTTCATCTCACACATCAAGACTCTTTTGAGTCAATGTCTCGCCTAAGAATAGCTACAGATCTAGCACCAAGGGAGAGGGGAGGAAACTCACTTCATTTCCGGCGTTTCCTCCGTTGCCGGCCATGGATCGCGTTACCCTTCTCCGCGGCATCCTTGCCTTCGTTAGCAGTGTTCTTCCACGGAAACGGCGGAACTTTTCCTCCAGAATCTGGCTCCGGCGACCTGCGATATCCTCCTCTTCCGCTCTCGTCGGCTTTGCACAGTGACGGCTCGGCAAGAATGATCGGATCCGATGGCTAGGGTTTGGTTTACTCCCTTTTATATTACATATTAGGTTAAGTCCCTTCCGCCACGTGTCACTCTCTAATTGGACTGCCAAAATTAGGTTTCATTTGAAGTGACCGGTCCAAGGATCATTCAGCACGAATCCCGGAGTCCGGTTCGGTCCGCCTGTACAAGCCGGTGAATCTGTCTGGGCGCAGAAAACGCACAAGTCAAATTCGACGGGAATCAACCAGTGATTCCCGTCGATCGGCGAGTATTAGCGAGTCATTCTCGACGAATTCGTCGAGTATCAACAATGATACTCGACGATTTTCCCTTAGCCGTTTTATCGGACATCCTGTCGTTGTGTGCGTTGAGTATCAGTTGGCGATACTCGACGGTCGGTGGGTATCACCGGGTATTCTCGGCGATCGGTGAGAATCGTCAGGCATTCTCGACGATTTTCCCTTAGCCTACTGCAGTTCTGAGTCCGGCGGGTATCCACCACCGATACCCGTCAAATCGGCGAGTATCAACCTCCATTCTCGACGATTGACGAGCATAAACCTCCATTCCCGTCGATTTTTACTTGGCCGAGTTCCCTCATCTCGGCTACTGGTTGGGGTATCCTTGAACCCAACCCTACACTTATTCAATGCACCTGACACCTCGCGTCAGTGCACCCCGAGCCCGAGTTGAGTCTCTTGACTCAGAACACGTGCGAGGGGCCTAGCGCGAATTGGGACGTTACAACTCGCCCAGTCGCCAATGGGGGGAATCCCCTGCCATTTCGCCCCTACAGGCCTTCCCTTAGCTAGTTAGAACTGCGGAGTCTCGCTGTTGGCAGACCTGGGTGTACTGCACATAGCCGGTCAGGACAGTGGAGTTCGGCTGTTGGTAGGCCAGCCCAAGTGGTTTTCAGTAATTTCAGGTCAGCAAAGGTTAGTTATTTTCAAACAGTTTTCAGAAATCTATAAATAGGACCCAAGGGGTACCTCAAAAGGCATGCTCACTTATCTCCCAGTCTCCTAGCGCTTTCTGAGGTACCTTAGCCCGTCATTTTGCTAAGGAGGGGAAGCACTAAGTGATCTTTCGGGTGTGTGGTGGGACCTCCGCGTCGAGCCCTTGGTCTAGTCCTTTGCTCTTTTTTCCTTAGTTGTTTTTCTTGCAGGAGCAAAGTAAGTGTGTGATCACCCCTTCCCCAAGGGTGAACTCCACAAGAGACTGATTTTCGATTTCAACAAGTTATCCCTCCCTTTTTTAGCACTACCTAGACAGGGCTAACCCACTTACTATCTGAAATAGGATAGATAATTCCTGCATCTAAGAGTTTCATAACCTCGCCCTTTACAACTTATTTCATGTTCGAATTTATACGGCGCTGAGGTTGGATTGAATTACGCGAATTATCTTCCATTAGAATTTTGTGGGTGCAGAATTATGGGCATATGCCCTTGATATCAGATATATGCCAGGCAATAGCTTGGCGATGTTTACGTAAAACTAGAAGGAGTTTGTCATTTTGTAATTCAGTTAAGTAGGTCGAAACTATCACTAGTAGCTTAAATTCCTTTTCTAAGAAGGCATACCTAAGATGTTCGGGTAGTTCCTTTAATTCTAGGGTAGGGGGTTCTTCATACGACATTTTGGAAATTCTTTCTTTTTCAAAAACAATGTCTTCGTAGAATTTTTCTTTATACAAAAAATTGAAATGGGTGGAGCTAGTGGCCATGATGGCTTCTTGCAGAGATTCAATTGGAAGAGTAGAGGAAGAACAAAAATCAGAAAATTTATTTTCACTTTCATAAAGGCAGCAGGAAGATTCTTCACCTAAGGCATCTAAGAAAAAACAGGAGTCGTCATTCTCTAGGGTATTCTTCATTGAGGGGGTTATAGAGAAGGTCACTTCATTGTCGTCTACTCGTAGGAAGAGCTTACCATTGCTTACGTCAATGATAGCTCGAGAGGCGGCAAGGAAGGGTCGACCAAGGATCAAGGAAACCTCGACGTCTTCTTCGATGTCCAATATGACGAAATCCACCGGGAAGATGAAATTGTCGACTTTAACTAAGACATCCTCCACGATTCCTAATAGGTATGAAAGGAGGGAGTTATTCAGATCTACTCTAGAGGGGGAGGGGGTGAATAGAGTGTTTAAAACTTTTGGTTGTTTTATGCTATCCTATCAGAGTTAAAAATAGGTGATACCAAAAATTAAATAAATAAAAGAAAACTAGAGAGCTATTCTAAATATCACAGCAAATAGCAAGAACAATAAGAGAAAGAGCAACCAGAAGACACAAGAAATTATAGTGGTTCCCCAAATCTGGGTACATCCACTCTTCTACCACCCTGGTAGGAATCACTCTCAAGTTTTTGATCAGGTTACTGCCACCAAGTAATATCTATTTCTAGGGAGATATTGCAACCCTTCTGGCTTTTGATCAGGTGCCGGAAAACCACTTGAAGTCTTTTGATCAGGAGACCTCACAACCAGGAATTACTTTTTAAGGAAGTAAGAACCCCGTACACAGAGGGGGGAAAGAAAGAGTTGAGTTGTCTTCTCTTTTCTCAAGCAAATGAGAGATGACTTGAGAGTGATCCTGATGGAGTCAAGGCTTGTCTTAATGATCTTGATTGGTTCAGGAATCCAAAGCCTTGTACAGGGTGTAGGTCTTGAATTCCAGAAAGCTGAGACTGATTGAAGATGAATGTCTCTACAGGCTTCTTGGATGAACACTTATATGAAGAACTGAAAGCTATTTTTTTTGTCTTGTGTTCTCTAAGAAAATCTATCAATGTCTTCTGCATAATAATTCTCTATGACTTTTATTCTCTGAGTATCTTTGCTTTGAATAATTCTAAACTAAATTTGAAATGACACACATTGATTGACTTCAGGAATCACGGGAACTCGTGCAATGGCTATAAGAGAATTAACTCATTTCCCTAACTGTCCCGAGAATGACTGTATAATAACTCTGTGAATACCAGTAATTAATGCTTGCCAAGGAACGACTATATTCAGAGAATATATGCATTAATCACTCAGAGTCATATAAGCAATATAATAATCCGTCAATAAGAAAAACAATAACTGCAGGGAATAAAATGTTGATCTGGCAGTAATCGTCGATCTGGTCCTAAGATCGTCGAACTCAAACATCCTCTATCGTCGATCTGAGCCCTGTGTTCGTTGACCTTAAAATCTGCATTCTAAACTGGGCTTCAAGATCGTCAAACTGAGATGGTTGATTGTCGATCTCTATCCTGAAAGTAGATAGGAGATCGTCAAACTAAGTTCAGCGATCGTCAACCTCAGCATTTAGAGATTTAACTCTGAGATCGTCGAACGTAAAACGAAGATCGTCGAGCTCTCTTTAGAGATCGTCGAGCTCTCTTCAGAGATCGTCGAATGAATTTTCTGTCTTGTTCAGTCTCTGCTGTCTTCTAAGTCTCTGATGTCTTGGTCTTGTCTCACTGAGTTGTTGACCTAATTGACACCTAAGACACTAGAATAGACCCTGTCTATACAATGTGGGTCTGACTTAGCCTAGATTAGTGAACCTAGCCCAAATCCAAACTAGGGATCCAACAATCTCCCCCTATTTGGGTGAGGTCACTAAGCAAAATAAAAGAATACAACAACAAAACTAAACAAACATATCTGTCATGAATGATAAGAAAAATTCAACAGATATTTACAATAAGAGATATAGACATAAAAATAAAATAGTACTAAGACTTGCCAGAAGCTGGCTTAGTAAATTGAATTCTTCTTTTTTGATCTTCTGCTTGCTGTCTTATCATTTTTATGTCAGCTTCACTAAGAACTTTTATGGATGTTGCTTTGGGAACAATTTCCACAGGGTGAACCTGCATATAAGCATTAGTATCAAAAACATTCTTATCAATATCAAATTATTCAAAATCTTTCTCCCTGTACTTGGACATTGTTGAAAATTAAGAAGGATCAGCTCCTTCTTTTCTAGCTTTGTTTATCTGGGAGAGAGCAATCAATTCATGAAACCTAGCCATCCTGAAGTTTGGATCTAGCTCAGGTTCATACTGTGAAGAATCTTCTTTTGAATCAAGAGAGATCTTTAGATGCTTCCTGTGCCTGATTGACTGTTCTTGGAATTTTGTTTCTGTTGCTTTATGCTGAGACTGACTGTCATGGAGATTTGGAGGAGGTATGACTTCACTGAACTTTCTAGGAATTCTGAATCTCCTGCTAGAATCTGAACAAACTTCTTTGTCAGCCTGATCATACTGTCTACCTCTCTTTCTTGAATAACCCTTAGAGTAAGACCTGGATGGTCTAATGTGAGAGTGAGGGGCATAAGAACTCTGCTGCTGGGAGGAGGTAGCAGTCCTAGAAGCAACATTCTCACTAACACTTGCTGAAGGAGGAGGAGGAGGTGATGGATCCTTCCTGAAAACTTTGACAGGAGAGGAACCAGTCTTTCTCCTTTTCTTTTGAACCTTCATCTCATTCTTGGAAAATCTCATCCAGTGAGGAGAAGTTGATGTGAGAGTAATATTGTGTCTAATGAAGTAAGGAGTGTCATCTTGAGGATTAGACTTAGGCACTTCCTTCACTGGAGCTTTTCTTTTCTTGGTCACTTTCTTCTTCTTGCTGACATCCGGATCTGAGTCATAATCTAAAACTATATCTAAATCATTATCAGATAAGCCTAGTGGATTATCATACAAATCATAAATCTCTTTGATAAGTGAAAGTTCTTCACCTGCATCAGCAGCCATAACTTCATCCAAGTCTGGGACTAGAGAAGTAGAACAGACATAGGTTGGAGGAGAGAAATTCTTGGGCTCTGAAATCTCAACCTCTGGCATACTGATAAGCTCACCCCTTGGAGCTGCAAAGAGCTCAGGCACTGGAGCTGAAAGACTCTGAAGAAGCTGATGTAAAATATCAGTGCTCACTGGAGCAGTATAACATACAATATCTGTACAATATGGATGAATTTCAAAAGAAGGTATTATGTTAAAAGAGAGATCAAAAAGATCTAAGATAGCAGACAGTTCTCCTAAAGGATGTACAGTATGTCCAACAGAAAGAGTTTCTACTTCCAAAGAATCCAAAGAATCATCTGTTAGAAATGTTTCAAGCTCTGCATCTATTAACACTGTATCCTCAAGCTCCATATCTATCAAAACTGTATCTACAACTGCCAAAACTGTAACTGTTGGAGGAGGAGGGACTTCTTCACTGGACATCTCCCTCTGCCTGGTAGCAGTAATTTCTGCTGCAAGACCCCTAGATGAAGAAGGGCCAGAGAAAGAGGCAACAAAAGAATTGAAAGAGGCCAGTAGAGGTGCAATGACATCCTCTACAATGGTTTTGATGGTATGGGTGAGGAGAGCAATGAGAGCAGATGATGTGGATGGTAGGGATGAAGTAGAATGTCCACAAGCTGTACAGATGGTGGAAATGGTAGGTTGAGTGGTTGATTAAGGGATAACCATTTGTTTTGGATGGGGGGAGGGAGGGGAAGGTTCATGAGATTCATGAGATAGTAAATGAGTTGGGGAAGGGGAAGGTGAAGGAGTTGGTGTTGAAAAGTTAAGATAAAAGGTTGGTGAGGTTTGGATAGAAATGTTAGTGGTAGGGATCTCTTTTAAATAATTTGGTAGAGGGGATAGTGGAGGAGGAGATGCTGGAGGAGGGCTTGGTGGTGGAGTTGATGGATGTGAAAAGGGAGAAGTTTGTCTAGCTGGGGATGGAGAAACAGGTCTAGCTGGGGATAAAGGAGGAGGAGGAATCTCTGGCTCATCTTCCCTAGAGTGAGGAGTGACTTAAACAGTCCTTGTGTCCTCAGAAGCCCGGAGGGTGGAGGGAGCCCTAGAGGGCTTTGAGATAGTCCTCTCCCATTTTCCAAAGAGAACTGGGGTTAGCCTCTTGGAAGCATTGATGAAGGTTGTTGGGGATGTCAACAGCTCAGGGCATTTTTCAGTGAGAAAAATCCATAGAATCCTTCCAAGAGAGACCTCTCTCTTATTTGTCTTCTTCCTAATCAACTCAAACAAGGTTTCAGCCCAATTTACTGCCTTTTGATTAACCAAGTCACTCATCAAAAGAAACTGGAGCCTGGATATGTTATCATGGGCAGTGTGCTTCTTAAGCAGCACTTTACCCACAATATCTGTCAAGAACTTGTATTGAGGAGACAAGTTCTTATTCAGAAGCTTGTTACGGTTTGCATCAGCATGATCCATTCTGGAAAGAATGGCATCAAATTCTTATTTATCCAAATCAATATCATCTTCTCCATTAACAAAACCGTAAATTTCAGTAAGAACGACATGGGTTAGACTTACCGCCTGTCCAAAAATAGTTACTACCAACGACTGTTCGTCTGATGATGAAGTATAAGCCCATTCCTTGGTTTCTGTCATTGGCAACTTCATCCTTATCGTCATCAACTTCTATAACTTCGGCGCATCAAACAGTTTCAACACGTCCTGAAAAATCTGATCACTATGCTTGAATGATTCTAGATCAATATCAAAACAAGAATCAAATTTCATGCTTGACAAAATCGCCGCTGTAAGTGCCATTTGAGAGTTCCTGTAGAGAAAAACAAATATCAAGTGTAGAAGGGAAATGGAAAGCGCAGGACTATTTCCGTCTAAACCCTAGATTACAAGGTTTAGGAAAAAGAAGAGACGGGATTAGTCAAGCGAATTAACTACTAAAACAACTTCAAAACCGAGGTTGGGAAATATTTTAATATAAAATGAGTTCGGTAACCTCAGATCAAGGAGAAGGAATAAATCGTCGATCTCAGATTGATGATAAATTCTCTGAACCAAAAATCGTCGATCTCCGTTCGGCGATAATTGTTTCACTAAGAAGTGATCGTTGATCTCCGTTCGACGATCGACTTCACGAGACGTTAGCAAATCGTCGATCTAAGTTCGATGATCTGTCAACAAATCGTCGAGCTCAGATAGAAATTTAAATAATCACATCTTCATTAATCATACCTAGCTGATTCATGAAGAATAGATGCTTCTTTTCATCCAAGGGTTTGGTGAAAATATCTGCCCTTTGCAAATCAGTTGGGATGAAGGTGAGATTAATTTTCTTTTTGTCTACACACTCCCTAATGAAATGATGCCTTATATCTATATGCTTAGTCCTAGAATGATGGACTGGATTCTGTGCTATAGAAATAACACTAGTACTATCACAAAATATAGTTTAATTATTTAAGTTGTATCCATAGTCTAGTAGCTGATTTTGTATCCACAACATCTGAGAACACCAACTGCCAGCTGCTATGTATTCAGCTTCTGCTATTGATATAAACACAAATGTCTGCTTTTTACAAAACCAAGAGACAAGCCTAGCACCCAGGAACTGACATGTTCCAGAGGTACTTTTCCTATCTACTCTACATCCAGCAAAGTAAGCATCTGAGTATCCAGTCAACTCAAATTCTGACTCAGCGGGATACCAGAGTCCTAGATTTGGGCAACTCTTTATATATCTCAAAATCCTTTTAAGTAAAATAAGGTGGGATTATTTGGGGTTCACCTGGAACCTAGCACAAAGACATATGGAAAACATGATATCTGACCTACTTGCTGTGAGATATTACAGGGACCCAACAATTGCCCTATATAATTTCTAATCAACAGGTTTTCCATTCTCATCAAAGTCAATCAAAGCATTGGTAGCCATGGGTGTTTTCTTAGCTGAGGCACTAGTCATCCCAAACCTTTTGATCAGCTCATTAGCATACTTAGATTGGGATAAGAAAATGCCATCAGGTGCCTGCTTGACTTGGAGACCAAGGAAGTAGGAGATCTCATCCATACTAGTCATCTCAAACTTTGAATGCATAAGGTTAGAAAACCTCTTGCATAGTTTGGGATCTATAAAGCCAAATATTATGTCATCTACATATATTTGTACTAACAATATTTTGTCATGATGATGCTTTATAAATAAAGTTCTATCTACTATGCCTCTAGAGAATCTATGTTCTGACAAGAAGCTAGCTAGGGTCTCATACCAAGATCTTGGAACTTGCTTGAGGACATAGAGAGCTTTATGCAACCTATAAACAAAAGAAGGTTGAGTTGGAGAGATAAAACTTGGTGGTTGTTCAACATACACCTATTCTTTGAGTTCTCCATTTAAGAAAAGCACTTTTTACATCCATTTGATAGACTTTGAATTTTTGCGAAGCAGTATAGGCCAAGAAAATTCGAATTGCCTCTAACCTTTCCACTTGTGCAAATTTTTGATCATAATCAATACCTTCTTCCTGCCTATACCCTTGAGCAACAAGCCTAGCCTTGTTCCTTATAATTGCTCCTTATGCATCCATCTTGTTTTTTAACACCAATTTTGTTCCAATTATTGGGTAGTTCTTTGGTCTTGGGACCAATTCCCAAACTCTACATCTCTCAAATTGGTTGAGCTCCTCTTACATTGCAAGGATCCAGTGAGGATCTTGCTCAACATCTTGAATGGAATGAGGTTCAACTTGAGAGATGAAGCAGACATGCATCAAGTCTTGGTGGAGTTGATGTCTAGTCTGCACACCTGCTGATATGTCTCCAATCACTTGAGATAAAAGATGATCTCTAAGTGTGACTAAATCAGCATGAGTTGGTTGTTCAACAGCTGGTGGGGGTAATTCCTCTTGTGGAATTATTTCAGCTGCTGGAAAAATATCAGTGGGCTCACTGATTTTCTCATCACTGTCTTCAACTACTTGTTGAGATGATGATATAACAGCCTCAGGGGTGAGGGTCATAACTTCCAAATTCTCACACAAAGTAGGTACCTGCAAAGTCTGACCGTTAGAAGTATTCTTCTCCTTATCAAAAATGTTAGTTTCATCAAAAGATACATGTACAGACTCTTTAATTTTCAAGGTAGATTTATTATAGACCCTATAAGCCTTGCTTAATTTGGAATATCCTAGAAAAATTCAATTTCAGACTTGGATTCAAACTTTCTAGTGTATTTTCTGTTGTTAATATGTATGTAACAAACACAACCAAATACTCTAAAATAGTCTACTTTAGGTTTCTTCCCTTTGAGTAGCTCATAGGGGGTCTTAGACTTAAGCTTATGTATGAAACTTCTATTCAGGACATAGTTAGCTGTGCTCACTGCCTCTGACCAAAAGGAAAGGGGCATGTATGCATCAGCAAGTAATGTACTTGCAGCTTCAATCAGGGTTCTATTTTTTCCTTTAAGCTACCCCATTTTGTTGAGGAGTTCTTGGAGCAGAAAAATATTGCCGGATACCTTCCTTCTCACAGAACTCTTACATAAGAAGAGACTCAAACTCAGTACCCTGATCACTTTTGATCAATACAACTTGAGTAGATAACTCACTCGGTATGCACTTGAGAAAATCTGTAAGAACCTTGAAGTTATCTAACTTGTTTTTCAAGAAGAACACCCAAGTGAACCTGGAGAAGTCATCTACAATAACTAAGGTGTAAGACTTCCCTCTTAGGCTTTGTACAACAATGGGTCCAAAGAGATCCATATGAAGCAAATACAAAATCCTAGGTGAGTCACTTTTATTAATGGATTTGAAAATATTTTTAGTTTGCTTGCCTAGTTGACAAGCCCTGCACAGGCTTTCCTTCTTATAGGGGTAAGAAGGCAATCCTCTTACAAGGTTGTCCTTAGATAGCCTAGCAATGTATTTTAAGTTTACATGTCCTAACCTCCTATGCCATAGTTCATTTTTATTACAAGATTGGTTAAATAAACAAATTTCATTTATGGCTGATTGAAGTTAACAATATAAATGTTACCTACTCTAGAACCTGTCAAGACAACTATGCTGTCAGCTGAAGAAATAATGCAAGAGGACTGATTGAATGTTACCTGAAATCCTTCATCACAAAGTTGATTGATTGAGATCAAGTTATATTTCATTCCACTTACATATGCAACCTTCTTGAATGTGATAGCTCCTATTCTGATTTCTCTATAGCCTTCAGTCTGGCCGTAGTTGAAGTCACCAATGATAACTTTAGGTCCTAACTTTGACTTATAGTTGAATAAGTTGTCCTTCCATCCAGTCATGTGACCACTGTCTAGATACCATTGGTGGTTATATGATGGACAGTTATTTACCTGCAACAATTAAAAGATTAATTGTTCTTGACCCAGGTTACCTTTGGTCCTTTGTTTTCTTGATAAGAAAAGCTTAAGATAACAGAACTAGTTGGCTGAGATTTATATCCTAGTGGATGATATCTCCTAGGTGGTATTTCCCAAAGGGTGAAAGGGTTAACTGTTTCTCTTTTCTGATTAGAGTTTTTGTTAAGGTTAGAATTTCTGTTACGGTTAAAAGTTTTATTACTTTTTACTAGGTTTGACGATTGGAAGTGAGATCGTCGATCTGAGTTTGACGACATGGGTTGAGATCGTCGATCTCTGCTCAGAGAAGGATAATACTCATTCTCTGTGCCCCAAGTTCATCGATCTCTGCTCGAAGATCCATACAAAAATTGTCGATCGCATTAAGACGATTGATTATAGTAAAAAATTTCGTTCAAAGATCGTCGATCTGGGTTCGACGATTTGTTCACATTTCGTCGATCTGAGTTTGACGAAAATTGCTGAACATTATTTTTGTTTTGATTTTGTTTGTTTTTATTTTTCTGTTTGTTAGGTTTGTTCTTATTTGCAGTTGAGGGTTTCTCATAGATTAGTTCTTTACCCTTTTCAAAAATGAATTTTACAGGAGTCCTTAATATATTTTTCTGAACTAGTGGGGTTTGGCTTGATCAGGCACCCAAGCCAAGATTGCCAGTGAGTCTGGCATTAACAGTGCTTGTAATGTCCATCAGCTTGAGGCTTCTCCTATTAAGGGATTCTTAAAGTTTCCTTTCCTCAACTAGTTAAGTTTTTAATATAATTATCTGTTCATTTGCAAGTGTAATATCATCTTTTAGTTGATTGTTTTCTGCAACTAAATTACTTTGATCAGTTAATTACTCTCTAAGTAGTTTTATTTATTTCTCTGAGAAAATTAAATCCATACACATAGTTTTGAATTCATGTACAAAATCTTCAGAATTGAAGTCAAAGGATGAGAGTACCTGATCCACTTCAGAGAGTGGTTCTTCATCATCTGATGAGTCATCTTATGAATGAGTGCTGGAAGAATTAATTGCCATTAGGAAAACTTCCTTTGCCTTTGCTTCCTCTTCATCTTCATCACTGGAGCTAGAGGAAGAGGAATCCTCTTCTGTATCACTTCAAGTTTCTGCTACAAAGTCTGTCTCTTTCCTCTTATGCTTGCTTGAGGAAGGCTTGTTGTACTTCTATTTTCTGGAGTCCTTGTCCTTTCTTTTCTCCTTATTCTGATTTTCTGGACACTCAGAGATGTAGTGTCCAGTTTTCCTACAACCAAAACAAACAACTTATTTAGTTGGTGTTTTGTCATACCTAGTTTATCTTCTTGTCTGGATGACTTCTTCCTGAAGTCTATTTTGCCCATCTTGTAGAATTTCTTTGCTAAGAGACTCAAGAACTCTTCATTAACAGCAGGAGATGTTGTTTCCTCTGTAGCCTTAAAAGCAATATTTTGCTCTTTCCTGACTTGAGTAGAAACCTTCTGCTCTGCCTCCCTGGTCTTTGTCAGGTGTTCAAAAGATTTGAGCTGTCCTAGAAGTGTTTCTGTGGAAATTTCTGTAATACTTCTGGCATCCTTGATTGGCCAGATCCTTATGTCCCATGAGCTGGGAAGACACATTAATATCTTGTCATTGATCTCGGTCAGTGAAATATCCTTGTCCAATGTTTTCAGTTCACTGATGATGATACTCAGTCTGCCATACATTTTTTCAAATGTCTCTGCATCTTCCTTTCTGAAGTTCTCATTCTTGGAAATGAGAAGGGATCTTCTATCCTTTATTTATTCCACTGAGCCAGCCATCATCTGGTTCAAATAGACCCAGATGGCCTTTGTTAATGTGCAATCAGCAACCTCTTGGAATATGTCATCTAACATAGTCTGGGCCAGTATGTTCATGGCCTTGGCATCAACAATCTTTGCTTTCTTCTGTGCATCAGTCCAATTTGGTGGTGGAACTGCATGAGTGTCAGTAGATATATAAGTGGATGCAGTTGGTTGAGGTGGACCTGTCAAAATGGAGTTGAAGATGTCTTCATCAATTGAGTTCATGTAAAGTCTAATTCTTGCCTTCCAGATACTGAACTTATTTAAGTTACAGACTGGAGGTCTGGTGCTTGCATAGTCCTTGTTATGTGCCATGTGATAAATGAATAACTAAGGAAAAGGAAATCTGAATAAGCAGGGATCTTGGTTCAACTGTTAGCTTGTTTAACAAAGAAACACAACCCTCTGATACTAATTGAAAGAAGGGAGTTATTCAGATCTACTCTAGAGGGGGTGAATAGAGTGTTTAAAATTTTTGGCTGTTTTATGCTATTCTATCAGAGTTAAAAATAGGTGATACCAATAATTAAATAAATAAAAGAAAACTAGAGAGTTATTCTAAATTTCACAGCAAATAGCAAGAACAATAAGAGAAAGAGCAACCAGACGACACAAGAAATTATAATGGTTCTCCAAATCTGGGTACATCCACTCTTCTTCCACCCTGGTCGGAATCACTCTCAGGTTTTTGATCAGGTGACTGCCACCAAGTAATATCTATTTCTAGGGAGATATTTCAACCCTTCATGCTTTTGATCAGGTGCCGGAAAACCACTTGAAGTCTTTTGATCAGGAGACCTTACAACCAGGAATTACTTTTGAAGGGAGTAAGAACCCTGTACACAGAGGGGGGAAAGAAAGAGTTGAGTTGTCTTCTCTTTTCTCAAGCAAATGAGAGATGACTTGAGAGTGATCCTGATAGAGTCAAGGCTTATCCTGATGATCTTGATTGGTTAAGGAATCCAAAGCCTTGTACAGGGTGTGGGTCTTGAATTCTAGAAAGCTGAGACTGATTGAAGATGAATGTCTCTATAGGCTTCCTGGATGAACACTTGTATAAAGAACTGAAAGTTATTCTTTTTTTTTGCTGTCTTGTGTTCTCTAACAAAATCTGTCTATGTCTTCTACATAATAATTCTCTATGACTTTTATTCTTTGAGTATCTTTGCTTTGAATAATCCTGAATTTGAAATGGCACACATTGATTGACTGCAGGAATCACGGGAACTCGTGCAACGGCTATAAGAGAATTAACTTATTTCCCTAACTGTCTCGAGAATGGCTGTATAATAACTCTGTGAATACCAGTAATTAATGCTTGCGAAGGAATGGCTATATTCAGAGAATATATTCATTAATCACTCAGAGTCATATAAGCAATATAATAATCAGTCAATAAGGAAAACAATAACTGCAGGGAATAAAATATTAATCTAGCAGTAATCGTCGATCTGGTACTAAGATCATCGAAATCAAACATCCTCTATCGTCGAGCTGAGCCCTGTGATCATTGACCTGAAAATCTGCCTTCCAAACTGGGCTTCAAGATCGTCGAACTGAGATGGTTGATCGTCGATCTCTATCCTGAAAGTAGATCAGAGATCGTCGAACTAAGTTCAGTGATCGTCGATCTTAGCATTTAGAGATTTAATTCTGAGATCGTTAAACGCAGAACGAAGATCGTCGAGATCTCTTCAGAGATCGTCGAACAACTTTTCTGCCTTGTTCAATCTCTGCTGTATTCTAAGTCTCTGATGTCTTGGTATTGTCTCACTGAGTTGTTGACCTAACTGACACCTAAGACACTAGACTAGACCCTGGCTATACAATGTGGGTCTTACTTAGCCTAGATTAGTGAACCTAGCCCAAATCCAAACTAGGGATCCAACATGGTACTTAACTGATCTATTAGCGAGCTAGATACTCATACATGTGGGGTTGAGGCTACCAATTCCTAACTTCTTGAATAATGAGAGGGTCATCAGGTTAATACTCACACCTAAGTCGGCCAATACGTTCTTGACAAAAAGATCACCAAAGACACACAGTAAAGAAAAACTACCCGGATCACTGATCTTCTTTGGTAAACCGTTTGTCAAGACCGCAGAGCACTCGACATTTAGTGTGACATGCGATAAGTTTTCTAACTTCTTTTTATTAGTCAGGAGGTCTTTTAGATACTTAACGTACTTTGGCATTTAGGAGATTGCTTCGTGGAAAGGTAGATTTACGTGGATTTGCTTAAATATTTCTAGGAAGCGGGAGTATTGATCATCCTGACGTTGTTTGTTAAGTTGGGAAGGGTATGTTGGAGTTGGATCATTTTTTAAAAAAATGGGTTGTGGAGCGAGATCTTTTTCTAAAGCAGAGAGCGGAGTGATAACTTCTTCTTCAGTAGAGGGTGAAATGATAAAAAATTTCTCGGCGGAGCGTTGATTTTTTAAAATGAGAGCAGAGCTTGCCTCACACTCTTCTCTAACTGTAACAGAAACTTGCTTCCCACTCCGAAGAGTTATAGCTTTTGCTTCCTATCTCGGGTTGGGCTCGGTGTTGGCTGGAAGAGACCCGGCTGTACAACCCCGTACTCGCAGAGTAGGTCCCCCACGGCAGGCGCGAGGCCAGTTATATGTTTTTAAGCATTTGAGAGATTTTGCACTCATGGTGGCAAATTTAGGCCTAGCCCTTGTCATATACTATTAGGGGGAGGAAAAATTTGCCTACCCCCTTGGCTCCTTCTTGGGGGGCGGGTGCGGTAAGTTGGTCGACACCCGCACCCGGCTCGATAGGTGCAAGGTGGGAGCAGCGGGATCGGCTGGAGGCCAGGATCCCGTCCCCTTCACCCTAGCCCTGGGTAGGGCGAGACTGGCAAGGCAGTTTGCTCGCGGGGGCGAGAGCGGCCTTTGGCCAGACTCTCACCCTGGGAGGTTAGCTCGCGGGGGCGAGAGCAGACCGCGGCCAGGCTCTCGCCCCAGGCGGTCAACTCGTGGGGGAGAGAGCGGCCTGCGGCCAGACTCTCGCCTCGGGCGGTTAGCTTGCAGGGGCGAGAGAGGCCTGAGTCCAGGCTCTCTCCCCGAGCGGTCAGCTCACGGGGACAAGAGCGGCCTATGGCCAGACTCTCGCCCTAGGCAGTTAGCTCTCGGGAACGAGAACGGCCTGCGGCTAGGCTCTCGCACCAAGAGGTTAGCTCGCGGAGGCGAGAGCGGCCTGCGGCCAGGATCTCGCTTCGGGCGGTCAGCTCGCGGGGGGGGGGGGGGGGATAGCGGCCTGCAGCCAGCCTCTCGCTCCGGGCAGCTAGATCCTCGGAGGGGTTTTTACCCGCTCACCTCGGGTGTTCTGGGGGGATGAGGGGGCATGGTTTGGCCTCCGTCCCACCCCCCAGACCTCTTTGGGTCGTGTTTTTACCATTGTGCCCTCGGGGTAGAAATTATCGCTTTACCCCCCGGTGTGGGTGTTTTTTATTGACTCAAGGCCTATTTGCCCTATAAGTATTTCAGACCTTTTGGTCCCCAGGCTTGGGAAAACTATAAATAGACCACCTTGGGTACCTTTGGAGAAAAAGAGTTTTTGGCTTCCTCCTCCCTTGGTTTCTTCTTCTTGGTAGAGTTTGAGAGTTCTCCAAGGTACCCAGCTCAGCCATTGGTGAGGGATGGGAAGTGCTCTTGTGACCTTCCGGGTGTGTGGTGGGACCTCTACGCTAGAGCCGAGGGTATGTTCCTAGTTTCCTAAGCTTTTGGTCGGTGACGTTTTCCTGAGTGTAGTAGGTGTGAAGTTACCCCTCTTTTGGGACCCCGAACTCCACAGAGATCAAGTTTTTGGTTTCAACATTTTGGTGCGGTGAGCGTGGAGACTGACCAGCACAGAAGATCTTAGGAGAGTGTCATGGCTGGAGATCAGGGAGGTAGTGATGATCTCGGCGAGCTCCCCAACCCAGGACCCTTCGTAGGAAGGGTGGAGTTCATGGATTCCATCTCCAGCATCATGGAGATGCTGCGAAGTATTGCCCCTCGGGCTGACAGCTCAACCCCCACCCCCAGGAACTAGCTCTCAGGGGTCTCGGCAAGCTGACCTAGAGTGGTCTCGGCGAGCTGCCTCCTAGGGGCATAGGCGAGATGACTCCAATAGGGGGAGAAGGAAGTGCATCAGGAAGGCGGCCAGGGAAGGAAAGGATGGGAGAAGGGGTCGAGCGAGACCTCATCGGCTGGGAGTTGTTCCCCAGCCCGGCGAGTGCTAGCCCTCCAGGCGAGTAGGGTGCACGAGTAGAGGTTACGAGACCACCCCTCAGCAGTTCACCATTCAACAAGCTGATCATCTCAGCTCCTTCCCATGGGGTTCAGAGAGCCTGACATGACCTACTATACCATGAAGGATGACCCCGTCCAACACCTATAGTGGTTCGAGGATGTCGTCTCCATCAGGCCATTGACGGATGCCTTCAAGTGGCGCCTCTTCGCAATCACGTTGAAGGACAAGACAAGGGACTGGTTTCATCAACTCCCTCCGAGGTCGATCTATGGGTTCGATGACTTGAGCCAGAGCTTCCAGCTCCGCTTCTCCACCTCCAACAAGAGGAAGAAGAGTCCTGAGTCCATCTTTCTGATAAGGCAGAGGGCCGAGGTGTCGTTGGCCCACTACATTGACAGGTTCCAAGAGGAGATCCTGACATCCAGGAGATGTCAGGGTATGCCCTCCAGATGGCGTTCAAAGTGGGGTTGCGCGAGAGGTTCTTCAAGATGATCTTGACCCGAAAGGCCCCCCTTTCCTTCGAGGAGCTGATGGAAAGGGCGGCAGAGGAGATAGCCATGGAGGCGGACAACCCGGCATTTGTCAAGAAGTTGGCGAAGCTAATAGATACAGAGTCGAAGAAGCAAGGTAGCTCGAGACATCAAGAGGGAAGACGGAGAGAGGAGCAGAGAGTTCAGGGGGTCCAGGGGCAGGAAGTCCCGGAGCCAGGTTGGAGGCAGCAGGGAGGACCTGCCCAGGGTCCAGGAAGAGCTCTCATCCAGGGTGGGGGGAACTTTCACGGGGGCCAAGGGAGGTTCAACTTCCAGAGGCAAGCCCCAATACAGCTCCCCCCACGACAACAAGCCTTTGCAATATACGGATGAGGAAGAGGCAGTGGGAGAGACCGTCGGGCCCGCTGAAGGAGGGGAGGAGGAGCATTATCGTACTGTGACTTCCACCAGGAGGAGGGTCACGCCACAGCTACTTGCCCCGAGTTCCTAGAAGTGAGGGGGGCGAGAGGCCCTGCCCAGCCTCAGCCATCGACATGGGTTGAAGGGGTTCTACCCAGAGTGGGGGGAGAAGACATATTTTAGGACCGGGTCGATATGGGAACCCGAGGAACCTTGTGAGTGATCCACGATGGAGTGGAGATCAAGTCCAGGCCCTTTGAAGAAGCCTCACCTCGACATAGTCCAGTATTTTCCTTATGGTTGTATTGAGTCTAGCCCCCGACCAGCTGAGTCGGGGGGTCATGTAACCAATCTTTTTTCCCCGTTTGAGGATGTTGGAATTGATAAAGCTTAGGTGACATGACCTGTCCCACCCCCCGAGAGGATCTCCTAATGCCAGGCTCTCACTAGCTGGATGGGTCGAAGGTACCTCAGGGAGGCTAAGTCCTTTTTGCTCCGAGACGGTCCCGCTGTCCAGGCTCTCAATAGCTGGCAAGGTCGGTGGTACCTCTCGTGGATGCCCAAGTTCCCTTTGCTCCGATGACGGTCCCGCTGTCAGGCTCTCACTAGCTGGCAGGGAAGGCGTACCTTTCGTGGATGCCAAAGTTCCTTTTTGATCCGAGACGATCCCGCTGTCTAGGCTCTCACTAGCTGGCAGGGTCGGTGGTACCTATCGTGGATGTTCTGTTCTCTTTACTCCGAGACAGTCTCGCTATCAGGCTCTCACAAGCTGGCAGGGCCAGTGGTACCTCTCGTAGATGCCATGTTCTCTTTGCTCCGAGACGGTCCCGCTGTCAGGCTCTCACTAGCTGGCAGGGCCGGTGGTACCTCTCATGAATGCCCCGTTCTCTTTGCTCCAAGACGGTCCCGCTGTCAGGCTCTCACTAGCTGGAAGTGCCAGTGGTACCTCTCGTGGATGCCTTGTTCTCTTTGCTCTGAGATGGTCCCGCTGTCAGGCTCTCACTAGCTGGTAGGGCCGGTGGTACCTCTCGTGGATGCCCTATTCTCTTTGCTCCGAGACGGTCCCACTGCCCGGCTCTCACTAGCTGGCAGGGCCGGTGGTACCTCTCGTGGATGCCCTATTCCCTTTGCTCTGATGACGGTCCCACTATCAGGCTCACACTAGCTGGCAGGTCAGGAGTACCTCTCATGGATGCCCAAGTTCTCTTTGCTCTGATGACGGTACCGCTGTCAGGCTCTCACTAGCTGGCAGGTCAGGAGTACCTCTCGTGGATGCCCTAGTTCCCTTTTCTCCGATGACGATCCCGCTGTCAGGCTCTCACTAGCTGGCAGGGCAGACGTACCTCTCGTGGAAGCCTAAGTACTTTTGC
This sequence comes from Platanthera zijinensis, assembly GCA_039513925.1. Lineage (NCBI taxonomy): Eukaryota > Viridiplantae > Streptophyta > Magnoliopsida > Asparagales > Orchidaceae > Platanthera > Platanthera zijinensis. Next base: position 117,637,207 of record CM077094.1, read on the forward strand.
TCTGATGATGGTCCCACTGTCAGGCTCTCACTAGCTTACAGGGCAGGCGTAACTCTCGTGGAAGCCTAAGTACCTTTGCTCCAATGACGGTCCCGCTGTCAAGCTCTCACTATCTAGCAGGGTCAGAGTACCTCTCGGGGATGCCCATTTCTTTTTACTCGGAGGGCTTCTCACAACCCAAGCTCCCATCAGCTGGCATGGCAGGTTGGCCCCTCCGAGAGGTTAAGTGTTTTTTGCCCGAAGGAGGTCTCGCCACCCAGGCTTTCATCAGCTGATATGGCAGGTTGGCCCCTCCGGGAGGTTAAGTGTTTTTTCCCGGAGGAGGTCTCGCCACCCAGGCTCCCATTAACTGGCATGGCAGGTTGACCCCTCCGGGAGATTAAGTGATTTTTACCCGAAGAAGGTCTCGTGACCCAGGCTCCCATCAGCTGGCATGACAGGTTGACCCCTCCGGGAGGTTAAGTGATTTTTACCCAGAGAAGGTCTCGCCACCTAGGCTCCCATCAGCTGGCATGGCAGGTTGACCCCTCCAGGAGGTTAAGTGATTTTTACCCGGAGGGGGTCTCGCCACCCAGGCTCTCATCAGCTGACATGGCAGGTTGACCCCTCGTAGACGCCTTGTGTTTTCTCCAAATCGCGAGAAAAAGCCACACTCAGCGAATACGTTGGGATGGACGGTTCTTTCAATGCGTGGAACTCGCTCGAAAAGAGCGGGGATTGTGTATAACCCCGTATTCGCAGAGTAGGTCCCCCACGGCAGGCACGGGGCCAGTTATATGTCTTTAATCTTTTGAGAGATTTTGCACTCATGGTGGCCAATTTAGGCTTACCCCTTGTCATATACTAGTAGGGGAGGAAAAATTTGCCTCCCCCCTTAGCTCCTTCTCAGGGGGCGGGTGCGGTAAGTTAGCCTACACCCGCCACCGGCTCGATAGGTAGGAGCAGCGGGATCGGCTAGAGGCCAGGATCCTGCCCCCTAGCCCTGGGTAGGGTGAGACTGGTTGGGAGGTTAGCTCGCGGGGGCGAGAGCGGCCTTCGACCAGACTCTCGCCCCGGGCGGTTAGCTCGCGGGGGCGAGAGAGGCCCGTGTCCAGGCTCTCGCCCCGGGCGGTCAGCTCGTGGGTGCGAGGGCGGCCTATGGCCAGACTCTCACCCCGGGCAGTTAGCTCGCGGGGGCGAGAGCGGCCTGCGGCCAGGCTATCTCCCCGGGAGGTCAGCTCGCGGGGGAGAGAGTGGCCTGCGGCCAGACTCTCGCCCCGGGAGGTTAGCTTGCGGGGGTGAGTGTGGCTAGCAGCCAGGCTCTCGTCCCGGGCGGTTAGCTCGCGGGGGCGAGAGCGGCCTGCGGTCAGGCTCTCGCCCTGGGCGGTAAGCTCGCGGGGGGAGAGCAGCCTGCGGCCAGCCTCTCGCCCCGGGTAGCTAGATCCTCGGAGCATCGGGTGTCCGGGGGGAAGAGGGGCATGGTTTGGTGTCACAACCCGCATTTTACCCGAGGTTAAGAAGTATCAGAGTATGGGAAAACACGCGTTGTGATGTCACATCGAGTAGGGGATAACTGCTGATGCTCAGGCAATGCACTAAGACGACAAATCACAAGTTTTAAAATAGTAGAAAACCAGTTTATTTAAAGGTCGTATCCCTCGGCACAGTGGATCAGCTCGTCCACGGTAGGAAAATATATTTGTTTGCAGCGGAAAAAAAAATTGATTTAGTTGATTTGACATCCTAAATGAGTATAGTATTTATATATGAAAGATAATCTTTACGCTTAAAGAAGATAGTGTTTTAGTTTTGCAAATATGATATGCATGAGATACATATAATAGTATAGGGTTTTAAAATACCTAACATGCAACCTAGCATAAAACCTTCTCAGAAGCAAGTAAGCAACCCCAAGAGAGCAAAAACAACAGTTTTAATTCATATTCAAAAAAACAAGTAAGCCACCAGTGGGCGTCGACAACCCGACATGAACCCACCGGTGAGTGTGCATGTCCATGCAGAAAAGAATAATAACTACCTCATAAGGTGGAAGATCTGTAACCCAGCTACCCTGGAGGTGATGGCGCACCCCCTCCACCTCTACTTGGAGACGATGCTGACGATGATGAGGTTGACCCGGTTGCTGAGGCGATTCAACTAAAGGACGTGAGGCGTCACGATGATGCTAGCGGAAGGCTACGTTACAACCTCCGCCCGCGGCGCGCAACATTCGCCGCACCGCATTAAAACATTTCCCTTTTCATGCTTTAGTATTTCTATTTTAGGAATATAAAATTATCCAAGTTTGAAGTGATAATTTTATATTCAATATTGCACTTTTTATTTTTGCATTTGGACAATATTTTTATTTGGTGTGCATTTAACCATTTGGATGGATGAGATTACATCTCCATCATGAATGGTTAAGGCTTGTTTGTAACTCCTATTTAAGGAGGTCTTGTCATGAGATCATTAGTGAAATTTGAAACCTAATTCCCCCTCTTTGAGATTTCGGTCAAGAGGCTCTCCCCTCTACCGCCGCCCCCCTTGTGGTGTGAAGCCGCCGCCCCTTTGCTCCCTCCATCCGGTTCGGTGCGACTCCGGCGCGGCTTCCTTCGGTGCGACTCCGTGGAAGAAGGTTGCAAGTCCTTCGGTGTGACGCCGGTGGATCCGTGGAGAGAGTGATTCTCCCACAGTTATCTTGTGTGAACGTTCTCCGGTTGGGTAAAATATCTCATCCCTCCTTGTGTGATTTCTTCTAATTAGTTGTGGTGGAACGCAAATCGTTTTATCCGCTTTGTTAAATCAATCGCTGCACTTTTCATTTCGAAATCGCCGTTGCTAGGCTTTTTTATTTCCGGATCGGGTGGATCCTATTTGCCGGAGCGGATCTTGGCCTATAGCCTTGGTTTTGCTCCCAAAAAGGTTGGCAATCTTTATGTTAATTTGGGGAACGATCCGACTCAAATTTCGATCGCTATTTTCGAGTCGACCAATCCTCCTTGTTATTTTTATGCGCTGCGTTTGTGACGAGGAAATATTGTGGGCGATAGGTGCTGTGTAGGTGCGGTAGATCTAAGACGCGATTGGGCGTAGATTGACTTTTACCGTAGAGATCTCCGATTCCGGACATCCCTACATCAATTTGGTATCAGAGGCGGTCGTTTCAACTCCCAAGTTGCAAACATCCTCTCTGCGTTCTTCGTTGGTTGATATGAACTTTCAAAAATCTGAAATTTTCGGGTTGGTCTGCATTTAGTAAATCCTTCGGAATTTTAAAACTTGTCAAAAAAATCTGAAAAAATTTCTGTAGCTTCCTAACCTTATTTCCAGTAACATTAAAACAGAAAATTTTTTGATTCGGCCGCGTTAAGTCTGCCTGCAAATTAGAACATCGTAATTCTGTCCAAATCTGTCCAGTTGGTCTGCAAATAGCAGACTGAAATTTTTATTTTTCAGCAAAATTTCAAAAAAAAATTTTTTTAACGATCTACGTGTTTCTCACATCACGCTTGTCAAAAAAAAATTATTTTCATTCTAGCTACAGCCCTAGGAAAAATTATCTTTCATAATTTTCTGGGTCTTGCATGCGCACAAGACTAGGCACGGAGTATTCGGCACCGTCTACGTCTAGGATGGCTGAGAACGAACACGAAATTCGTAACACTGAAGCGATAGCAGGCCTTCGTAACGATATGGCGGAACTTAGGGCCACCTTAGCACAGATTTTACAAAATCAAGCTAGGCCACCCCCACCTCCCGCTAATGTTGAGTTGCCCCACCGGCGCCAACATATTTCCGATTCGGATTCGGATGGCGACTCCCCACGGGTGCCCCCTCGAGGCAATCGCTACGGGCGAGAGTTCGATATTACAAGGGCCATCAAAATTGATGCCCCCACTTTCGATGGTATGGGAGATCCACAGAATTTTCTCACATGGATAGTGGATATGGAATGCTATTATGATTGGCACCATCTTACGGACCCCCAAAAGGTCCAAGTTGCCAGGATGAAGCTAACCGGTCGCGCCAAAACTTATTGGCTGAATGAAGAGTGTAGACTAGGGACTGGGGACGGAGACCCGATTATTGGATGGACCGTCATGAAGAATTTACTGACCGATCAGTACGTCCCCGCGTACCATCGGACACAAATGTTTGACGAGCTCGCCTCCCTACGGCAAGGCTCCAATTCCGTATCAGAGTACATGGGAGAATTAAAGGACCGGTTGGTGCGTTGTAACCTGAGGGAGATCCCCGAAGTCACCCTTTCTAGGTTTCGTAAGGGGCTTCAACCCGATATTCAGCGGAAGCTCTTGCGTTATGGCCACACTGATTTGAACACCACATTCAATGCCGCCCTCAACATTGAAAAACACTTAGCCTCTAAGGCTCACTCCCGTTATTCTCATGCGAAAGGAAAATCCTCTACCGGAGCATCTTCCTCCACCTATCAAGATAAGGGGAAGTACCGATCGGCCGAGTCCAAGTCTGTCGTGATCACGGCTAGGAACACCAAGAACCCCGCGAGTGAACGCATTCCAATCGGAAAGGTGAGCAAGACTAACGCCACATGCTATTCTTGCGGCATTCAAGGTCATTATGCCTTCGAATGCCCAACGAAGACTAAAGCCATAGCCCTATTAGAGTCGACGACCGATCTTGCGGATTATGTTTATGAGGCTGCTGAGGAGAGCGACCCGGAAGGGGTCCCAAGTGACTTAGAGGACGATCACCCCCTTATGGTGATGCGTTGTATCTTGGCCACCCCTCGACCATTAGATGAATGGAAAAGGACGAGCATATTTTCCCTGAAAGAGTGGCGAGAAACTCTGCAAGCTGATTGTTGATAGTGGTAGCTGTGTGAACGTTGTATCTGAGAACGCCATAGCACGTATGTCCTTGACCACGGAACCACACCCGACACCATATAAGGTCGCTTGGATCAACAAGATCTCCGTACCCATTACCAAGCGATGCCTGGCCCCACTCTCATTCAAATCCTACGTTGATGAGGTGTGGTGTGATGTCCTTCCGATGGACGCTTGTCATGTGTTGTTAGGCCGCCCTTGGCTATATGACCGTGATGTTACTCATTTTGGTAGAGCCAACACATATGAATTCAAATTCAATGGCAAAACCGTCACCTTGAGACCGACCATCCCAAAGGAGCCCGTAGTCTTGGCTAAGGACACCACTATCCCGGTAGAACGGAAAGCATTGAATCTAGTTGGTAAGAAAGAGTTTGAGAGAGATCCGTTCCTTGATGGAATTATGTATGCGCTAGTCCTCCTAAGTGCGAAGCCCGATTCTAGCGTTTTGGATGAGTTACCTAGTGAGTTACGGGTACTATTGGAAGAGTATAGGGACGTGTACCCGGATGAGCTACCGTCCACGTTGCCCCCGCTTAGAAATATTCAGCATGTGATAGACCTCATCCCGGGGTCTTCCTTGCCAAATCAGCCCCATTATCGACTCCACCCCGCAGCTCACCTGGAGTTGCAGTCCCAGATGGAGGGCTTGCTAGAGAAAGGTTTCATTAGGACTAGTATGAGCCCATGCGCGGTGCCAGCCCTTCTTGCCCCCAAGAAGGATGGTACGTGGAGGATGTGCGTTGATAGCCGGGCTATCAACAAGATCACCATCAAGTATAGGTTTCCCATTCCCCGCCTAGATGATTTGTTGGATGTCTTGTCTGGGGCCACCGTATTCTCCAAATTAGATCTTCGGAGTGGCTATCACCAGATTAGGATACGAGAGGGCGATGAGTGGAAGACAGCATTTAAGTCGAAGGATGGACTGTATGAATGGCTTGTGATGCCCTTTGGGTTATCCAATGCCCCTAGTACCTTCTCCCGGATGATGACACATGTCTTTCAGCCATTCATGGGGAAGTTCGTTGTCGTCTACTTTGACGATATACTGATTTATAGCACCTCTACTACCGAGCACATCTCCCACATGAGAGTGATCCTTTCCACCCTGCGGAAAGAGACCTTATTTCTCAATCTTAAGAAATGCACTTTCAATGCCTCAGAGGCAGAGTTCTTAGGTTATATAGTCGGTTCACAGGGTATTCGAGTTGATCCGGGCAAGGTTCAGGTCATTAAGGACTGGCCCGTGCCAACCACCCTACGTGAGGTACGTAGTTTCCATGGGTTAGCCACGTTTTATCGCCGTTTCATACGAGACTTCAGTAGTATTATGGCGCCTATCACCGACTGTATGAAGAAGGGAGATTTTACATGGACGAAGTCCGCCACCTATGCTTTTGAACGAATAAAGGAGCTTATGACTGAGGCACCTGTCTTACGTCTACCTAACTTTTCTAAAGTCTTTGAGCTCACATGTGATGCGTCTGGAGTAGGGATTGGAGGTGTCCTGAGCCAGGAGGGCCATCCCGTTAGTTATTTCAGCGAGAAGTTATCGGGCCCCAAGTTGAATTATTCCAATTACGATAGGGAGTTCTATGCTGTAGTCCGATGTCTACACCATTGGAGGCACTATCTCCTCTCCAAGGAGTTCGTGATCCTCTCCGATCATGAGGCCTTGCGTTTCATTAACGGACAGCATAAAATCAGCCCAAGACACGCTAAGTGGGTAGCATTCCTACAAGGTTATACATTTAACCTCAAACATCTTAAAGGAGCTGATAACCGAGTCGCTGACGCCCTTAGTCGTCTTACGCTTTTACTCACTTCTATGGAGGTACATGTTATAGGATTTGAGCGGGTTAAGGATGAGTATGCTACGTGTCCTGACTTCCAAGACGTATATTTATCAGCCCAGGATAGTTCCCCCACGACGATATCTGCATACGTCATTAAGGACGGATACCTGTTTAGGAGCGGGAAGCTATGTATTCCACAGTCATCACTACGATTACATATCATTTGGGAAATGCATAGTGGAGGGTTGAGTGGTCACTTTGGTAGAGATAAGACGATTACATTAGTCGAAGAGAAGTTTTATTGGCCAAAACTTAAGGCTATGGTAGGAGGAGTAGTGAGTAGCTGCCGAACGTGTCAGGTTTCTAAGGGTGGTAAAACCAATGTAGGATTATATACACCCTTGCCTATTCCTTCCATGCCTTGGGTAGATGTTAGTATGGACTTTGTATTAGGCCTTCCCCCTACCCAACGCCGTCATGATTCCGTTTTTGTAGTTGTGGATAGGTTTTCCAAGATGGCTTATTTCATCCCGTGCAGTAGAACAAACGATGCATCTCATGTCGCTAAACTATATTTTAAAGAAGTCGTTAGTCACCGCGGAGTGCCAAAGACCATAGTTTCGGATAGAGACGTAAAATTCACTAGTTATTTTTGGAAAACGTTATGGATATTAATGGGAACAAAGTTATTGTTTTCCTCCGCCTATCATCCCCAAACGGATGGGCAGACGGAAGTAGTTAATCGGAGTTTAGGGAATTTGTTAAGATGCCTCGTGAGCGATCATTTGGGCACATGGGATCTTCTCTTACCCCACGCCCAATTAGCCTACAATAATTCCAAAAATAGGTCTACGGGTATGTCTCCGAATGAGATTGTCCACGGTTATAAAGCTCCTGTGCCGCTTGACTTGGTGCCGTTGCCTCCAACGTACAAAGCAAGTCAATTTGCACAATCCTTTGCCCAACACATCCATGATCTACATGCACGTATACGGGCCACTTTGACGTCACAATACGACTCTTATCAGGCGCACGCTAATTTACATAGGAGAGTATCAAACTTTAAAATTGGCGATCTGGTTTTAGTCCGTTTAGTTCCCGAACGCTTGCCAACTGGCACCGTTAAAAAGTTAGCACCAAAGCGCGCCGGCCCTTTTCGGATTATTAAGAAGTTAGGTGACAACGCTTTCGTTTTGGACTTGCCTGCTGATTGGGGTATCTCCCCCATTTTTAACGTTTCGGATTTAACGATATTTGTGTCGCCACCACAAGAGTTGATTTCTTTGTCGTCTTCTTCTCCCACTTTAAATTCTCATGGGTTGGGGAGTGGTAGAACGGATGATCTCTCTCTTACGGTCCCCACAGGTATATCATCGGATGGTACGTTGCCTTCTTTCTTGCCTACTGCTAACATGTTCCCCAGGTTCCCACAGACATTTTCCACTCCAGAGATGATACTTGATGCTGAGCATGTTACCACTGCTGATGGCGACACCCGCCGCTTCCTCATCCGTTGGCGTGACCGCCCCCCATCGGATGACTCTTGGGTGCTCGAGTTGGAGCTGCAAAGTTTGGATGCCGATCTTCTTCGCCGCTACCTCTTGGACCACGCAACAGAGATGCGTGATTTTGAGCGGGGGAGGATTGATGGCGCACCCCCTCCACCTCTACTTGGAGACGATGCTGACGATGATGAGGTTGACCCGGTTGCTGAGGCGATTCAACTAAAGGACGTGAGGCGTCACGATGATGCTAGCGGAAGGCTACGTTACAACCTCCGCCCGCGGCGCGCAACATTCGCCGCACCGCATTAAAACATTTCCCTTTTCATGCTTTAGTATTTCTATTTTAGGAATATAAAATTATCCAAGTTTGAAGTGATAATTTTATATTCAATATTGCACTTTTTATTTTTGCATTTGGACAATATTTTTATTTGGTGTGCATTTAACCATTTGGATGGATGAGATTACATCTCCATCATGAATGGTTAAGGCTTGTTTGTAACTCCTATTTAAGGAGGCCTTGTCATGAGATCATTAGTGAAATTTGAAACCTAATTCCCCCTCTTTGAGATTTCGGCCAATAGGCTCTCCCCTCTACCGCCGCCCCCCTTGTGGTGTGAAGCCGCCGCCCCTTTGCTCCCTCCATCCGGTTCGGTGCGACTCCGGCGCGGCTTCCTTCGGTGCGACTCCGTGGAAGAAGGTTGCAAGTCCTTCGGTGTGACGCCGGTGGATCCGTGGAGAGAGTGATTCTCCCACAGTTATCTTGTGTGAACGTTCTCCGGTTGGGTAAAATATCTCATCCCTCCTTGTGTGATTTCTTCTAATTAGTTGTGGTGGAACGCAAATCGTTTTATCCACTTTGTTAAATCAATCGCTGCACTTTTCATTTCGAAATCGCCGTTGCTAGGCTTTTTTATTTCCGGATCGGGTGGATCCTATTTGCCGGAGCGGATCTTGGCCTATAGCCTTGGTTTTGCTCCCAAAAAGGTTGGCAATCTTTATGTTAATTTGGGGAACGATCCGACTCAAATTTCGATCGCTATTTTCGAGTCGACCAATCCTCCTTGTTATTTTTATGCGCTGCGTTTGTGACGAGGAAATATTGTGGGCGATAGGTGCTGTGTAGGTGCGGTAGATCTAAGACGCGATTGGGCGTAGATTGACTTTTACCGTAGAGATCTCCGATTCCGGACATCCCTACATCAGGAGGCTATCAGCAAAACCCACTAAAAGGAAACAGTCGCTCTATTGGCTACAACCTGGACCTAAGGCATTCAAGAAAGAACGCCTCAGCACAATATCAAAGCATGAAGAATAAATAATTTAAGTGCGAGTAAAAATGGTTTACCAACCCGGTAACAAAAGATACAGCTAACAGTAGGTGAAAAGTATGACAGTAAGAAGAAAAAGATACTATCAAAAGGACAATAAAGGTAAATCACACTAAGTGTGAGCATAAAAGCTACCTGTTTGGCAGAAAGAAACAATCTGCAGCAGTAAGCATCAGTATACTTGGAGGAATAGCCAAAAGCAGGAAAAGAAAAAGCTAACAATCCTAACTTTATGGGCCAATGACCGGGGTGTAAAGAATAAGTAGCTGGAGTGGGTGGCAGTACCAGCACCAACAACCAGACCAAAAAATAAATACTCAAGGGTGAACACAACCGGTGGCAGCCTTTAGGGACCACACACCTAAATAAGTCGGCCCCATTGTCCAGACTTTGTTGTGTCCACAGCTCAGCACACACATTTCACCACTCTAGAGTCCAGAGAACACCCCCTCTTGTCATAGTCCATGAGTCGGCATGCAAAACTAGTCAAACACCCAAACATCCCCCTTGGGAAGGAAAAACTCCTCTAACAGTTCAAAAGAAGCACACATCCCAAGGCTAAAGACTTAGCCCTAAAAAAACTGCGGCGTTGAGTGAGTCTACCTCACTCAATGCCAAAACAGCCACGGCGTTGAGTGAGGTACCCTCACTCAACGCCAAAGACTTAACCGCAAGCCCTGGCTATGGCGTTGAGTAAGTCTACCTCACTCAACGCCAAACCTGCTTTGGCGTTGAGTGAGGTCGACTCTCTCAATGCCATCAGACTTAACTGCTGAAAAGATTGCGGCGTTGAGTGAGTCTACCTCACTCAATGCCAAAACAGTTGCGGCATTGAGTGACGTCTACTCACTCAATGCCAAAGACTTAGCCACAAGTATTAGCTGTAGCGTTGAGTGAGTTCACCTCACTCAACGCCAGACCTACCTTGGCGTTGAGTGAGGTCGACTCACTCAACGCCTCGCACCCTTAGCTGCAAAAACACTGTGGCGTTGAGTGAGTGCACCACACTCAACGCCATAAGCCTAACAGTCTAGGCGTTGAGTGAGGTACACTAACTCAACGCTTTTGACTTAGCAGAAAATCCAGGAAAAATTCCTGGAGCTAACCCGACCCAGCTCCCTCAGCTCCTCTTAACTCGAGAGCTAGAATTTAATTCCAGCTCTCACTCCTACCTCTCCTACCCGACCACAACAGCCCTAAACTAGCTAACCACTAAGCTAAGCCTAATCCTAATATAACTAAGGCTGGACACCGGCTGAGACAAATAAAACCACAAACAAAAATAAAAAGAAAAGCTGCTGCTGCTAAAGCTAGAATTTAGGGAGCAGCTCAGGAGGGATTGAGAGAGAGAATAAAAGCCTCTTGCTGCTCTACTACTAGGGAAGAACAACCAGAACACAAGCTAGGAGATTGAATAAAATAAATAGCAAGGGCAAGGGAGCCACTTGCCTCTCCACCAAGCTCCAGCAGCTGCCTTCCCATGCTCGGCACCGGCAGCAAAGCAGCTACCAAGGAAGAAGAAAAAAGCTGGAGCTTTTTAGAGAAGAGGAAGAGGAGAAAACTAAAACCCTAACTCCTTTGGACGGCCCGAAAGGTTTAAGAACATACCTAGGGAGGAAGTTAGCCGGATCGGCCCTACCTGAGAAGAAAAACTGCTTAACCAGCCCAACAAACCCCCGGCCAAGCAGTAGCTCCACCACTTCCCGCAAGCTTCCTTCCGCTGGAAGCCAACCAGCCCATCCTGCTCGGGAAAATGGGGAAAAAGGCTGGCTGGAACCTTTTAAAAACCCTCCACTCACCACTTGCTAAATAAACTAATCTCTTACCCAAGCACTAGTTAACTAAATATATAAAAGGCTTGCTGAATGGATTCGGCCAAAAACAGCTCCACCTAACCCGAGCCCCTTAGCTAAAAAAAAGGAAAAAAAATATATATATATATATACTCATATATATCCAGCACACATATATATAAACACATATATAAGCAAGTTTATATATATATAAGCTAAAATTAACAAGGGCTAACCGCACACAAACTTTACAAACACAAATAAATAAATAAATAAATATATATATATATATATATATATATATATATATATATATATAAAATAAATGGCTAACAACTTAGCCTAAAACCAAGCACAAGCCTTACCAGGATCGGCCACACAAAGCTACGCACAGCAAAGGCAATAGCCTGGCTACAAACTACCGGCTAACAAAACGAACGTCGAAACGACGCGAAAAACAATCGATCGCGAATTTTGACAAAACTCGCACCGTTGCTAAACACCCAAGCTACAAAAACAACGACGAAGTCAAAAACAACATCCAACGATCAAAACTCGAGCTAAAATTACCCGAAGCCAAAACACAAGCATTCCCTAAGGGGCTCAGCCGAGTCACCACAATAGACTCCAGCTAGCTGGGGAATCTTACAAACAGGCTACTAAAGGAACCTAAATAGCTAAGATCACGCTCTAATAACGGCAAAAAGACCGGAAACGCATCATCATAATGCCAAACAAAATACAGAAAAAAATCGGGGGCATTACAGTCACCCCCCCAAAAGAAAGTTTCGCCTCGAAACTTTACACATAACACTTCTATTAAGAAGGAAAAAAGAAATAGCTAAGCCAAAGCTATAAAAGAAAGCACAGTACATACCGGGCAAAAGGTCAGGGAAATAGATGAGGGTAAGACTTCCTCATCGCCGACTCTAGCTCCCAAGTCACGCTTTCCACATCCTGGTTCTTCCACAAAATCTTAACCATGGGAATGGTTTTCCTTCGCAACACGCAATCCTGAGCATCCAAGACGCAGATAGGCACCTCCACAAAAGAAAGGTTCGGCTCCAACTAGGGCATAGAATCCAAAACCTGCCTGTCACTCTGCACACACTTCCATAACTGACTGACGTGAAAGACATCATGCATGCCAGGAAAATTTACAGGCAACTCTAACCTGTAAGCTGATACTCCAATCCGCTCAGTAATCAAAAATGGCCCCACGTAACTTGGATCCAATTTCCTGTTCTTGCCAAACCTCTTAATCCCGCTCATCGGGGAAACCTTTAAGAACATGTGAGAACAAGAAAAAAGAGACCGGAAAATGGTATAACTGAAATTTTATTATACCCAAAAAGATATCTATTACAAAGGTATGATCTCCCTTATATAGAATGGAGGAGAGATGAGAGAAAACAAATAAAAGATTTGGGACTAAAAAATTACAGGACACAAGCGGACTATACAGACACAAACCGCACAAGCCGTTCGGTTAGATAGAAGGACTAACCGCTTGGCTACTACCAGAGAGAGAGAGATCGCCATGGGAGACCTCCAGACCGCCCGGTCTCCAAGTCGCCAGAGACAAACCGCTAGACCGCTTGAACCTCAGACGGCAACACACAACAACCAAACCGCTGAAGGGAAACCGCAAGACCGTGCGGTCATCAACCCGCTAAGCCAGACCGCCAGACCGCCCGGTCTCAAACTTCAACACTCCCCCTAAAGCTGGAGCATATATATCGATCATGCCCAGCTTGTCACAAATATGAAGAAATGAGGCGGATACTGGCTTGATGAAGATGTCAGCCAGCTCTTTATCAGAAGTGACGAAGGGAGTGCAAATTTGTTCCTTCAAAATCTCTTCACGAATGAAATGACAGTCGACCTCAATGTGCTTGGTTCTTTCATGGAAGATCGGATTTTTGGAGATGTATATGGCAGCCTTGTTGTCACAGAACATAGGTAGAGGATGGTTATAGACCTCTCCTAAATCCAGCATGAGAGCCCGTAACCATTTTAACTCACAAGTGGTCGATGCCATACTCCGATACTCTGCTTCAGCACTGGACCTGGAAACGACAGACTGCATCTTGCTCTTCCAGCTTACCAGATTTCCCCCACCAAAGGTGCATAAACCGGAGGTAGACTTGCGATCCCCTTTGTCATCAGCGTAACTCGCATCTGAGTATGCTTCAACCCTCAGATGACCATTCTTTAAAAAGAGTAATCCTTTCCCAGGCGCTGCTTTGACATACTCCAAGATCCGCAAGGCGGACTGTAGATGGCACTCCCTAGGTGCTTGCATGAATTGACTCACCTTGCCCACAACATAGGAAATGTCGGGCCTGGTCACTGTGAGATATATGAGCTTATCAACTAGACGCCTGTACCGCGTAGTATCTGAAAGAAGAGGCGAATCATCTGTCCAGGTTTTGTCTGTTGGAGTTACCATGGTGATCTAGAAGTGGTCAAACATGTAATCTCATTGCCAACGCGATATGAGCCTGCAGGGTCGCATATAAGAGCATGTGGAGAAGTTGGAAGATTGACTATGTTGGTAAAGGTTACCAATCACCATACAGAATGGGGGGGGGGGGGTCAGGCAAATGTTGCCAAGGAGATTCGTCGAGAATCGTCGAGTATGACTCGACGACTCTCGATGAGTTCGTCGAGAATCATTCGTCGTGAATGATTCGTCGAGAATCGTCGAGTATGACTCGACGACTCTCGACGAATTCGTCGAGAATCGAAATGTTTGATTCCCGGCGATTGGTGATACTCGACGATTACATCCTTGATTCTCGACGATTCTGCAGATGATTCTCGCCGAATCTGTCTGCTGATTCTCGCCGAATTTGGATCTGATTCTCGCCGAACCTGGAGTTCATTCCCGGCGAATGACTCTGAAACCCTATGTTGTGTGGTCTGCGGATAGCGATTCTTTTAGGTCTGTTTATACCTTTGGTATAAATAAGGACTTAGGGTTTGGGGAGGATATAAGAATGCGTGCTTTTCTCCTGCGGCCGGAGAGAACCCGACGGAAGCGTTCCATCGTGCCGATCCGCCGCATCCCGTACCCCGTCGGACGGAAGAGTTCCGCTTCCGCCGATCATTCGCTCCGCCGACCTACTTTCCAGCGATAGTCGTCGGTGTTGCTATTCCTGGCGCGGACCTAGCAGTCCGTGGAAGTGCAAGGTGCAGACTATTTCCTTCCCGATCTTTCGTGCGACGAAAAGCTCGGTGTTCTCCCGCTCGTGTGGATTTCTGCAGAGACGTAGACGTTATTCTACGTGAAACTCGCCACTGACAGGGACTCAAAGCTTGGAGTATCTCTGTTGATTTGTGACTCAACGCCGCTAAGGTAATTTTTGCCTAGTTGTTTGTTAACTTCTTGATTCAACATTCATGGCCCGATCCCATCTCTTTTGGGTTGTTCTTGATATTTTATTACTTCCGCTGCGTGCACAAGTGTTGTGCCATCCTCATAGAGAAACCCAACATTGTCTTCTCCAATTGCCATGGGGCATCGGGCAGGTTTGTCCCCAGTCAATCCTGCCTCTTTTAACAGATCAAGGGCATACTTACGCTGGGATAGGACTAAGGAGTTGGGCTTCCGAGAGATTTCGATCCCCAAAAAGTACTTTGGAGAGCCCATATCTTTCGTGACCAGATGTTGACGAATATGCCGCTTTGTCAAGGCTACCCCTTCCTGGTCATCGCCAGTGAGAAGAATATCATCGACATACATAGCAAGAACCACCAGTCCCGAGGAGGTCTTGCGAATAAATAGCGAGTGATCGACAGAGCTTCACGCAAAACCAATGGCCGCCACGATGTCACTGAACTTGTCAAATAAGGCTCGAGGGCTCTGCTTGAGGACATAGATTGCCTTCTACAGCCGGTATACTCGTGTCTCCCCCTGAGCAAGATACCCAGGAGGTTGCTCCATGTAGACGGCCTCCTGAAGATCACCATAAAGGAAGGCATTCTTGACATCCAGTTGGGAAATCGGCCAATCTCTATTGACCGCCACAGAGAGAAGGACCCGTATAGTATTGAGACGAGCTAAGAGAGATAAGGTGTGAAAGTAATCAACCCCATAGGTCTAAGTAAAGCCCTTAGCAACAAGGCGAGCATTATAACGATCCACAGTGCCGTCCGGGCCAAATTTGACCACAAAGACCCAGCGACAGCAAACAACATCAGTACTGAATGGAGGAGGAACAAGAGTCCACGTACCCCACTTCGTTAGGGTCACCATTTACTTATCCATGGCCATCTTCCAGTGAGGAATAACAAGGGCCTCCTGGTAGTAACGAGGTGTGGTAGTGGCAGAGATAGCCAGCGCAAAGGCCCTGCGAGAAGAGGTAAGACGATCATATGAAACAACAGCAGTAAGGGGGTGTAGGGTACACGTTCGTACCCCTTTGCGAAGAGCTACAGGAGGATCCAGATCAGCGGGTCCCTCGGCATCCGGAGCATCCATGACATAGTGAGCTGGCCCTAGAGGAGAGAGCAACGACGGCGGAGATGAGGGAGACGGTGGCGTAGAAGTGGGAGAGAGAGGCGGAGGGAGAGGAGTGGACGGAGACAGTATAGGGGTGGATATCGCAGTAGGAGACGAGGGAATGAAGGGAATAACAAGAGAATCAGAAGCTGGGGGAAGAGGAGAGGAGTCATCCGAGAAGTAGGAGGCATTCTCGAAGAAAGTAACGTCAGCGGAGACGAACTGCTTACGAAGAACGGGGTCAAAGCAACAATAGCCTTTCTGAGTGGTGGAGTACCCCAAAAAGACACATTTGTTGGAGTGAGGAGATATCTTATCACGGGTGGCAGATGGGGCATGCACAAATGCCGTGCAGCCAAAGATTCAGAGAGGGAGAGGAAAAGGCTCCTTGCCCGGATAGAGAATGGAGAATGGGGTTTGACCATGGAGAACGGTGGATGGAATGCGATTGATGAGGAAATATGAGATGAGAACGGCATAGCCCCAATAGGCACGAGGAACCTGCATCTGTGTCATCAGAGTGCGAGCGACATCAAGGAGGTGACGGTTTTTGCGCTCCGCCACACCATTTTGCTGTGAAGTATAGACACAACATGTTTGATGAATAATCCCATGTTGTATACAAAAGGACGAAAAAACATGACTGAGATATTCTTGGGCGTTATCAGATCGAAATACTTTAATAGAAACATCAAACTGAGTTTTGATCATGAGATAGAAAGACGTCCATACAGAGAATAATTCAGAGCGATCTTTTAAAAGATACACCCACATACAACGAGAGAAATCATCAATAAACGTGACAAAATATGAACTTCCCTGACCAACGGTAAGGGTAGGAGAAGGACCCCAAACAACAAAGTGGATGAGATCAAACGGTCGGGAAGATCCACGAACTTACTTTGGTGGGAAGGAGGAGCGATGATGCTTGCCAAGCTGACAGGCCTCACAATTGAGGGGAGGACTTTGTGGAGGAAGTTGGGGCAGAAGCTGACGAAGAAGACGTGGAGGAGCATGACCAAGGCTAAGATGCCTTTGGAGTAGATCTGTGGAGGTGGAGGAGAAGGCGGATAGAGCGGAAACGTTGTCGAGGAAGAATAGGCCGCCACTCTCAGTCCCAGTAGCAATCGTCCGCTGAAAGTCCAGATCCTGAAAAGAACAAGAAGTAGAAGTAAAAGTGACGGAACACCGTAATTGCTTGCATAGAGAGGTAACAGATATTAAGTTGCACGGGAATTTGGGCACATAGAGAGTATTCGCCAATTGAAGAGATGGAGTGACTTGAACCACTCCCATCCCATGGACAAGGGATGGAGAGCCATCAGCGAGAATAACTGGGGGCAACCGATCATGTGTTTCCAGGAGAGAAAAACATTGGGGAGAGCCGGTCATATGATTGGTAGCACCTGAGTCGATCAGCCATTTTCCTTGAGTAACGAAGTGGGCACTACCATAAGACGTGACCACCGAGGCAGAAGGCTTCAAAGAAGAGGAGAAAGTAGAGATGTCGAAGAGAGCCATAGGAGTATGAATAGGTCGCGCGAACAGAGAGACAGGTCGCGTGAACTAAAAGGAAGTTCGAGAGAATCGAGAAACAGGCCGCATGAACAGATAAACAGGTCACGCGAATAGGCAATCAGCGAACACAACACGAACACGAGGAAGTTCGTGAGAACAAGAAGACCGCAGCGGACAAAAAAGGAAACCGCAATGGACACAACCAAGAAGCAGATCAAAGCAGGGAGAAGGCCGTGCGGTTAGAGAGAAGGTTGCACGAATCAGGAGAAAAAGCAGACATCGCGAACTAAAAAGGTTCGAAAGAAAGGCGAGCAGGGAGTGCGACCAGTAGAGACCGCACGAACAGAGGAGTAGCCGCGCGAATCAAAGGAGATCGCGGGAAAAACAGAGGCAGAGAAACCGCGAAAACAGGTCGCAGATAGAACTAGAGAGAGAAGAGAGGCCGCGCACACAAAGGGCAATGACAAAGAGGAGAAGAACAGGCCGCGGCGACTAGGAGAAAGCCGTGGCGACAATGAGAAGGTCGCGGATAGAAAAAAAAGGAGAGAATGAAAATCGCGCGGACAGGGCCAAGCAGACCGCGCGAACAGAGTTGCACAATCAGGTGGAAGAAATTGAGTCCTCTGATACCATGTGAGAACAAGAAAAAAGAGACCGGAAAATGGTATAACTGAAATTTTATTATGCCCAAAAAGATGTCTATTACAAAGGTATGACCTCCCTTATATAGAATGGAGGAGAGATGAGAGAAAACAAATAAGACATGTGGGACTAAAAAATTACAGGACACAAGCGGACTATACAGACACAAACCGCACAAGCCGCGCGGTTAGATAGAAGGACTAACCGCTCGGCTACTACCAGAGAGAGAGATCGCCATGGGAGACCGCCAGACCGCCCGGTCTCCAAGTCGCCAGAGACAAACCGCTAGACCGCTTGGACCTCAGATAGCAACACACAGCAACCAAACTGCTGAAGGGAAACCGCCAGACCGCACGGTCATCAACCCGCCAAGACAGACCGCCAGACCGCCCGGTCTCCAACTTTAACAGAACACCTGGTCCCCCACAGCAAATTCCAAATCTGATCTACGCTGGTTGGCGTTCTTTTCATATCTCTCCTTGACTATTCGAATCTTTTCCCGAATAAGCTTCACCGAAATCTCCATCTCCTCGAGTGCTTCTGGACCCAACAAGGGTCTCTCGCCCAACTCAGCCCAAAACAAAGGAGTCCTGCAGCGCCTCCCATACAAAGCCTCGAAAGGAGCCATTTGCAATCTTTCTTAATAGCTGTTGTTATACGCAAACTCCATAAGCCGCAAACGCTCATCCCACGCCCCCCGTGGTCCAGAATATAGCGTCGGATCATATCTTCCACAATCTGATTTACCCGCTCCGTCTGACCGTTGGTCTGCGGGTGATAAGCAGTGGAATACCTCAAATCTGTCCCCAACCCCTCTTGAAGACTCTTCCAAAAACGAGACGTGAACCTTGAGTCTCGATCCGATATTATGCTCACAGGTACACTATGCAGTCTGATGACCTCCTCCAAATACAGCTCTGTTATCTTCCTCATCGGGTAGTCGATCTTGAATGGCATGAAGTGAGCACACTTCGTCAGTCTGTCCACGATCACCCATACTGAATTATGCCCCCTAGGAGATCTTGGCAAGCCTGTAATGAAATCCATCGAGATGCTTTCCCACTTCCAAGTTGGAATCTCCAAGGGAGTCAGCTTGCCACCTGGTCTTCCATGATCATCTTTCACTCGCTTGCAAGTGTGGCACTCAGAAACAAATCTTGCTATGTCTCCCTTCATCCCATACCACAAGGCAATCTACTTCAAATCGCAGTACATCTTGGTGGATCCTGGGTGGTAGGCAACGCTAGATCCATGGGCTTCCCTGCACACCATAACCCTGATGTCTCCTAGTGCGGGAATGCAAAACCTGCCACGGTACTTCAAGGTACCTGAATCATCTATAGAAAAATCTGGCAGTTCACCTCTCTCAGCTCGAAGATACAAATGCAGAAGATCAGGATCATCCTTCTGATGCAATCTCGTGAGCGCGATCCATGAAGGTTCTGCCACCGCCAGGCTGCTCTGCACATCGTAGCTACTTACAGAAATGCCCATCAACAGAAACTCCTCTACTAACAACTCGGCTGTGAGACCAAAAATCTTCCCTGATTTCCGACTCAGAGCATCGGCCACCACATTGGCCTTGCCCGGATGATACTGAATCTCGACATCATAGTTAGCAACATACTCTAGCCATCGCCGCTAACGCAGATTTAACTCCTTCTGTATGAAGACATACTTCAAGCTCCTATGATTAGTAAAAATCCTGCACTGCACACCATACAACAAATGCCTCCACAACTTCAGAGCATAGATCACGACAATAAACTCCAGGTCGTGCGTAGGGTAAATCCTTTCATGAGTCTTTAGCTGTCTCTACCCGTACGCAATCACCTTCCCGTCTTGCATCAGTACGCATCCCAGCCCGATATGCGATGCATCCACATATACATCATACTCAGCACCTTCAGTAGGCAAGGAAAAAATAGGAGCTGAACATTGCCTTCTCTTTAGCTCCTCAAAATCCTCTTCACATTTGCCATCCCATACGAAGGCTACATTCTTCTGCGTCAACTTGGTCAACGGAGCAGACAGGGTGGAGAATCCCTCCAAAAATCTTCTATAATAACCCGCCAAGCCCAAGAAGCTTTTGATCTCTCGAGGAGTAACAGGTCTCGCCCATTCCATAACCGCAACGATCTTTTCTGGGTCCACTGAGATGCCCTCCTTTTTAACCACATGGCCGAGGAAAGATACCTGAGGCATCCAAAATTCACATTTGCTCAGCTTGGCGTAAAGCTTATGGTCTCTCAGAGTCGCCAAGACTAGACGCAAATGTCGATCATGCTCTTCTGCGTTCCGGGAGTACACCAAAACGTCATCAATAAAGACATTCACTAACTTGTCTAGGCAATCCTTAAACACACGGTTCATCAAATCCAGAAAGCTGAAGGCGCATTAGTCAAACCAAATTACATGACTAAGAACTCGAAATGCCCATGACGAGAACGGAATGCCGTCCGCGGAACATCTGACTCCCGAATCCTCAACTGGTGATAGCCCAAACGTAGGTCTATCTTTGAAAACACAGCACTACCACGTAGCTGGTCAAATAAATCATCAATTTGAGGCAGAGGGTACCTATTCATAATTGTAACCTTGTTCAGCTCTCTATAGTAGATGCATAGCCTCATCGACCCATCTTTCTTCTTTACGAACAACACAGGCGCACCCCAGGGCGACGAACTCGGCCTGATAAAACCCTTTGCCAACATCTCATCTAGCTGGATCTGCAACTCCTCCAGCTCTCGCAGGGCCATGCGGTACGGCACCTTAGAAATAGGATGCGTACCCGGCTCCAAATCTATAACAAACTTGACATCTCTATCGGGTGGAAGACCGGGAAGATCGTTAGGAAAAACATCAGAGAACTCACAAACAATAGGAATCTCCTCCAACCACGGCACACTAACATCTGTCCCTACCAGAGAGACCAAATAGGCAAAACAACCAGAATCAAGCAACTTGCGAGCACGTACCGCAGAAATAACCGGAGACTCCTGGAGTGGATCGACAAAAACGCTCCCGGACTGACCATTGTCCTTCACGAAATCCAAGTGCTTACCCTTGCACTAGATAACCGCATCATATCTGGACAACCAGTCCATGCCTAGAATAACATCGAAGTCCTCCAGGTCAATCACCTTCAGATCCGCCTTTGCTAGAAAGTCCCCTAACAAGATTGGGTAGCCCTGAATACCCAAATCTGAAATCACAGAGTCACCTGAAGGGAACTTGACGCAGAAAGCTCCACCAACACGATCTAGGCCCAAGCGGAATCGCTCCACGAAAGCCCTAGCAACAAAAGGGTGGGTAGCACCAGAATCAAAAAGAAAGCGCGCCCAGCGGTTCTTTATCTTAAATCTCCCTATAAAGTAGCCCACGCAACTAAGGTAAAACAAAAGCTAAACTATACAAGAAGTAAAATATTCAAGTTAGGAAGAAATCTAACCTGAAATAACCTGGGTCGAGGTCAACGCTTCCTCTGAAGAGATAACATTCATTTTCCCCTTACCTTTATCCACGCGCGGGGGTGGCGGTAATGCCTGCAATGGAACAGCTGGGAGAACGGGCTGTGCCTGAGGGAACCTCGTCTTGAGATGGCCCTTTTGCCCACACTGAAAGCAAACTTTATCTTTCAACCAGCAACGGGCCGCATCATGCCCCTTCTTTCCGCACAAGGTACACACCACATCCCCTCTGGGAGCACCCTGAATAGCATGGACTTGCTCTTTCTTCTGCACCGCCAATCTCTTGAAGCACTTCTCCAAAGAATGGCCCGGCCGGCCACAGAAGCTACAAGTCCCCTTGGTCTTCTTCCTTGAAACTGCATCGGGTTCCTGGGGGCCTTTCCCTCCAACAGACTTCCGCTTGTCTTACCTCGCCTGTTGGCCTCTATTCTTAGCATTCTCAATGGCCTCGACCTTCAAGGCAGCTTCAACCACACCGACATAACTGACCGCTCTGTAGGCATTTGCTAACTGCTGAACGTCGCTTCTTAGCCCTCCCAGAAACTGCTTAACCCGGTCTGCTTCAACACTCACAAGTCCAGGAGCAAATCGACTCAGCTTGCTAAATTCAACCTCATACTCACTGACCGTGAGTTTCCTTTGCTTCAAATGCAGGAAGTCATTCATCAACCGATCCCGCTCGACCGAGGGCAGAAATTTACTTAACAGCGTTACCTTAAACGACTCCCAGGTGCATCCTGCCACCAAGCTTTCTTTCTCCCTTAGCCACCAACTCTTTGCCAATCCCTTGAGCTGGTAGGCAGCGAGCATTACCTTCTGATCATCCGTAATCCCAGAATAGGAGAACATCTCCTCTAAGGAAATCAGCCAGTCATCAAAAATCATGAAATCCGCTTACCCGTCATAAGTAGGTGGCCTAAGCCGCTGAAACTGAGATATGAAGGCAATCTCCAGGGGCACCACGACTGAAGGCACAAGAGGAGCAGGAGGGAGAGGAATAGCTACTCCCCCAATGGGGTCCTTAACTCTCTGAGCCTGTCCTGCCACTACTGCAACCAAGGACTGAATCTGGGTCTGCATGTCCACCATCTGCCTAGATAAGGCTTCATTACTTAGCCGCAAACTTTCAATCAGAGCCTCGCTTTGCCCTCTTGAAGACTCCCCCTTAGATTGGGGAGTCGATCGCATCGCAGGACGCTTCACCATCCTATAGTCGCACCAGCTCTAGTTAAAATCCAGCCCAACAGCTAGAAAAAAACTACCCGGTACAGACAAGCATACTTAAATAAGAATTTCAACTTCAAAACTTGCTCTGGGATTTGTTTTATAACGAAGATGTTATGCTTAACTTGAGATGGTTCACCACCATCATACTAACTCATGTGCCTAAACCATGAATGCATGCTTTTATATTCGTTTTGACTCAAAACCATGTGTGTACATATGCCATCATGCAAATCTTTAGCTTGACACGTTGTGCTTATACAATGTTATGCTATGCATGTTGTGTTATGCATTCTAAAAAGGCCTTAATGCATGTCATGGGCGACGTACACATGAAAATGTTATGCATCTCATACTACATAACATTCCCATGCAACGAAAAATGAAAATGTGTTAGCCGCATTCATGTGGTGAAGTTATGCATCCCATACTACATAACCCTCACATGTTGCCTCTTATGGTGGATCCATATACAAACACATATTATGCATTATGCATCACATACTACATAATATGCCCCGTATACTTCTTTGTGCTTATGAGTGTAGTGTTCGTGCTTTGGACAAGACGTGTTGATGACATATCAGTGTGCGTATGCTTATGAAGCTAAACTTCTAATGAAATCAAAAGGAAGGGTTGCCCGACTAACTTGTCAAGAAACCTCTCTCTGATACCAACTATCACAACCCGCATTTTCCCCGAGGTTAAGAAGTATCAGAGTACGGGAAAACACACGTTGTGATGCCACGTCGAGCATGGGATAACTGCTGACGCTCTGGCAACACACTAAGACTACAAATCACAAGTTTTAAAATAGTAGAAAACCAGTTTATTTAAAGGTCGCATCCCTCAACACAGTGGATCAGCTAGTCCACGATAGGAAAATATATTTGTTTGCAGCAGAAAAAAAAATACTTTGATTTAGTTGATTTGACATCCTAAATGAGTATAGTATTTATATATGAAAGATATTCTTTACGCTTAAAGAAGATAGTGTTTTAGTTTTGCAAATATGATATGCATGAGATACATATAATAGTTTAGGGTTTTAAAATACCTAACATGAAACCTAGCATAAAACCTTCTCAGAAGCAAGTAAGCAACCCAGAGAAGGCAAAAACAGTAGTTTTAATTCATACTCAGCAAAACAAGTAAGCCACCAGTAAGCGTCGATAACCCGACACGAACCCACCGGTGAGTGTGCATGTCCATGCAGAAAAGAAGAATAATACCTCATAAGGTGGAACATCTATAACTCAGCTACCCTAGAGGCTATCAGCAAAACCCACTAAAAGAAAACAGCCGCTCTATTGGCTACAACCTGGACCTGAGGCATTCAAGAAAGAACGCCTCAGCACAATATCAAAGCATGAATAATAAATAATTTAAGTGCGAGTAAAAAGGGTTTACCAGCCCGGTAACAAAAGTAACAGCTAACAGTAGGTGAAAAGTATGATAGTAAGAATAAAAAGATACTATCAAAAGGACAGTAAAGGCAAATCACACCAAGTGTGAGCACAAAAGCTACCTGCTCGGCAAAAAGAAACAACCTGCAGTAGTAAGCATCAGTATACTAGCAGGAATAGCCAAAAGCAAGAAAAGAAAGAGCTAACAATCCTAACTTTGTTGGAAAATGACTGGGGTGTAAAGAATAAGGGGCTGGAGTGGGTGGCAGTACCAGCACCAACAACCAGGCCCCAAAATAAATACTCAAGTGTGAACACAACCGGTGGTAGCCTTTAGGGACCACACACCTAAATAAGTCGGCCCCATTGTCCAGACTTTGTGGTGTCCACAGCTCAGCAGACACATTTCACCCCTCCAAAGTCTAGAGAACACCCCGTCTGGCCATAGTCTAAGAGTCGGCATGCAAAACTAGTCGAACACCCCAACATCTCCCTTAGGAAGGAAAAACTCCTCTAACAGTTCTAAAGAAGCACACATCCCAAGGCTAAAGACTTAGCCCCAAAAAAACTGCGGCGTTGAGTGAGTCTACCTCACTCAACGCAAAAATAGCCACGGCGTTGAGTGAGGTACCCTCACTCAATGCCAAAGACTTAACCGCAAGCCCTGGTTGTGGCGTTGAGTGAGTCTACCTCACTCAATGCCAAACCTGCTTTGGCGTTGAGTGAGGTCGAATCACTCAACGCCATCAGACTTAACTACTGAAAAGACTGCAGCGTTGAGTGAGTCTACCTCACTCAACGCCAAAACATCTGCGGCGTTGAGTGAGGTATACTCACTCAATGCCAAAGACTTAGCCTAAAGTCTTAGCTGTGGTGTTGAGTGAGTTCACCTCACTCAATGCAAGACCTGCCTTGGCATTGAGTGAGATTGACTCACTCAATGCCTCGTCACCCTTAGCAGCAAAAACAACCGTGGTGTGTAGTGAGTGCACCACACTCAACGCCATAAGCCTAACAGTCTAGGCATTGAGTGAGGTACACTCACTCAATGCTTTGGACTTACCAGAAAATCCAGGAAAAATTCCTGGAGCTAACCCGACCCAGCTCCCTCAGCTCCTCCTAACCCGAGAGCTGGAATTTAATTCCAGCTCTCACTCCTACCTCTCCTACCCGACCACAGCAGCCCTAAACTAGATTACCACTAAGCTAAGACTAATCCTAATATAACTAAGGCTGGACACCGGCCGAGACAAACAAAACCACAAACAAAAACAAAAAGAAAAAAAGAAAAGTTGTTGCTGCTAAAGCTAGAATTTAGGGAGCAGCTCAGGAGGGATTGAGGGAGAGAATAAAAGCCTCTTGCTGCTTTACTTCTAGGGAAGAACAACCAGAACACAAGCTAGGAGATAGAATAAAATAAATAGTAAGGGCAAGGGAGCCACTTGCCTCTCCACCAAGCTCCAGCAGCTGCCTTCCCAAGCTCGGCACAGGCAGCAAAGCAGTACCTAGGAAGAAGAAAAAAGCTGGAGCTTTTTAGAGAAGAGGATGTGGAAAAAACTGAAACCCTAACTCCTATGGATGGCCCGAAAGGTTTAAGAACATACCTAGGGAGGAAGACAGCCGGATCGGCCCTACCCGAGAAGAAAAACTGCTTAACCAGCCTAGCAAACCGCCGACCAAGCAGCAGCTCCACCGCTTCCCGCTAGCTTCCTTCCGCTGGAAGCCAACCGGCCCAGCCTACTCGGGAAAATGGGGAAAAAGGCTAGCTGGCACCTTTTAAAAACCCTGCACTCACCACTTGCTAAATAAACTAATCTCTCACCCAAGCACTAGTTAATTAAATATATAAAAGGCTTGCTGAATGGATTCGGCCAAAAACAGCTCCACCTAACCCGAGCCCCTTAGCTAATATATATATATATATACTCATATATATCCAGCACACATATATATAAACACATATATAAGCAAGTTTATATATATATATATATAAGCTAAAATTAACAAGGGCTAACCTCACCCAAACTTTACAAACACAAATAAATATAAATATATATATATATATATACATGTACATATATATATATATATATATATATATAATAAATTGCTAACAACTTAGCCTAAAACCAAGCACAAGCCTTACCAGGCTCGGCAACACAAAGCTACGCACAGCAAAGGCAACAGTCAGGCTACACACTACCGGCTAACAAAACGAACGTCGAAACGACGCAAAAAACAAACGATCGCGAATTTTGACAAAACTCGCACCGTAGCTAAACACCCAAGCTACAAAAACAACGGCAAAGTCGAAAACAACATCCAACGATCAAAACTCGGGCTAAAACTACCCGAAGCCAAAACACAAGCATTCCCTAAGGGGCTCAACCGAGTCACCACAGCAGACTCCGGCTAGCTGGGGAATCTTGCAAACAGGCTACTAAAGGAACCTAAAGAGCTAAGATCATGCTCTAACAACGGCAAAAAGACCGGAAACGCGTCATCGTAACGCCAAACAAAACACAGAAAAAATCGGGGGCGTTACTGTAAGACCCCCATTTTTTTTCTTTTTCGGCACCGAGGTCTTAGGCCCAGAACCGCCACCTTGCGGGAATACCTTCACACCCGAGAAGGTTGTCACTACAGGATGCCGATTCTGCCGGCCAAAATCGATCACAACTGTAGCAATAGAATAAAAGTAAGTCCACAGAAAATCAAATGTATAGAAAATAAGCTCCACGAAGGGAGTGTCCACAGATAGTACATATAATAAAAATCTCGGGCTTATGCCCGGTACATCAAGTCCTCACTACAAATCACTCATCGCGGAAGCAAACTAATATAACTACTAGTGTTCGGGACTCACAGTCCCTACTGTCTGGACTCCAGTACTAGACTGTCCGATCTCCAAGCGTGCCGACCTCCGGGGCTGCTCCTCCATGCTGGGCTCTGTGGTCCCCTAAATGATGTGGTTCGAAAACCGTTAGTCTAAAAGACTAAGTCCTATCGTCCTCCGCCCCTTCCCCCATGGCTCCTAAGCACCGAGCGGGGAGAAGGAAAGGAAAGGACATGAAGGTGGAGAATGTCAAATAGCAGATGGCAGCGGAACTAGACTAACAATGCTAAGTATGATAACAATGATACAAAATTTGAATAAGTAACCTTAACTTATGCGAATACCCATAAGCTAAAGGATCTTTTGCAAGGCTCCTATCGTATAAAAAGTCCCATACCGATTTATACGATAGGGTGTCGGTTTTACTAGGAGGCTTAAATATTTAATACTGAAAGAGAACCTTGACTTATAAGCACGCTCGTACGAACTTATAGGCCAAGGAGTCGTTTTGCAAGGCCTAATGTATAGAGCATCTCATACCGCTTATACATTAGGTCTCAGGTTATATGCAATGGTTATGCTATGAAATACAATTATGCTATAACATGAACATGCAAGTGCAACACACCCACTCGACTCTGTGTACACAGACCTTTAGTTCCCCCTTTCGGAGCCGTTACCTCCCAGGATACCTCCGTAGTGGCAGACGAAAGCGGTGGGTTGGGCCTTGCCCACCTCTAAACCAGTAAAGCACTACCGGTCAGACCTATCGTACGCCTCAACGCTTGGTGCACAAAGCGGACTCCTGCGTACTCTTGCCGGCTGGCGCACCGGACTTCTGTTGGCGAAGTGCTAACCACACTTGCCGAGTCAGCGTATTGGCGTCGGTGCATCGACCCTCTAATACTGAAGACCCACCACCGTATACCTTCTATGCACATGCAATAGTTATGAGTCCAAACAACAACCGAACCAAATCTCCCAGACTATCCCGTCCGTCATAAATCAACAACCGAGCCAAAGCTCCCCGGACTATCCCGTCCGTCATAATCAACAACCGAGCCGAAGCTCCCCGGACCACCATGCCCATCACCATAACCCTTGGGCTTATTGCCCAAGTAACCCAAACTATCTCCCGGGACATTGGGGTGTGAGAGTGTGAAATCCTAAGTTTACTATTTACTCTTGTGGCGATTTTATACCTACGACTTAGGTTTTACCCAGGACTGCCCAAGGTATTCCCTGTGAAGGGCTCTCGAGGGCACTAGGAGCTATGATGGGCTGAATCCCAAAGCTCCCTTTCGCAAGGCACTTATTCTTGTTGGTTGGTAACTAATCCCATATCCATTACCCATTTCTTTTTCATATTACGGTAGACTAAACCTATGGTGATTTTGACCTTTCACTCTACGGGGGAAGATGATCTTTCGTCGACCCCAAGCACTACTCAACACCACCGACTCATATCTCACTACTTAACCTAAACTTCTAGGATGACTCATCCACACCTACAAAATCCAGCAAGATGGCTAACTCCAACTATGCCAAATCATTTCCTTTCAACAATTTACTAAATGCAGACCACAAGGTTAAATGTCATGTATAATGGGGAGTACATCAAATAATCTTCCAATACTCCTATAATAATTAATGGAGGTCCATTATGACCTTTAATCCCTAAATCCAGAGACCCAAAATTTTCCTTATTTATTTAATAATTTATTTAATTATTATAGTGACTAAAATTTCCAATAATGAACATGAAGTATCATTTTCAGGCAAGATATCATTTCACTAATTTTATAGGATATTTAAAATAAGGATTTAACTCATATTACAAAATATCTCAATTTTTCAGTAAGGTTTTATCCCAAAAATTCCTATTTCATTTTAACCCTTGAAAATTCATTTAAAGAAATATAAAAGACTATATTGCTTCCAAAAATTCAAAGAAAATTCCAGTATGATTCTAATGGCATATAAATGATTCGGGCCAAATTTCACAATTTATTTATTAGTAAATAATCTTAATTAAATTATTGAATAATTTCCTCATTTAATAAGCTTGTGAAGTAAGTACCTTAAATATGTATCCACAAATTTTCATAAAATTTATATATGCATATAATGATTCAAAACTTCCTCTGCCAAACTTTCATGACCTCCAAAGGGTTAGAGAGACCATATTGTTCAATTTACTAAATTGAGGCATCCCTTGTGTTACAAATGAAGTACTATAACTATTGTCCCAAAATTCCCAATTAAATTACTAGAGGCTCATAATATCCTTATGACCAATATACCAAAATTTCACTTTAGTTTGAGGAGTTTAGCTAGCCCATTTCAACCCTACAATATTTGTGCCCTAAACTAGGGTTAGGGTTTTGTGGGTCCCAAACTTTCCAAAACACCCTAAGATTTTAACCAGAGGGTTATAGTTACCCTAATACCCTCTCTACAAAATTTCATAGTCATACAAGGTGTTTTGGCCACATGCCCTTCACAAGGTACAAAAGCCCTTCCTTAGGGTTGACCTAGGATCTTGGGGAAAATCAATTCCAAACCTCCCCATATTTCATTGGAAGGTGCACAAGTTCATGAAAAGTCAGTGTTCAAAATTTGGACCTCTGTTGAGGTGAATTGGACACTCTAAGCAAAAATTACATTTTGGACCAAAATGCCCTTCTTAGGGCAAAACTAGGGTTTGCATGATTTCCATTCAAATCACCTCCAAACTTAATGAAATTTTAAACAGAGGTCTATATTGACCCCATATACCTCCCACCAAAATTTGGATGATATTGGACTTCATTTGACCCATAAATTAATTTACCTTAGATAAATTAAATTATTTACAAAACTATAGAAAAATTATCTCCAAAAATTCCCATTTTTGGGCAGGTTCTAGATATTAGTTAGTATGACTTCCTTCCAAAATTTCAACTCATTTGGGCTAAGTATGAAGTGTGGGCACTTAGTTTAATGACTGCCTATTCATTTGTATAGACCCCACCAAAATGAGTTCCCTGGTCAAACCAGTCACCCAAATTGGTTCAAACCAATTTTGTTTTAAAGTAGACCCATAGGGCTATATTTAATGTGTTGACCATTTTCTCTGAAAAGGGCTCTAGGTATTTTTAATAATTAAATACATCAAATACCTAATCTGTGATAGAAAATGAAATAAATCAAATACATATCCTATAGTATTTTATCATCATCAGCACGAATCTTGGCGCAAGATGGACGGAATCCCGTCATCTTCTTCCTCTGGCAGACGGCCAGGATTGCTTCTGCCTGGGCCGATTTCTAGCGGCTGTCGTAGGCGCTCCGGCCACCTCCCCGGCCGGCCACCGCCGCCAACACCTTCGTGGTGGTCGGGGCTATCTCCAGGCGGCGGCTTGGCCGCCGGGAAGCCCTATTCCGGCGATCCCGACAAGCTCAAATCCATGGAAAAAATCAGGATTTTTTTGAATTGGATCGGGCTCAATTGAGCCCGAACCTTGGACCTAAGGATTGCTATGATTTATCCATGGAAGAAGGAGTGGAGGAGGACCTATGGTGGCGGCTGTAGCCGTGCTGATCACCAGATTGGCATGGTGGTGGCCGGTGGTGGTTGGCTTGTTCAAAAATGCAGGAAATTGCTTGGCTCCTTCAGGTAAAGTGTGGGAAATGCTCCTTGAACCTCAGTGAAGCTTTTAAAGAGGGAGAGGAGGGGAGTTAGGTGGCTGAATGCCTTGTGCCATTTTTGGCCATGGTCAACAATGGTGGCTTGGTTGGTAGGGGGTGGAGCTTGCTCTAACCAGTCCAAAATGGCTGCTGCACTCCCCCTTGTTCTTCTGAATTGAATGGGGAGGTTGGGGAGGGGGGAGGAGGAGCACAAAGTCCTCCTTCCTTCTTCTTCCTTCTCTTTCTCTCTCCTCCATGGGTGGCTTTCTCTCTCCTAGTCACCAAGCCTGAAATTTGGCTCCTCCCTATCCTATGGCAGCCCACAAGTCCATTTGGTCACTTAAGTCAAGGTTAGCCCAATTGCAATGGGCTTGAGCTTGAGTTAGCCCATTTGGGTTAACTTGACCCAAAGGTTGACTAGGGCCCACCTAGGTCAAATTGGTCCTTGAGGTTTCTTAAATGGGTCCTTGGTGACCCATTAGCCTCCCCTAGGGTCAAGGTGGGGTTGGATTGTCCCTTGGAGGTCACTTGACCCTTAACTAGGGCACTTTGACCATTTTAGGTTAAGGGTTGACTTTGGTCAACCTAGCCTTTATGATTGGTCCCAATGGGTCCTTGGTGACCTATTGGCCTCTCACTAGGGCTATGAGGGTATGGGTGGGGTCCACTTGGCTAAGGGACTGCAATTGACCCTTGTGTAGGTCAATTTGACCCAATTAGGGTTAGAGTTGACTTGGGTCAACTTAGCTCCCTTGACTACCCTCCATGGGTCCTTAGTGACCCACTGACCCCTCACTAGGGTTATGGAGGTATAGGTGTGGTCCATTTGGCTAAGAGACTGCAGTTTACCCTTGTGTAGGTCAATTTGACCCAATTAGGGTTAGAGTTGACTTTGGTCAACTTAGCTCCCTTGACTACCCTCCATGGGTCCTTAGTGACCCACTGACCCCTTACTAGGGTTATAAAGGTATGGGTGGGTCTTGGAGTCTTGTTGAAGCTTCATGATCACCTTAAACCAAGGTTTTGGAGTTTACTATTTGCAGACCATAGTGCCTCTATCCACACCACCAGGTCCACTTGACTCTTTCTTGGGCTTCCTAGGGTTTTGTCATGACAAAACCACTCTTAGGGGTCTAGTTGGAAATTGGATGTTACAGTTACATTTGGCGTCCCCCCCCCCGGACCTCTTTGAGCCGTGTTTTTACCGGTGTGCCCTCGGGGTGGAAATTATCGCTTTACCCCCCGGTGTGGGTGTTTTCTATTGGCTCAAGGCCTGTTTGCCCTTGGGGTATTTCAGATCATTTGGTCCCCATGCTTGGTAAAACTATAAATGGACCCCCTTGGGTACCTTTGGAGAAAAAGAGTTTTTGGCTTCCTCCTCCCTTGGTTTCTTCTTCTTGTTAAAGTTTGAGAGCTCTCCAAGGTACCCAGCTAAGCCATTGGTGAAGGAGGAGAAGTGCTCTTGTGACCTTCCGGGTGTGTGGTGGGACCTCCACGCTAGAGCCGAGGGTCTGTTCCTAGTTTCCCGAGCTTTTAGCCGGTGACATTCTCCTTAGTGTAGTAGGTGTGAGGTCACCCCTCTTTTGGGACCCCGAACTCCACGAAGACCAAGTTTTTGGTTTCAACACCGGCGGGTCGCTCAGAAATAATTTTTGCGAGTTGTCCTACTTGATTTTCTAAACTTTTAACGGTCACGGCTAGGGTTCTAATAGTATCGTCATTAGCATTCATATATTTTGAAAACATTTCCTCCAAACTTTGAGGTTTTGGAAAATTTTGAGGGGGTGGTGGTGGTGCAGAAAAATCATTTTATAGTGGCGGGCGCAATGCATTTGAGGGATTACTCCACGAAAAGTTCGGGTGGTTCTGTAAAGCGGGATTATAACTATTCGGAAAAGCGAAACCCGGAGTAGGAAAATTAGCAGCAGAAAAATTATGAAAAGCATTTCTAGGCATATTATTAACATAATCCAATTGTTCGGGAGCAGGAGTTGCAGATTCCCATACCTGAGGGGCGGAGGTAGCAGTCATCTCCTTTATCATTTTACTTAATACTTCCACTTGCAGAGCTAGCTGGGAGACGTTATCTACTTCAAAGATACCTGCAGGTTTGTTTGGGCGGGATCTAGGCACATTCCACTGATATGTGTTCATGGCCTTGTCCTTGAAAAGCTAAAGAGCTGCTTCCGGGGTTTTGTGGTTTAAGGTACCACCGGAAGCTGCGTCTATCATTTGCTTTGTGCTTTGATTTAGCTCGTTATAAAACGTCTGCACCTGCAACCATACAGACAACGCGTGATGGGGGCATCGTCTTAAGAGTTCTTTAAATCTTTCCCAAGTTTCATACCAGGTTTCAGAATCTATTTGTCCAAAGGCAAAAATATCGTTCCTAAGTTTTGCGGTTTTAGCTGGCGGAAAATACTTTGCCAGAAATTTTTCAATTAGTTGATCCCAGGTGGTGATGCTGTTTTTTGGTAGAGTGTTCAACCATTGCTTAGCCTTGGTTCTTAGGGAGAAAGGGAAGAGTCCTAGCCGAATAGTATCATTTGTAATACCATTGATCTTGAAGGTGTCACAAATCTCAAGAAAGCTAGCTATATGCGCGTTCGAATCTTCATCTTGAAGTCTGTCATATTGCACATACTACTGCACCATTTGAATTGTGTTAGGCTTAAGTTCAAAATTATTATTAGCTATAGCAGGGAGAACTATGCTTGATTCTGTACCCTCTAGATTCGGCCATGCATAATAGGACATAGGCCTATGAAGGGCTTCCTCAATGATGGGCTCTTCCATTCTTGTAGTATAAATAGACTCGGAATTCTCAACCGGTATTTGGAGAGTAGGGCCTTGAATCGCGATCTTCTCCAAAGAGTACGCTCAATTTCGTGGCCCAATTCCAAAATAACCGACGGATTTCTGCGGGTCATGCACTAGAGGAAGAGAAGATAAAGAAAGAGAAAAATAAACTAGAAAAAGGATTATTTTTTTTGGGAACAGATTTTTTTAATGTTTTAACTCCCGAACTTCCCAAGGGCAACCCGATAAAGGGTTCGCAAGGTACTAGACATGAAAGTGGTATTCAAGCCACATTGCCCTTTTCGAGAGAGTTAGGTGGTGTAAAAAAATTGTGATGTGGGTCTCTATTAAGAGCGTTAATATTTTTTTGAATTTTTAATTTTTAAGAAAGAGGGTGAGAAAGAGAAGTGATAAAAGTAATAGGTTCGTGTTTTCGAATTATCAACAAAAATTGCTCCCCGGCAACGATGCCAAAAACTTGGTGTCAGCTAATCGTGAAGAGAATAAAAACCGAACTAGCAATCCAACTAGGCAAGTATACCTATCGAATTATAGCAAGGGGACACAAGTGTCGTATTTAAATCCGGGATCCGTTGAGTAATCTTACTGACACAAAGACTATTATCTTATTGAAGAAACTTTTAGGGTTATTAACTAAATTAAAATAAGAGACTACTTGCATAAAGAAAAGTACTTGCACTCAATCAGAGAGAGCATAACTAGCGATTAAAACAAGGGGTTAAACAATGATAAAGAAAAGCACTCGATCGAGAATCACATCGACCTAAGTTGGTCAAAAATGTGATAATAAACTCTAACTTAATAAGGCAAAGGACCTTGACCGTGGAGGTTCCTAAAGCATGAACATGCTTCTCTCGAATTCATGCCCACCTGAGTTTAGGATGGTTCGACCGAAATCTCGTCCAAATCGGAGGCCTAAAGCTCGCTCTACGCTGTGAACCCCGCTATTGGATTTCACTCCAATCCGGGAGATTTAATGTCTGCCTCTCTCGAGGGGTGTGTGCAACTCTCTTTACTCTTGAGTGTTCACTCCAAACTATGAGCCTCTCGGCTGACTAAGAGTGGAAATAAAGATGGAAAATATATATCGATGATATATCTCCAAACATGATTAATCAAGAGTAAATCAAAGTCTAAACCTTACAAAGAAAAAACAAACTAGAGCATCATAACTTAATCAACTCGAACCTCGGATCATCAAGATCAAGTACAAGGAGGATTTGTTACTCATGGTGAAGTAGAGGAAGAGAGATGAGTAGGAGTGCATGGAAATAAAATAGAGACATAAAGAAGCAACATGCTTTATATTAATTCAAACTGATAGCTACAACTTGAAATATAAAAATTACACTTGCAGGAAATGAAAAAAAAAACTAGCACTAAAACTGAAACTGAAACTAAACTAAACTATTACAGAAGAGTAAAACTGAAATAGAAAAATCTGAAATGAGAAAAGGAGAGAGGAAGAACAAAAAGGAAGAACTGAAAATGGCAGCACTTCCCCTCTCCCAAAATTCTATATTTTTTCACAAGGGGAGGGACTCTATTTATAGATTATTCAAAGAGCAGGAAATGCCCATGCATCTAGCCATGCATGGGAGTTGACCTTGGTACGAATTCTGGCGAGAAATGATGATTGCCTCGGTACAGGTGACGTGAATTTATGGCGGCAGCAGGCTTTTGTGAAAAAGCGGGACTTGTCCTCTGACAATAGGTAAGCACGACTAAAGAAGGAGAGGGGGCTCGACAAAATTAGAGGAGAAGGAGGGAGAGCTCGATGAAATCAGATGAGAAGGAGGGAGAGCTCGACGAATTCTGGCGAGCTCGACAAACTGGGAGACATTTGTCGACCTCATAATGAAGGCAGAGCTTGACGAATGCTGAGGTCGACGAATTTTGGCGAGCTCGATGAAATGTGAGACGTTCGTCGACCTCAGAATGAAGACGGAGCTTGACGAATGCTGAGGTCGACGAATTCTGGCGAGCTCGACGAACTGGGGCTGAAGGAACCATTCGGCGAACGCAGAAGATGAGGTCGACGAATGCTGGCGAGCTCGACGAACTACCTGAGGTCGACAAATTATTATTATCTCGACGAACTGGCTGAGCTCGACGAAATAGACTGAGCTCGATGAACTTGGCTGAGCTCGACGAAATTGCTGAAAAACTGCAAACCTGTAAAAGAAAGAAAACAATCATTAGTGTTATTAATATATACAATAGGAGGTCAAAATAAAGCTTTGAAAGATGTGATTCTTATAATAAAGACTTGTAATTACCCCAGTAGTTTAAACTACAAAATGTATTATCAGCAAACACAACCACATCTTAATCAAACAAAAATATGAACATAAGGCCTGCCCGCCTTGATTCTTCTGATGCTACCTAACAAAATAATCCCTTCGCTTAGGATAATACTTTGTAGGGGCTGGAGGCACAGACTCGTCATCATTGTGATTTTTGAAATGTATTCTTCTCTTTGTATAGGCCAATTCATACTTATGCCATTCTTCTTGATCATAATGGTTCCATATGTTCTCATTTCCAAGATCAACCAGGGTGAAGGTGTCCAGAATGATTCCTCTTGAAGTAGGAGTCCATACTTCACCACTTCCTTTATCTCTGGCTGGTAGGTCTCTGGAAGGTTCTTATCTTGTAGTAGAAGGGACTTCACCGTACTTTCTTCTCTTGTATACTGGAGCATGAGGAATATCTTCAACAACTTGAACTTCTGATACAGCAGCAGCAACAGTAGTGTCCTGAAAGACTTCTTGTGTGTTTGTCCAGAGTTGAGAATAATCCTCAGTAGGATGAACTTTAACCTGAACAGGCACAGCAGGTGCTTGAGAGCTAAACATCTGACCATGCATCCATATAAAGTTGTTATAGCAGTAGTCATTTGTCTTTAAGAAATTTTCTACCATAGCAGCTTCAACTACAACAACCTTAGCTTTCATAGCCTCCTCTCCCTTTCTGACTTCATCAATGACAACATTAGAATGATCAGGAATAGTGCTTTCAAAGTGAGCCATCGATCTGTTGTGGTCATCAATCATTGTCTTTTTGTTCGTATCCACATTTTCAAGAATTTATGAAGAATACTTGAGTCCTTGCATATTAAGCGTGATAGCTTTTCCACCCTCGACATACAATGCATCAAGCTTGGTATCGAGCTTGTCAATCTGAATTTTAACTTTGGTAAGGCCGTTGTTAACATCTTGCTCAGTTTCTTTGACCTTGTCCAGAACTTTCTTCATGCAGGCTTCAAATTGCACTTGCTGTCTTGCCAACATGATCTCTATTGTCTTTAGAATTGAACTATCAGCACTGGAGGTGGCAACAGTTTTAGAAGGAATATGTGGGAGAGAGGGCAGATCTTCATGAATTGGAGATAATCTTGCTTTATAAATCATCAAAGGCACTACAACAGCTAGGATAGGAGTATGCTCCTCTACATCTCTTTCCTCATCAGAAACATTCACTACCTCCTCAGGAACAACTGGAGGAATACTGTTGCCTTGGCAACTTGTTTCTCAAGGTTGTGGATAAACTTGTCAACCTCAGTGGCAACTGATATCGAGGGCCTAGTCACCTCCCCCTCAGAAGATGAAGCGGGAACAATTTCTGGGAGAGGGACAATCAGATTCTCTACTGACACTTGCTCAGAACCATCATCTGCATTATCAGCAGATCTGGTCTCATCAGCAATGACCATAACCTCATCAGCAACTTTCTCATAATCATCAACATTCAGTTCATCATCAACAACAGCATCATCCTCAACCTCTGCATGCACTATCTCCTCAACAACAATCTAAGAAACTTCTATCAGGAGATTCTCTGGCTCTGGAACTATTTCAACTAGATCACCCTCTGCTCCTACACTCACGCTCTCAAGAGTTTCCCTAGGGGTGGATAAGGAATCTTATCCTCAATAGCTTGATCTTCCTCCTCCACAGGAAAATTTGGGGCTCCCCCTTGCCTCAAGATCCTCCTATCCCACTTTGAGAAGATAGTTGAGTCGATATTCTTCAGGTGATGGATAGGCACACCTTTGGTCATATCGAACTTGCCACCATCCACTTGATTCAGGTACAAGCTGATAATCTTCCCAAAGTTGGGAGTGCAGAGACTATCCTTGATTTTCTCAAGCAGCATCGCACCCCAGTCCATTCTCTTTCTGTATATGATTGCTACTAGAATCTTGAACATTGCTGAAGATAGATAATCGTGTGAACCAGTCTTGCATAGCAACACTTTTCCGATGATATCTGACAGTAGCTTTCCTTCTTCATTCATTCCTTTTCCTTTTGATGGCTTTTGTACCTCTGGGCAAACCACAGAATAACATATTCCTTGTGAAGTCCACCTCCTCGAGGTGATCTGCTTCTCCATAAGCTGGGAGCCTCAAGAGCTAGGTGAGATTAGAGGCCTTCACCTTAATGTAGTCCCACGAACTTTGCTCTTGATTAAAGAATCTTCATGTCGTAGCTTTGCATTCTGAAAGAATTCACAGACATCTTTGTACAACAACTTGCAGGGGTGTTCTAGGACAATGGATAGTCCGTCTGTCTCAAGCATCAGGATCACATTTCTGAACTCATTAGAGGCCGAAGCAAAGCCTGTTCAAACTAATTCTCCTCCCCATAGCAAACCACTAGTGCTTCTAGGAGCCATGGAGAATCAGAGAATAAACAGAAATCTGGATTGAACTGTCGGCGGAACAAATGGTTGTCACTATCGGAATGGCGATAACGGGCCGTCGAAATCACACCATTGAGTGAAATCTCTGTTGGAAACTAGAAATCTTTGCTGGAAACTCTTGCTCAGAACTAATCGAAGAGAACGAGATCAAGGCTACATGATGGATACAACGACACTTGCTCTAGAGCCGAAGGGTCTGGAGCACAGTTTGGCAAATATCATTTTTTTGGTTCGACGAAATATGTCGTGGTGTCTCGACTCTTGATTTATATATATATATATATATAATTTTAAATTTGACCTAGAAAGACCCATACCTAAAATTTGGTTGCTCTTCGCATCCAATATAGAGACAAAAATTTTGACCTAATTGAAATTCGGCGAGATTCATCAGATACACAGTCAATTCGACGAGTTTCGGCGTGAATATTCGATGAATCGGCGACTTTTGCTGACCGTTACTCATCGATTTTGCCTTAGAAAAATTTCTTCCTTGATGAATTTCCTGAGTGATTTCCTCTTGTTGTCCTTCATGAATCCTTATTCAACATGCCCAGTTCCGTTTTGAAGAACGAGAACTTGGCCTCGTCCAGCGACTTTGTAAAAATATCTACAATCTGCTTATCCGTCGGGACAAAGCTGAGGGATATATCCTTGTTCTCTATATGCTCCCGGATGAAGTGATATCGCACTTTAATGTGTTTTGTCCGGCTGTGAGAGACTGGATTATGCGCGATCGCTATTGCGCTGAAGGAGTCGCAATACATAGGAATTTCTTTGAACTTTAGGTTGTAGTCTTTGAGTTGATTACTGATCCATAGAAGCTGTGCGCAATAATTAACCACAGAGATATACTCTAACTCGACAGTAGAGGTTGTCATACAATTCTGCTTCTTACTGCTCCATGAAATAAGCTGCCTTCCGAAGAATTGGCACGTCCCGGAAGTGCTTTTCCTATCATCCCTCCTTCCTTCAAAGTCTGCATCTGAAAAACCAACTAGCTCGACATCATTATTTCTCGGGTACCATAAGCCACGATTTGGTGTAACCTTAAGGTATCTTAAAATTCGCTTTGCGGCGATGTAATGAGATTACTTAGAGTTCACCTGAAATCTAGCGCAGAAGTATGTTGAGAACATTATGTTTGGTCTACATGTAGTAAGGTAGAGCAATGATCCAATTATGCTTTTGTACTTGGTTTCATCAAATGGTTTCCCTTTCTCATCTTTGTCCAGAGACATAGTTGAACCCATTGGAGTCCTCATGGAGGTTGCGTTCTCCATTCCAAATTTATGTAGTAACTCTTTGGTGATCTTCATCTGAGATATGAAAATTCCATCTTCAAATTTCTTCACCTGAAGTCCTAAGAAATACTTCAGGTCTCTTATACTGCTCATTTCAAACTTCCATTGCATAAGTTTGGAAAACTTCTTGCAAAGGTTGTCTTCCGTAGAGCCAAATATAATGTCGCCGACATAGATTTGCACTAGCAGAATCTTGTCTTTTACTTCCCTAAGAAATAATATTTTGTCTATCTTTCCTCTTGTGAACTTATTCTCAAGAAGAAAGCCAGACAATGTCTCATATCAAGCTCGGGGAGCTTGCTTTAAGTCGTAGAGAGCTTTATTTAATAAGTAAACATGTTCAAGGAAAG
Source organism: Platanthera zijinensis (assembly GCA_039513925.1). Classification (NCBI taxonomy): domain Eukaryota; kingdom Viridiplantae; phylum Streptophyta; class Magnoliopsida; order Asparagales; family Orchidaceae; genus Platanthera; species Platanthera zijinensis. The sequence continues at coordinate 117,676,935 of CM077094.1, forward strand.
TAAAATTTACAAAACCTGGTGGTTTCGCTACGTATACTTCCTCTTTCAAATTCCCGTTGATGAATGTCGACTTCACGTCAATTTGATAGAATATGAAACCTTTGAGGGCAGCATATGCAAGAAACAACCTGATCGTCTTGATCCTAGCCACTAGAGAAAAGTTTTGGTCAAAGTCGATCCCTTTTCTTATCTATAGCCTTGAGCTACAAGTATGACTTTGTTCTTTATGATTACACCATTCTCGTCCAGCTTGTTTCTAAAAACCCACTTGGTGTCGATCACATTCTGTCCCTTGGGTTTGGGCACCAACTCCCAAACTTTGCATCATTCGAACTGGTTGAACTCCTCTTGTAGTTCCATGATCCATGAGGCATCCTTGTTTTCTTCTTTAAACCTCTTTGGCTCAACCTAAGACAGAAAACTAAGATATAATAACTCGTTAGTTGTACCTCTTTTGGTTCTAACTCCGTCGCCTGGCTCTCATATGATTTGAACAGCTGGGTGATCTCTTAGGTGTCTTAACACTAGATTTCTTCCTCTTCCTCTAGCAGGTTCTGCAGCATCAGGAGCATCCTCCGGGGTTAGTTCATCTAGATGTTCTTCATCCACCATGCCTGGATCGATGACCTTGACTAAGTTTGGAGCATCTTCTTTGACTGCTTCATCTAAGCTTAGTTCCTTGAACCTAGTACCTGTATTTGCACCAATAACACTAAATGAGCTGCTTTGGAGCAGGCTTGTCTAATCAAATACAACATTGAAAGACTCTTCTACCACTAGGGGTTTCTTATTAAAAAACCTATATACCTTATTATGGCTACTATAACTTACAAAAATACCTTCAAAATATTTGTCACTAAACTTCGTGTGGTAGTACTTTCCATTGTTAAGTACAAAATATTTACTGTCAAAGATTCAAAAGTAGGACACAGTCGGTTTTCTGCCTTCAATAGTTCATAGAGAGTCATACAATGGTTTTTGTTGATTAGTGCTCTGTTTTGCACGTGACAAGCTGTGTTGATTGCTTCAGCCTAGAACTACTCTAGTAGTGAAGCGTCATTCAGCATAGTCGTACATGATTTAATGAGGGTTTTATTCCTTCTCTCGGCAACTCCATTTTGTGATGGAGTACACGAGGAAGAAAACTCATGAAAGATACCTTGGCTTTCACAGAATTTTGTCATGGAACCAGACTCATATTATGTTCTGTGATCACTTCTGATTTTGACCACTGAGCTATTCAATTTGTTCTGAATTTTTCGGACAAAATTAGTGAAAGAATCATAGGTGTCTGACTTGTGTTTCAGAAAGAACACCCACATAAAATGAGAGTAGTCATCAACCATTACCAACATATATACTTTACCTCCTAAACTGTGAATTGACATGAGACTGAATAAGTCCATATGAAGTAAATACAGACTTCTCGAAGAATCTTTTTTAGCAATACCCTTGAAGGTAGCCCTCATCTGCTTACCCATTTGACATGAGTGACATGGACTTTCTTTAAGGCACTTAATGTTGGGGGCATCGCACACTAAGTTGTGATAAAATAACATATTTATGGTTTTGAAATTAATATGTGCTAACCTCTTTTGTCATTGGTCACAAAAAGATGCACTACTTTTAGCCAAATAGCACACTGGTGTAGAATTGTCTAAACATAGAAAATTTAAGCAAAATATATTTCTACTCCAAGTGTCTGTTAAGATCATCTCCAAATTATCAGACGACTTTATCAGACACTTGTCCTTGTAGAACTCAACGATATAGCCTTTGTCATATAGTTGACTTATGATTATCAGATTATGCTGTAATCCTTCAACATAAGCCACGTCTGTGAATGAAACTATGTCGTTGGAAATCATATCGTAGCCTTTAGTAGTTCCCCGGTCTGACCCTCCAAAGATGACTTTTGGACCGTCTTTGACTGGGGTATAATTAAGTAATAGGCTTCTTGTCCCGGTCATATGCCGAGAGCATCCATTATCCAAATACCATATCAGAGTTTTGTTGGCCTTTGGAGATACCTGCAACCATAAATCATTTTACCTTAGGAACCCAAACATACTTGGGTCCTTGGTTCCTTGTTAGCTTACCAACACTAGGAATATTAACCTGGCGAGTTGTCGGTCTTGCACAATTTACTCGTGAAGTTTCAGAATTTGCAGGGTTAAACCAACAATATGCGCCAAAGTGACCAATTTTGCCGCATCACCAACACTCAAACTAGTTGTACCTTCTCTTGTACTACTGCTTTAACCTTTGAATATGAGGTCTAGTAGGGGCAACTTACTTGGAGGTGGAAGCATCCTGATTGCAACAGACGCGGGGCTTCTCCATATCCTTTACCCTAGGTATAAAATTCTTGGCTTTTGGTGCCTTCTTATAGTCATGTCCACGAATATATGGATCATAATTCTGAAGTTGAATCTCTTTATAAGGTGCTTTGAAAACACTGGTACCATAGTATCGGTGATGGGTCTATCCCTTGTATTGCTTCTTGGGCTCTACATAAGTAGGCCTAGCAAGATGACCGTAGGATGACTCAAGGACAAACTTGTTTGTCGGGAAGATTACCTTATTAAACGAGGGTTGACCTAGAGGTGCCTTCCCCTTTTCTTTGGCACTAGCTTTCTTGGCATCCTTACCTTTACCATTTATGTGACCAAGACCACTACCCTTCTTCGAAGCTGAAAACTCATCGATGATGGGAAGAATAGTCTTTGGCTTAGAGTAACTTTCAACAAGTTTTCTCTCCAGCAAGAGCATTTCTCTAGCTCATCTAGGTATTTCTCCTTCAAACTCAATGTTTCAGCAGAGCATTTGAGTTCCTCTTTCAAGGAGTGCACTTCCTATTTGAGAGGAAGTAATTTTGCAATTTCCTCCTTCAGATTGGTTTCCACTGCCTTGAGTGAGGCAATCTCTTTCAACTATATTTTGACTACCTTGCGACATTTGTCAAACGCTTTCAAAAGGTTCTTATGCTTAACCATTAATTCAGAATACTCTTCCTCAGAAGAATAGTCTTCATGGTCATTAGTTGACATTTCTGATGCTGAGTGTATTGTGTGCGAGTTTACCTTCCCGTGATACTCTAAGTCTCAAACTTCCTTGTCTGATTGAGCCATAAGCCCTAAGTAAGCTTCTTCATTCTCTGAACTGGATTCACTGGAGTTATTGTCACTAAGAGTCTTGGACTTCTTGGCGACGAAGCTTTTCTCTTCCTTCTTTTTACCTTTGAAGGATCTATTCTCCTCTCTCTTGGATCCTTCCTTCTTCTTATAGGGATACTCTGCAATCATGTGTCCTGGCTTATTACAACAGTATCACACAACGTGAGAGGAAATCTGTTTACTTGGTTTAGATTTATACCTGTCCTCCTTGTTGTAGCTTTTCTTGGAGCGATCACCATCATGACGTGATCTTCTGAAGTCAGTGGAGGATGACTAATTCTTCATTTGTCTCCTCTTACTGAGCAATTTCTTGAACTGTTTAGAGATGATGGAGAACTCCCCATTAGATAGCTCAGAGCCCGATGTGCTTGGCTCAGAGTATTCTAGGGTATTAGAGTATGTGTAATTACTGATGATATGGCTTTATACTTTCTGGAGCCTTAAGGGCAACCAACTTCTCTCTACTTGAAGTCTTGCTGCTTTGCTCCTCCTTCTTTCTGGTGTTCATTTGAAGCTCATAGGAGAGCAGCTTTCTAAACAGGTTCTGAGGGTCAATCTTAGGCAGCTTCCCAAACTCCCTAATGGCTACCACTTTAGTATCTCATTCCTTTGTTAAGGATCTAAGGAATTTGTCGTTCAATTCACCATTAGTGAAGACACAGCCGTAGTTTCTCAGACCGTTGATAATCTTGAAGAATTTCTCGAAACTGTCTGCAATGGTGTCATTTAGTCTCTACTTGAATGCTTCATACTCTTGATTCAGCAATGATCTGCGATCATCTCTAACTTCTTCTGTTCCTTCCATCAGAACTACAAGGCATTCCCACATCTCCTTGGCAGATTTGTAGTGGAATAAATTTTGTAACATCGAATCGTCAACTGCACTGGATATAATGTTCTTTGCCTTTTTGTCCAAGGAGACTAGACAATTTCATCTTTAGTGAGATCCATCATCTTATTGGGGATTATGATAGATGGGTTCAAAGTTGAGACTTGTGTAGGTATATGTGGTCCTTCTTCCATAATCTGAAAAATTCTCGAATCGGATTCTTCCATGAAGAACTTGACCGGTTCTTTTCACATGGAAAAGTTCTCTTTGGTGCACACTGATAACTTCATCGAAAACATATCCTTGCTTCTGTCCATGGCTACTAAGTGGAATCTCTTGATGCTAGATCTGAGATCTTGTTCAAGGGGTTAACCTTATATCGAACAAAACACCCCTCTGATACCAATTGAAAGTATCTAGCATTTACCTAAATCACCTAGATGGGGTGAATAGGTGATGTCTGTGTCTTTTAACGGAATAAAATTACATAAAAAATTAAGCACACAAACATCGAGATTTATAGTGGTTCCCCGAGTTGGGTACATCTACTTTCCCGCCTCGCTTATCTACCACGAAGGGCTAGATTCGGATACATCACCAAACTCAAATTTCTACAAATCTTACACCTCGGAGACGCAACTCCTACAACTCGGAGACGACGCTCCTACAACTCAGAGAATAACCGCTCTTATAACTCGATCCATAACCGGATCTACGTCTTGATCCACAAACGAATCTACAACTCGATCCACAAACATATCTACAACTCGGAGAAAGATCTCTTATAATATTTAAAGGAATATTATAATATAATAAAGATTACAAGTCTTCACTCCGACGTTCTTCGAAAAGAAAGATTTTGAAAATTTTGGAGAACTCAGAAAATAGAAATTCTTGGAAGACCTTGAATCTTCAATTGACTAGATCTAGAGGATAAAAATCTTCAAAAAGTAGCAATCCAGTCGTAGAGATCGATGAAGATTGAATCGTGTAAAGTTCGCAGTTGATGGCCGATCGAAGAAGTTGCAGATCGCATAGGAGGTCGACAAATTTTTCTCTTTTTTGGAAAGATTTTCGATTTGAAAAATAGGAGCAATAAAAGCGATTATTTAGATCAGGAATCCATCATAAATATATAGAGCATTTTTGGAAATTTATTTAATCATTGTGCATGGCCGCCGCAACCCGAGCCTGGTTTTCAAAAATTGCCGAAAAAATGACCCAAGTCAAATTCATCGAGTATCATCGAGTATCGCTAGTATACTTGCTGAATAGTCATTGATATACGAAGAAAATGACTTAGAGAAACTCAGCTCAAGCTAGCCAGCCACTCAATGCCAAGGCTCAAGTCATACTCGACGAATTCTTCGAGTATCAACTAGTATACTCGACGAATTCGTCGAGTATAGGCTAGCAGACTCAACGCACTCAACGTTGTTGACCCTCTCAACGCCATCCATGCACTCAATACACTCGATGTCATCGCAGTCGACACACTCGATGTCATTGAAGCAGTCGACACACTCGACGCCAAGTGAAAGTATCTAGCGTCTACCTAAATCACCTAGAGAGGGTGAATAGGTGATGTCTGTGTCTTTTCGCAGAATAAAACTACTTTAAAAATTTAAGCACACAAATACTGAGATTTATAGTTGTTCCCCGAGTTGGGTACGTCCACTTTTCTGCCTCGTCTATCTACCACGAAGTGCTAGATTCGACTACTTCACCAAACTCAGATTTCTACAAATCTTACACCTCGGAGCCGCAACTACTACAACTCGGAGACGACACTCATACCACTCGATCCATAATCGAATCTACGACTCGATCCATAAACGGATCTACCACTCGATCCACAAATTGATCTACCACTCGGATAAAATCTCCTACAAAAGTAAACGAATATTTTACAACAATATTTCATACACACTTAGACAAGATCTGAAAGCTTCACGTCGTCGTTCTTCGAAAATAGATGATCTTGAAAATCTTGGAGAACTCAGAATATGAAATCTTGGAAGATCTTGAATTTCGACGCTTGAATCTTCAAACGACTAGCACTAGAGTAATAGAGATATTTAGAGAGAATCAATCCTGTCGTATTGGTCGAAGAAGATTGAATCGCACTGCACGTCGGTGGCCGATCGGAAGAATCGTGAAAACCCTGTACCCGAGCCGACGGATTTTTCGATCTTGAAAAGTTTTCTCGATTTTGAATTTGAGATCAAGAGCACGATTATTATTGGAAAGGAATTCTCCTTAGGTATTTATAGAGACCCCCTTCCAACGGATATTAAGAAATTCCAAAAATAACTTCCGAAAATTACTGTACATGCCCGCCGCAACCCGAGCCTGGTTTTGGAAAATTGTCGGAAAAAATGACCTAAGTCAAATTCGTCGAGTATCATCGAGTATCGCTAGGATACTTGCCGAATTGTTATTGATATACGACGAAAATGACTTAGAGAAATCCATCTTAAGCTAGCCAGCCACTCAACACCAAGGCTGAAGTCATACTCGACAAATTCGTCGAGAATCAGCTATTATACTCGACGAATTCGTCGAGTATAGTCTAATAGACTCAACGCTCTCGACGTTGTCGATGCTCTTGACGCCATCCATGCACTCAACTCACTCAACGCCATTGAAGCAGTCGACGCATTCGACGCCATGATATACGACAAATTTACCTTAAGAAAAATCAGAGAAGTAGCGTCAAGATGATTCGATGAATTTGGCGTGTATCGATAAGTATATTCGATGAATTCGACGAGTATCATTAGATACATTCGACGAGTATATTTGATGATACTCGACCAATTTTACTTAACTGTTTTTCTAATTGTTTCAGAAATTCTACACAATTATATAAGACGAATTCGACGAGTGATAATAAGTATATACGACGAATTCGACGAATATCAATGATACTCGACAATTTCGACGAATATCCCTTACGATATTCAACGAATTTTTCTTGGGTAAAATTTCCGTTTTTCTGAAATAAAGCTCTTCTTCTTTCTTGAACCTCCCAATGTACTTGACATTGAAGTACACCCCAATAGATAGATTATGCATGAGTCAACACCATGGTCTACACAATGAAGGATTACATTGTGTAGTCCCGTGTTTACTGACCCACTATAACCTGACATTAGTGTGTACTTAGTATTGTAAACCTGCAAGTACATAACTAAAAATACAATATAAAATACAACCACATTTCATCTTAGCTTAACTGGACCATTCTTCAAATCAGAGTTATTGTGGATATAATACCCAACACCAAGATATACGACGAATTTGCTTTAAGAAAAATCAAAGAAGAAGCGTCGAGATGATTCAACGAATTCGGCATGTATCGATAGGTATATTCGACGATTTCGGCGAGTACCGTTAGATACATTTGACGAATTCGACGAGTACACTTGATGATATTCGAAGAATTTTACTTAACTGCTTTTCTAAATAGTTCAAAAATTCTACACAAGTATATATGATGAATTCGACAAGTGATAGTAAGTATATACGACGAATTCAACGAATATCAATGATACTCGACGAATTCGACAAATATCCCTTAAGATACTCGACGAATACCCTTAAGATACTCGACGAATTTTACTTGGGTAAAATTTCTGTTTTTCTGAAATGAAGCTCTTCTTCTTCCTTGAACCTCCCCATGTATTAGGCATAGAAGTACACCTCAATAGAGAGATTACACGCGAGTCAACATCATGACCTACACAATGAAGGATTACATTGTGTAGTCTCGTGTTTACTGACCCACTGTAACCTAACATTGGTGTGTACTTAGCATTGTAAACTTGCAAGTACATAACTAGAATACCATATCAAATACAATCACAATTCATCTTAGCTTAACTGGACCCTTCTTCAAATCAGGGTTATTGTGGATACTATAGGATCAAGCGCATACCCAACTGTTCCAAAAGCCCGAACTGTTGGAAATGACGCTATTTAATTTCTTAAATAAGTAGCAGAGCGCCACGGGTCAAGTGAAGGAACGCTAGACCCAACAATCCCCTCGGCGTCCAGCACAACCCGTCGGCTCAGAGGTGGGGTTACCACATGGCCCACATGGCTCAGAGGTGGGGTTACCACATGTCCACGGTTTGCCTGACCCGCCGGACCCACACAGGTAGAAGGGAAAAATCGGGATTTAATAGCGCCCCCCGGTCTTGAACCTGTGACCCCCTCTGATACCAAATGTAGGATCAAGCGCATACCCAACTGTTCCAAAAGCTCGGATTGTTGGAAAAAACGCTACTAAATTTCTTAAATAAGTAACAAAGTGTCACGGGTCAAGTGAAGGAACGTCGGACTCAACAGATACAATACCCAATAGAAATCAAAATAAAATTTCTAACCTAAGTGAAAACCAGAGAAAAAAATTTAAAACAAAAGTTATCGGACTATAATTGGCGAGAGCAGCTAGAGAATGATCTGAGAACGAAGCAGCGATAAGAAACCAGAGGCGAACTCGATGGCGATTGAGATTGGTCAAGAGAAAACTACCACTGACAGCAAGAAACCACTCCCTTAACTCGAGGACGATAGCTCTGGTGGAGAGAAACCGATAACAAAGAATTCTGGTGGAGAGAAATCGACGGAGGAGTGGGTCACCGGCAAACGAACAGGCGGAAGGAAATAGCAAGAGAGCTCGTGTGCAACAGGACTGGAAACCGGAGTTAAGATTGGTTTGTTAATAAAAACATATGGCGTTAGAAAAAACGCAAAAAACATTGAACCAAGTTAATTATGGTTTGCTAACTGTTATTTAAGATTTGTTAGTAACACTACCATAAATTTACATTGAATGTGAATTAATATACTGATTGTAAGTGATAGGGGCGGACTCATATAGGGCTCAATGTGAACAGTCGCCTACAATAAATTTTTTTAAAAAAATTATTTTTCAATAGCAAAAAACATATTTTCTATTTGTTTGATATCAAATATGAATGAAATCAAATAAGTAATTAATTCTTATGCATGCCATATTTATTTTTCATTTTATTTTCTGTTCATTTCATATTTATTTATCAATTTATTTTTTATTTATGACATATTATTAATAATTTATTTCTTATCCATTCCATATTAATATATCATTTCTTAGATATAATTCAAATTAGTAATAATTTTAAATTTATTATTTTAATTACTTGCTAAATGTTTTGCTAATATTTATAATTATTGATTATAAAACTGAATTATTGATTATTATTATTATCATTAAGCACTAAATATCTAATATATTAGAGTGTATAATAAAAAAATTTATTCTCAAATTTTATTATTTTAATTACTGCTAAATTAGATGTCTTAAAAGTTCATTATTTTTTGTTAATTTATAAAAATAGTAAAAATTAGATAATTAGGTGGTGCAAATACGTAATTATTTAAAGTATTATGAGTTTAGGGTTAATTGAGAAAATATTATGAGTGTTAAAAATATCAACTGTTGTATGGTATATTGGTATTAATATAATGCAGACAAATTTTTGATATATTTATCATTTTACTTTTTTGAAAAATTTTATACACCATCAACACAAAGAAGAATCACTACGTCCGCCATTGGTTAACAAGAATTTGGATTTAACTATCTGTAATTTGTTGTTAATATTAACAGGAAAAATTTTAAAAATTTATTTGAAACAAATATTGTTAAACACAACCCAAACTTTTTTAGAATAAATATACACCATTTTTAATTCACATTTTTAGAATTGGACAATCAAACTATAGTAGTTGTTGTGGGTCGCTCGGTTATCCCCCGGTCCAGAGAATCAGAACGACTTAGCTCGAGGGTGAGCCTAGCGCGCAAACGGCCAAATAAAAACAAAGCAACTATGACACAAGGCGTTTTAGCGTGGAAAACCCAGAAATGTTAAAAAATCACGTGGTCAAATCTATGCCGAGCCGAAATTAACTAGTTCTTTTATTATTACAAGAGTTAGAGTTCACAGGAGAATGATAGACAACCTCTCTGTTTACAAGTCTTGATGGCGAAGAGAAGAGGAAAAGACCAAGTCTTAGAGGCTTTTACAAGAGCGCCCACAAGAGCATTCTCCAATTTCTTTTTCTGTGCTTGTTGAAGCGTCTACATGATGGTTGAGCTCGAGCAGACTTATGATCAAACAGAGTGAATTCAGAGCGAAAGAATGATCTAAGTCTCACGTACTCGGCAGAAAATCTTAGATATCTCTTTTGTCTCTCTGATTGCTTGTCTCCAAATGAATGTTTGGGGGTCATTTTAAAGCTTTCTTTAAGGGACATGTTGATAATTGTACCAGGCTGGATCATGAGTTGACGAATGACGTTGTTTCGTTCTGCTCATTTGGATCACCAATTTTCTGGCAATAACAAACATGCCCCCAAACAATTCGGGTGGCTCGGGCATGTTGGGAAAATCCTATTAAATTAACTCCAAAACTTATTCTTGTTGCGTGTCACCCGATTTTTCCTCGGTCCGGAGAATCAGACCGCCTTTGCTTGGAATTGTACTGGGCGTGCAAACAGTAAGAAAACATCAGCAAGCGACAACAAGCTTTTTTTGATGTGGAAACTCCGGAACGGGTGAAAAACCACGTGGTCGGATCTGTGTCGGGCCAAAATCCGTTATATTGTTGTAGTTTATAAGAGTCTGGGATGATTCTTCGGAGGCTGACAAGCCACCTCTCCGTTACAAACACTAATTACAAAAATAACAAAAAAGAAACTAAGTCCTCAAAGCCTCTATGGAAGCGCTCTGGTTTGAAAAATTGCTAAGTCCATGTAACATCGATGGAAGCGTTACGACTGAGAAAAATCTCTAAGTCCATGGAGTCTCGATAAAAGCACTACAACTGAAGCGAAATCTTAGTGATAGCGCTCCCGCGAAGAAGAACATCGTGCCTTGGAAGCCTGATGGAACCTTTGCACTAGAAGGGGAGCAGAGCGAATTCCTGAGCGTAGGATTGGTCTAAATAAATAACCTCGCTAGAAAACCTCAGAGCTTTTTCTAGTCTCTGAAGTTGCTTGTCCTCAAATGAAGGCTTGATGAACTATTTATAGTTTTCTAGAGGGATAAGTTGGTAATGCGTCCATGGGGCGTGCGCCCCCTCCCCCGCGCGTGCACCCGCCATGGGCGTGCGCTAAGCGCACACTCCCATGGGGCGAGTGTCGTGTGCGCACGCATCCGTGGGGTGTATACCCACGGGCCGAGTGTGCGCACTCCCCAACGGTGCACGTTGTGCCTACTTTGGTGTGGCGTGCTCATGCTTGGGTCAGAGGTGCTTGTGTGCTTCTCCTTGTGTGGTCACTGGGATCCCTTAGCTTGACTTGGAATTTCTTACGGGGAACCCATCAAATGCCCCAAATTTTTGCGAGTAATGATCCGCAAAGCGATTTGCGCGGAAATTTTTAATTCCAGCTCAAGATGCCTAAGGTCTCTGTACTCATTAACTTTGGCTCTGAATAATTGCTTGCCGAAAATTAGAATAATACGATGTTCCCTGACATATAATGGGGAATATTATTTGTCGTTTTTGTGAGATATTTGGTCATGATAGTCTCCACTTCGTTGCCTCTTTTGTGACATGAAAATTTGATAAGAGATATTTTATTATCTCGGATGGCTTCCATTATGAGCCCTCTTTTGAGGTCTATATATTGGAAAGGGTCATTTTGTACTCATCTTATGTTGTTTGCAGAGATCTTGGAGCATTTGCTTGGAGTTCGCGCGGTTTTGCTACCGTAATGTCTCCTTCAAAAAAGGTGAGTATTTTCATGAAATATTTTTATGCCTTGGTGATGGGGAGAAAAGGAGTAAAAAAGGGGGCATGAGGAGAATCCCGTATGTGGCAGCGCTAACGTGGGGGTGCGAAGGATGAGGTGGGACGGAACCCCTACATGAACACGAGAGACGGCGCGGGCGGAGGGAGCCATGCTCAGAGGCAGCCATGCGCGAGGGCCATCACGTGTAACATCCCTCAAACAACTAGACCCCTAGAAGTAGTTTTGTCATGACTAGGTCATGAAAAAACCCTAGGAAGCCTAAGAAGGCCAAGTGGGCCTAGGAATGTAGGTGAGACCACTATGGTCTGCAAACAACAAATTTTTGAATCCTAGTTTAAGATGACCATGGGGCTTCACCAAGACTTCAAAACCCCACCATGGTCACATCAACCCATTGTAAGGACCATTAGAACCCTAGGGGTCCATTGGATAGGCCAAGTTGACCTAGAACCACTTTAGACCTAAATTGGGCAATAGTCCCTAACTAAGGGTAGTGTGCCCTAGTAATGCCCAAATAACCCTACCAAGGCCTTCCTAGACCTAAAATGGGGTCAATGAGTCACTAAGGACCCATGGAGGGCAGTCAAATTGGTTAAGTTGACCCAAGTCAACTCTAACCCTAAATGGGTCAACCTGACCTACATAGGGTCAACTGACCTTCCCTTAACCAAGTTGACCCCCACATATACCTTCTTGAACCTAGCGAGAGGCCAATGGGTCACCAAGGACCCATTGGGGTCAACCAAAAAGGCTAAGTTGACAAAAGTCAACTCCAGCCCTAAAGTAGTCAAAGTGCCCTGGTTAAGGGTCAAGTGACCTCCAAGGGCCAAGACAACCCCACCTAGACCTTAGGGGAGGCCAATGGGTCACCAAGGACCCATTAGGTGCAACCTCAAAGACCAAATTTACCAAGGTCTACCCTAGTCAAGGTTTAGGTCAAGCTAGCCCAAATGGGCTAACTCAAGCTCAAGCCCAACTCACTTGGGCTAACCTTGTTTTGGTGGATGAAATGGACATGTGGGCTGCCATTGTGTTAGGTAGGAGCCAAATTTCAGCCTGGTGTGTAGGAGAGAGAAAAAGCCACCAATGTAAGAGAGAGAAAGTGAAAGAAAGTAATGGAGGAAGACTTTGGGCTCCTCCTTCCCCTTCCCCAACCTCTCATTCATTTCTCTAGGACAAGGAAGGCAGCCCCAATTCAACCAGCTAGTTTTTACTAGTTTTAACCAAGTTTCACCCCCCTACCTACCATGGCCGCCAACCTTGACTAAGGCCAATAATGGCAATGAATCCTACAGCCACCTAACACCCCAATTCCCCCCCTTAAAAGCTTCACTGGACTCCATGGATTCATTTCCACCACATACCTGAAGGAGCCAAGCAGTTCAACTGTACAGTTACAGAAATCCGACCACCGCCACCACCACCATGGCTTCCCGGCAATCTTCCCGACTTCAGGCCGCCAGCGAGGTCCTCCTCCACTCCTTCTTCATGGGTTAGATCTTAGGAATCTTTAGAGATAAGATTTGAGCTCAACCGAGCCGAATCCAATTCGAGTTTTCATGGAAAAGCCATGAAAATGGATTTTCGGGTTCGTCGAAACCACCACCTCCGGCGGCCAAACCACCGCCTCGCGATATCCACCACCTAACCGGAGGTAGTGGTGGCGGTGTGTTGGAACACCATATTACTGATTTGGGCAAGGATCAATATGTCCCTAGGAATTTGTCTTGACCTCATTGTATAGTGTTAAAGGTCAACTAGAATAGGTCTAAGGCTTAGAACTTAAGTTTGAAAGCTGCCCCCAAGACCTTCTAGATTCAGAATACAAGTGCAGAAGACCAAGGCAACTTTCGTCGAGCTCTGGTCGACGAGGCGTTGAACTCAGTTTGTCTATCTCTGAGCTCAGTTCAACGAGTCGTCGAACTCAGTTCGACGATCTTCGAGCTCAGATCGACGTTTCTGTCTCTAGCTATAATCCAAGTCTCTAAGCTCAGGTCGACAATAGTTGAGCTCAGATCGACAATTTCTGTTTTAAGTCTATCTCCAGTCTCTGAGCTCAGTTCGACGTTAGTTGAGCTCAGATCGACGATTTTTTGAAGAGATCGACGATTTCAGGAATTCAAATTCAGACAGTTATGGAATTCAATCTGATTCATATCCAGCATTTAATTCAAAGGATTATGTAGCCGTTTCAATCTTTCTGGAGCAAGTTTCAAGGAATACTAAATGGAATGTCTCGTAGGACTTTCCTCTAGAGACAAATTTCATTTAAGGAAGTCATTTATAACTGATTAACGGCTATCCAGAAGTTTGTTTTTCAATATATCTCTTCAGAATCATTTTGAAACATATAGATGAGATATCAATCAAGATTTTGAGACACAAGTCTACAGGATCCCAAGTTAGAACTCATACAGAACACAAGAAATACAACAGTGAAGGAGATCACCACACAGAAAAGAATTTCTCTATTCTTTCAAGATCTCTTCTGATTTAAGTGTTCAAAGGCTTCATCAATCAAGGACTCCAGACACATCACATTTCAGCTTTTGTTGAAATCATTCTTTGCTGGAGATCTCAAATTTATTGAAGACCTATCACCCTGTGCAGAGCTCTTCTTCCTAAACAATTGTAGATCTCAGGGGGAGCTTTGACAACAACAATCCACTAGTCTTCTCTTTTGACTGCTGAACGAAGAAGAACAACTTTATCTCTTTTATTTTTCTTTGCTGTAAAAGGGTTACTCAAAACTCCCTTCAAAAGTTTTGTGCTTGGTTTCTGAGACCTTGCCAAAACTCAATGGTGGCAAGACATCTTATCAAAAAATCTGGGTTTGGTTTTTGAGCACCTTACCAAAAGCTCATTGGTGCCCAGGACACCTGATCAACTATTCCTGCAGTGGATTCCTACCTAGGGTGGTAGAAGAGTGGATGTACCCAGTTTGATTGGGGAACCACTATAGATCCTTGTGTCATCTAGTTGCTGTGTTTGATTTGATGTGTGCTGTGATTTTGTTTCTTGCTTACTTAATTTTTATTTACTGCAAGCGCAATACACTTATATATAAATCAAGTCTTCCACTGCAAATAATTTTTAAATTGGAAAATTATTTTAATATACTCTATTCACCCCCCCCCCTCTAAAGTAAAGGTAGATCTTACCCTCACTTTCAATTGGTATCAGAGGGAGGTTGGTTATTAAATAACTAGATCTTCACTAGTTTGGTTTTTTACAGGCTAACACCTGAACCAAAAGATCTCTGATAAGATCAATCTTTGATAGAGAGTTATTACTTTAATTATATTTATTTTCATATAAAACCATGGCACGGAACAAAGATTATGTTAGCACCAGACCTCCAGTGTGCAATCTTTCTAAGTTTGCACTTTGGAAGGCAAGGATCAAATTATACATGAATTCTATTGATGAGGACATTTTTAATTCTGTTTTGACAGTGTGTCCAAGACCTCCAGTAATTACAAGTACAAGTGTTGTTCCACCCCCTTCAGGAACAGATGCAGAAATCAAAAAGTGGAAAGTTATTGATGCCTAGGCAATGAACATATTGGCCCAGACTATGACTGATGACATATTCCAAAAGGTGGCTGAATGAAACTCAGCAAAAGAAATTTGGGACAAGCTATCTGAGCTTGTGTCAGGATCAGCTGATGAAAGAAAGGATAGAAGATCCCATCTTATAACTCAGTATGAGAATTTCAAGAAGGGAGAAACTGAGTCAGTTGCTGACATGTACAACAGACTAAGTCTAATTGTCAGTGAACTGAAGACCTTGGACAAGGAGATCTCATTGACTGAACTCAATGACAAGATCCTAATGTGCTTCCCCAGCACTTGGGATTCAAGGATCTGGCCAATCAAGGATGCCAGAAGCCTAAATGAGATCACTACTGAAGCTTTGTTGGGCAAGCTCAAGTCTTATGAGCTGCTTATCAAGAATAGAGAGGAAGAACAAAAGGTTGCTTCTCCAGCAATCAGGAAGGAGAAGACAATAGCATTCAAAGCTACAGAAGATCAACTTGAAGACAAAGTCACAGGCAATGAAGAGCTGTTGAGCTTACTGGCCAAAAGATTTTATAAGATGGCCAAGAAAGATTTCAGGAAAAGGTCATTCAGAGGCCATGAAAAGCCAAGGTATGGCAAGTCCTGTAACAAAGAAATTATTTGTTTTAGATGCAGGAAACCAGGCCACATTATGCATGACTGTCCAGAGAATCAAAATAAGGACAAGAAAGATAAGAAAGACAGGAGAAGAGACAAAGACTTCAGGAGAAACAACACTGATAAATCCTCCTCCAGCAAGAACAAACACACCAGGAAAGGATTTGTAGCTGAAACCTGGAGTGAGACTGAAGAAGAATCAGAGGCTTCATCAAACTCAAGTGATGATGAAGATGATGCTGAAGAGAAGGAGTTCTGCATGATGGCTATCAATGCCTCTCAACATAATTCTGATGCAGAACAAGAGTCAGAATCTGAATCTGAACATGAAAATGAAGAAGATCATGTAATAGATTCTTTTGATTTCAATTCAGAGGACTTTAGATCTGAATTTAAGGCACTTTATTTAGACCTGCTAAAGTCTGAGAAAGAGATTATCTCTCTCAGAAATCAATTGTCTAAAGATAGCACCCTAAAATCAGATAACCTCAAACTCTCTGAGGAGTTGGAATGTTGTAGGGAGGAGATAGCCTCACTGAAAAGTGAACTATCTCAGGCAAAGAAGTTTGAATAATCCCTTAATGGGAGAAGCATCAGACTGATGGACATCACAAGTACAGTGAACTCAAGACTTAACAGTACACTGGGCTTGGGTGCCTCATCCAGCCAACCCATAGTGTTAACAACCCCAATTAAGTTTATCTCAGATAAAGGAAGGGGAGTTGTAGAGGTAGCAAGGAAGAATCCTGATTTACCTAAGAAAACAAAGTTAAACAAAATACGTCGATCAGAGCTCGACGATCGTCGAACAGAGCTTGACAATCTCAAGCTGAATCGTCGAACTCAGGTCGACGATCGCTGAACTTTGAACTCTGGCAAAGTCGATCTTCGAATGTAGCTCGACGATCTGACCCAAGATCGTCGAACTCAGCTCAGAGATCGTAGAACAGAGATCAGAGTTATGAAAAAATATTTAGGGTAAATCAAAATTCAATTCTAGAGGTCCTACATCCCAAAGTTTTAACCCTTATACTGAATGGATAATACCTCCTAGGAGATATCATCCTGAAGGTTATAAGAGTCAGCCAGGGATGTATTTTATTTTAGAATTTAAAGGCTATCAACCTAGGCCCAAGGTAAATGGTGTCTACTAATCGTGAAGAAAATAAAAGCAACCGAACTAGTAATCCATCTAGGCAAGTATACCTATCGAATTGTAGCTAGGGGATACAAGTGTCGTATTGAAATCTGGGGACTGCTGAGTACACTTACTCACATGAAGACTATTATTTTATCGAAGGAAAAAACTTGAGGGTTAAAAAGTAAATTGCAATTACGAAAGGAAATACAGTTAAAGCTGGAAAGAGAACTACTGCAGTAAGTTAAAGAGCTATTAGAAGCAATTACGATAAAGGGTTGAAACAATGGGATGGAAATGCACTCGATCAAGAATCACCTCGGCTAGAGTTAATAAAGAAATGCGATAAAAACCTAAACTGGATTTTCAGATGCTGATTATGCTAGATGTAGAGTAGACAGGAAAAGCACCAGTGGAACTTGCCAGTTTCTTGGTGACAGACTTGTCTCCTGGTTCTGTAAGAAACAAACATCTGTGTCCACTTCAACTGCTGAAGCTGAATACATGGCAGCAGGCAGTTGTTGCTCATACATTTTGTGGATTCAAAACCAGCTCCTAGAATATGGTTACAACTTAGAAAGGTCAAAAATCTTTTGTGATAATACTAGTACTATTTCTATAGCACAAAATCAAGTCCTCCATAGTAGGACGAAACATATAGAAATTAGGCATCACTTTTTAAGGGATAATGTTGAGAAGAATAAAATTGAACTTCAATATATCCCAACTGATTTGCAAAGGGGAGACATTTTCACCAAACTATTGGATGAAAAGAAACACACCTTCTTCCTGAATCAGTTAGGAATGTTAGATGGAGGAAGCTTAAAATAAGATCCAAGATTGTAAAACCCTAAAATTGATGAAGACTAGGTTAAAAACATGATTTTTCTAGTGTTTATAGGGTGTTTCTGGTCTCTGAACTGCGCTCGACGATTTTCCCAAAGATCGTCGAACATAGATCGACGTTTTCCGAAATCGTCGACCGGAGTTCGGCGCTTTCAGATAGCGCTAGGCTATCTTCTTCTGGTCAGAGATCGTCGAGCGGAGATCGACGCTCTCCAATATCGTCGAACGGAGATCGACGATGTTGAAGACCATTCAGATTCCTTTAGTGGCCCAGATCGTCGAACGGAGTTCAACGATCTTTCCTTTTCGGCGTCGAACCCTGATATAAAATTCATTTTTCGGCCGTCGTTCACCTTTTGCGCTTTCATACTCTCTGCAGAGCTTTTCTTTCCCTCAAAACTTCTCTGCACTTGGTCTCGTTTGTTCGTTTTTGCAGGTGTACAATGGCCGTTTCTGTTGCAGTTCTAGCCATGATGAAATTTGACACTGGATTTGACATCGATATGGATTCCTTTGAAGGCAGTGACCAAATATTCAAAGACATTCTAGAATTATTCAAGGAAGAGCAGTTGGTGTATATCATGTCCACAAGGATGAAACTTATTGCCGATGAAATCAAGGAGTGGGTGTATACGGCTCATAACCTGGATCAAAATACAGTGGTTGGTACAATAGCCGGTACTCAGGTATCCCTAACTCCTGCCCTCCTTACAGAAGTTTTTCAATTGAGCTCTGGGCATGATTCAGTTGAGTTATCTGGAGAAGAGTTTGCAAGTGTTGTTGATAGAATGGGTCACTCTGCAGCAAACCATAATAAACTACTTAAAAGAATATGTCAGTTGAACATAGATTTTTAGCTGATGTTGTGGGAAAGGTGCTGTTAGCCAAGTATTCTGCTCATGATACCATTTCAAGGTATCAATTCTGTTTGATGGCTTCTTTAGTGAATAAGAAGCATCTCAATTGGGGGGAGATTTTCTTTGATTTAATCAAGAAAAAGGTGAATAAGAATTTTGTTAATTTTGGGAGGATACTAGGGCTGTTTTTGCATAACAGATGCCCTCAGTTGCTTGTGTCAAGTGGGATGAACATCAATGCCTCCAAGAGGCTGTCCTGTGCCCTATTTGGTAAATGGGACAGGCAGATTGTCAAACCAAGCAGAGCTCCTGCAGCTATCTCAACTTCAAGCACCAAGACTGTTCAGGTCACTTCCCCACAGGCAACTGCCCCATTGGAAGAATTGTCTGCCTCCTCCTCATCTCCACCATATCCACCCATTATTTCTTCTACCATTCCTACATCCACCATCACCACTTCAATCTCAACCCACATCATCATCTCATCTCCAATCTCAACTCCTTCACCTCCAGCATCTATTGTAGACCATTTCCATCCTGTACACCATTATCCACACCTTGACATTGATTCATCCATTCAATCATTCAGTATTCTAGATGATTCCTACATGGATGATTCTATTTCCCTACCTCTTGAGCCCCCATCATCCTCTACCTCCTACCAACAATTACTCCAAGACATTCTTGCACAACCATCCTTCACCCCATCCATTTCCATTCCAATAACTTCCATCTCCACCATTCCCATCTCTCAACAATCCATCCTACCATCCACATCTTCTATTACCATATCTGCAGCTCCTTCTACACCAATCTCTATCACACTTTCATCTACCTTTACTCAAGCATCACTTGAGCAAGTAGACCTTCCTGCTCTAGCAGATAGGCTTTATGGGATGTTGGCTCCCATGCTAGCACTCCTGCTGGAGACCTCCATGGCTCCACTCTTGAAATCCCTCCATGAGTTATCTGCCAGGCTCTCTTCCCTTTCTCCTCCTCAAGCAATCCCTTCTGTGGGGTGCCTTGATCCAGTGTATACTAAATCTAGGCAGGGGGAGATGCCTCATGAAGAAGAGATGGTGCCTGCCTCAGAAGATTTCCTGCCAGAGATTCCAGTTACAGATCCAGTTCCAGTTCTAACAGTTGACCTCAGGTCACTGTTATCAGTTTTTGATTCACTTTATTTCAGCTGTCTTCCAGCTCAGGACGTTGAAGATCTCACTAAGGCCATTGTGTCTATTGCCAACTGTGAGCCCAGCCTGATTTCTTCATATATCAAGTCATTCAAGGCTGTGGAAAGTATTCATTCTGTTGATGTTGTGGATACTGATGATATTTTTTCAGAACCTACTGCTACTGATGATGTTGTTCCAGAATCTGCTGCTGAAGTTTCTATTTCTATTGCTCCTGTTGCCCCAATTGTTTCTGCTGTTGTTGAGCCTGTTGTTGTTGTATCTGTTAGTGCTACTTCTATCACTGCTACTGCTGCTACTGTTATTTCTTCTGATCAATCAAAACAACAAAAGGAATACATTAAAAGGATTGATGAACTGTATGACAATCCTCAGAGTTCAGACAGTGACAAATTCAAAACTGATTCTGATGACTTCTCTACAACCATTGCAAGGAAGAGGAAAGCTAGAAGCAAAGCATTGAAGAGAGTACCTCCAGAGAAAGTGAAAGATGATAATGATATTCCATACTACATTCTACATGATTGCCCCATCTCTGAACCCTGGATGCAATATTCAAAGAACCAGCTCAAGACCATGAAAAAAAGAGGAAGTATGATAAGTATGATAAAGGATCTTCTCATTTTAATCCTCCTCCTCCTCCAGATACAAGAACTGGTGGAGATTCTGCTTCTCAGATCTCATCTGCTACAAATCAAAGCTTCTCTCAATCTCAAGACAAATCTCAATCAAGAGTATATGAACATAGAGGTTATCAATCAAGGAGATGTCAGTACAGAGGAAGCCAAAGAGATTATAAAGTATACTCCAGAGATCAATCTAGACAACATCCATATCAAAGGGAAGGATAAGGACCCATTGACTTAACTTCTGGTCCTTTCCCTTATAAGCTGAAAGATACTGTTGCTTCAAGAACTCCTCCTTCTGATGATACAATGAATAGATATGAACCTCCTGTCCCTTTTGAAGATCCAGAAAATAATCCACTATCTTGGACTGCCAGAATGAAAGAGCTAGATGCTTTGGATCAGATAAAGAAGACAAGAGAACAAGGAAAAGACACTTCAAACATCACAACCTTATCTGAGCAAAGAAAGAAAGAACTAGAAACATACTCATCCAGAAAATTCTTTGATCCAGAAAGCTATATGAAGCTGCACCCAGAGGCTGTGGTTCCCAGGCCCAAATCTCAAACATCCTTAGGTGCTGATGATGACAGGAGATCCAAGAAAGAAGCTCTCAACCCTAATAGAGAAATCTTATTCAAGAAGGGCAATGAAAAGGAGTAACTGTGTAAGATGACAGTATATATTTAATTCTGACTATCTGCTGTGATACTATATGTGCTTCTGCAATGCTGTAATTCACTCTTCTGCTATGTTGTATTTGCTTTTGTTTCTACTTTTATGCTTTTTAATTCCTATGTCATGTAAATAGTAATCCTAACCCAAATAGGGAGAGATTGTTGGAACACCCTATTACATATTTGGGCAAGGATCACTATGTCCCTAGGAATTTGTCTTGACCTCATTGTATAGTGTTAAAGGTCAACTAGAATAGGTCTAAGGCTTAGAACTTAAGTTTTAAAGCTGCCCCCAAGACCTTCTAGATTCAGAATACAAGTGCAGAAGACCAAGAAACCTTTCATCGAGCTCAGGTCGACGAGGCATCGAACTCAGTTCGACTATCTCTGAGCTCAGTTCAACGAGTCGTCGAACTCAGTTCGACGATCTTCGAGCTCAGATCGACGTTTCTGTCTCTAGCTATAATCCAAGTCTCTGAGCTCAGGTCGGCGATAGTTGAGCTCAGATCGACGATTTCTGTTTTAAGTCTAGCTTCAGTCTCTGAGCTCAGTTCGACGTTAGTTGAGCTCAGGTCGACGATTTTCTGAAGAGATCGACGATTTCAGGAATTCAAATTCAGACAGTTATGGAATTCAATCTGATTCATATCCAGCATTTAATTTAAAAGATTCTGTAGCCATTTCAATCTTTCTGGAGTAAGTTTCAAGGAATACTAAATGGAATGTCTCTTAGGACTTTCCTCCAAAGACAAATTTCATTTAAGGAAGTCATTTATGACTGATTAACGGCTATACAGAAGGTTGTTTTTCAATATATCTCTTCAGAATCATTTTGAAACATATAGATGAGATATCAATCAAGATTTTGAGACACAAGTCTACAGGATCCCAAGTTAGAACTCATATAGAACACAAGGAATATAACAGTGAAGGAGATCACCACACAGAAAAGAATTTCTATATTCTTTCAAGATCTCTTCTGATTCAAGTGTTCAAAGGCTTCATCAATCAAGGACTCCAGACACATCACATTTCAGCTTTTGTTGAAATCATTCTTTGCTGGAGATCTCAAATTTACTAAAGACCTATCACCCTGTGCAGAGCTCTTCTTCCTAAACAATTGCAGATCTCAGGGGAGCTTTGACAACAACAATCCACTAGTCTTCTCTTTTGACTGTTGAACAGAGAAGAATAACTTCATCTCTTTTATTTTTCTTTGCTGTAAAAGGGTTACTCAAAACTCCCTTCAAAAGTTTTGTGGTTGGTTTCTGAGACCTTGTCAAAACTCAGTGGTGGCATGACACCTTATCAAAAAATCTGGGTTTGGTTTTTGAGCACCTTATCAAAAGCTCATTGGTGCCCAGGACACCTGATCAACTATTCCTGCAGTTGATTCCTACCTAGGGTGGTAGAAGAGTGGATGTACCCAGGTTGATTGGGGAACCACTATAGATCCTTGTGTCATCTGGTTGCTGTGTTTGATTTGCTGTGTGCTGTGATTTTGTTTCTTGCTTACTTAATTTTTATTTACTGCAAGCACAATACACTTATATATAAATCAAGTCTTCCATTGCAAATAATTTTTAAATTGGAAAATTATTTTAATATACTCTATTCACCCCCCCCCCCTCTAGAGTAAAGGTAGATCTTACCCTCACTTTTATGGTGGCTGGCCAGGAAAGTGGACGGATGGCCGACGGTGGCTCACGAAAAAGCTACAGGAAATGGCATTTTTTTTGTTCTGTTCGGGCTTGGAAGAAGATGAACAGTAACTTATATTAATTAATTATTATATTTATATATATATAATATAGTTATTTGTTAACCCTTTAACCTGCACATTTTGATGCCATTAAACGAGGAACTTAGAGGCTAAATCAGGAAAAAATGTTAACATGAAAATTGTAGATCTATAAGTCTACTTTATTTTCAAGTTGATTTGAACCAATTTGGAGTTCTGGTTAGATCACATCACTCATTTTGGTGAGAACTATACATAGGACTGACCAGAGAATGAATTGGATTCCCACTCCAAACTAGGCCTCCAAATGACTTGAAATTTGGGGTATGGGCTATTCCTATCTATATCTAGGACATATCCAAAAATTAGAATTTTTGGAGAACTTTTTTCTATAGTTTTTAGAAAAATTTAATAATCCATGAACAAATTAATTAGGTGTCCTAAACATCTCAAAACTCCCCCAAATTTTGGTGGGTGGTCTTATAGGGAATGTTAGGGCTCTGTTAAAAATTTCATCTCATTTTGAGATGTTTTGGTTAGGTATTTATCCAACCCTAAGTATACCCTTATAGGGTTATTTAGGTCAAAGTGCTATTTTTAATGTTTGAGTGGTCAAATTATCTCAACAGAGACTGATATTTTGGCCACTAATTTTATATGGCATTTATCACCCTCCAATGGGATTTGGGGTGGTTTGGGGTAGGGTAGCCCTAGAACCCTAGGGTAGGCCCTTTTACGGAGATTTTTAGGGTATGAAGGTCATGGGGTTAAATGACCTTGGAATGACTTGAGACTTGGTGGAAGGGATCCTAGGGTGTCTATGGTTCTTTGGTTGAAGTTTTAGTGAATTTGGAAGCCTTTAACCCCCTCAAATCCCTAATCCTATTTTAGGACACAAGCCCAATAGTTGGGTTTAGGCAATCAAAACACCTCACAATAACTTGAAACTTGGGCAGGGTATTTATCTGATAAAAAGAGTCCTAAAATAATTTTGGTGGAATTTTTGGGCTAATAAAATCAGTACTTCCTTAATAACCCTAGTTGTGTCTTTATGTTTATTGTGCTTGTTATGATATTTTTGTCTACTTAAAAGTTTTGAAATTTCGTATTTGGACGTTTTAAATCATGTTAGTTCCCTGTGTATTTTTATTAGAATTTTTAGATGACTATATTAAGTACTTGTTTCATACATTATGAATTGTGGATTTCTGATCAAAAATATATTTAGAGCCCAATATTACTATGAAAATTATGAAACTTGGTCAATGAGTGTTTTATAACACTATGTTAGCTCTGGAATTTTCTCAAAAAATTTAGGAGATTAAAAATAGTACTAGTTTCACAATGTTATAAATCTTGAAGATTACTTTTAATTAGATTCAGAGCCTCTCATGTTTTAGAAAATTGTAAAACTTGGTTAGGGAATGTTTTAGATTATTATCTATCTCTTGGAATTTTTTCATAATTATTAGATGAATTATTACAGTATTTGCTTCAATAACCAATGGCTATGGAATCATTGATTTAAAATTAAATTAGGGGCTAATGTTCACTACAAAATTGGGAGAATACTTCTAGAGTGTTTTTTGGCCATGATGGACTTACTGGATTTTTATTATAATTTTTAGAACAATATTGCTGGCCTTAGCTTCTTAAAATATTAATATTGACCATATGTTCTAAATTGTGGATTTGGGGCCTAAACAACTCGAAAAATTCTTAGACCTTGGATTTACTGTAGAAATATTACCTAGTATTTATCATAATTTTGTGGTGATTTGTTTCTGATTTAAAAGTGCACTTCATGTTCAAAGTAGGGCATTCAGAGTCTTAGGTTAATTAGATTAAATGCCCAAATAATTAGGAAATTATGAAACTCTGGAGTTAGTCTAAATATGTCATGATAGACTCCCAGAAATTGTTATGGATCCGTTGGATGAGTAAATGGAGTACCCCCTAGTGGGAGCACCGTGTAGTTTAGCACGGTCTGCATATAGTACATAGAACTTAAATAGGCTAGCTCGGAGAGCTTAAACACACTTAGGGGAGTCACACTGAAATAAAAGAGAGGATTGGTCATGGGTAGAAATCAATAATATTAAGTGTCTTGCGAAAGGGAGCTTTGGGTTTCAGCCCATCGTAGTTCCTAGTGCCCTCGAGAACCCTTCATGGGGTATGCCTTGGATTGTCCTGAGCTAATGTAAACCATAGGAATAATAAATGTTAAAGAGTAACTAGTATAACTAGGGGTTCACTTTCACACACCCCGGTGTGTCGGGAAGATAGGGTGACTAGGATGTTCGGGCGGTAGGCTCGGTGGTTGTGGAAATGGGCAGGGTAGCCCGGTGAGCTGATGGCTCGGTAGATATTTTTGATGTGCAGGATAGCCCGGGGAGCTTTGGCTCGGTTGTTGGCTATGACGGACGGGATAGCCCAGGAAGCTTTGGCTCGGTGGATAATACATTAATATTTCATGTGCATAAGATATTAGGTGGTGGGTCTTCGGTATTGGAGAGTCGTCGCACCGACACCAGTACGTTGACTCGGCGGGTGTGGTTTTACACTTAGCCAAATAAAGTCCGGTGCGCCAGCCGGAAATAATACGCATGAGCTCCGCTTAGTGTACCAGCGTTGAGGCATACGATAGGTCTGATTGGTAGTGCTGATACTGGTTTAGAGGTGGGAGAGGCCCAACCCACCGCTTCCGTTTTCCACTACGGAGGTATCCTTGGAGGTTAGGCTTCAGAAAGGGGAAACTAAAGGTCTGTGTGCACAGAGTCGGGTGGGTGAGTTGCACTTGCATGATCACGTCATGGCATAATTGTATTTCATAGCATAATCATTGCATATAACCCGGCACCTATTGTATAAGTGGTATGAGACGCTTTATACAATAGGCCCTGCAAAATGACCTCTTGGTTTATAAGTTCGTGTGAGCGTGCTTATAAGTTAAGGTTTTTATTCAGTATTACATATTTATGCTTGCTAGTAAAACTGACACTCTATCGTATAAATCGGTATGAGACTTTTTATACGATAGGAGCCCTATAAGAGATCCCTTAGCTTATGTATTTTCACATAAGTTAAGGTTACCTTCTTATTCAGTGTTTCATACATTTATTGTCGTATTATATACCTTAGAACTGCTAGATTAGTTTCGCCGCCATCTGCTTATTTGTTATTCTCCACTATCATGTCTTTCCCTTTCCTTCTCCCCACTCGGTGCCTAGGAGCCATGGGAGAAGGGGCGGGGGATGATAGGACTTAGTATTTTAGGCTAACAATTTTTGAACCACATCATTTTAGGGGACCATGGAGCCCAGCATGGAGGAGCAGCCCCTGAGGTCGGCACGCTTGGAGATCGGGCAATCTAGTACCGGAGTTCAGATGGCAGGGACTATGAGTCCTGATCGCTAGTAGTTATTCTAGTTTGCTTCCACGATGAGAGATATGTAGGGAGGACTTGATGTACAGGGCATAAGCCCAAGATTCAGTTATGTGTTATATCTGTGGACACTCCCTTCGTGGAGATTATTTATTTATATGTGATTTCTATGGACTTGATTTATTATACTGCTACAGTTGTGATCGATTTGGCCGGCAGGATCAGTGTTTTGTAGTGATGACCTTCCCGAGTATGAAGGTGTCACCACAAAGCGGCAGTTCTGGGCCTAAGACCCCGGTGTTTTAAAAGAAAAAAATGAGGGTCTTACATCATGCAGGGGTGGTCACATGCGAGCGACGCACGCGTGGTGCCATCTGCAAGCATGCGGGTGTGGCCCCTCATGCATGCATGACAGTGTGTTGGCTTGCGTGCGCGTGCGGGGGAACTGATATGTGGTGTCATTTGCACGGGCACACATTGTGCCATCTACGGGGGCATGCACAGTGCTGCCCACACGACACCGTATGGGGGGGCTTTCTCGTGGGTGAGCGCGCACACACAACGTCATCCGCATGGGTGCTCACACGTGGGTTTGTGTGGGAGTTCATGGCGGTTAACACCCATACTTTTGTAATGGTGCTTGCTCCGAGGGCCTACGGGAGTATACGGCTCTTGTTGGGTCCATTGACTACAATGTTCCTAATTTGAAGAAGATCATAAGTCAATAATATACAAAAGCATATATTTGATGTGTTCAAGTTCATATATGGAGGATGTCTACTATTCAATGATTAGACATGTTATAAATATCAAAGGTTTGGCTCGACAAAAGACAGAACACGTCGGAGAGACAAAAAAATTGGCTAAGTACAGTTTCGTTGAGTGATCACACATCACTCAATGCTAGAGACCAAAAAGCGTTGATAGATATTCAGTCACTCAAAGACTCAGTGGAGAAGGAATTAAATTTGGCTAAGTACAAATGCGTTGAGTGAAGAAGGTTCACTCAACGCCTGCTCAAAGAATTCAACTAAGTTCAAAAGCATTGAGTGAAGGTAGTTTACTCAACTCCTACTCAGGAAATTTTGTCCAAGTGAAAATGCGTTGAGCGAAGCCAGATCACTCAATGCCTACTTTGAAATTATGTTAAGTGTAAATGCATTGTGTGAAGGCCGTTAACTCAATGCCTGCAGAAGGGAAGCTGTCAAAATGCAAATGCGTTGAGTGAAGGCAACTCACTCAACGTCTGCTTTAGAAATAGAGTTGAAGTCAAAAGCATTGAGTGATCAACACTCACTCAACGCCTCTTTAGTAAGGCAAAATCTCGCTAAGGGTAAATGCGTCAAGTGAAGGAAGTTCACTCAACGCTAATGGACTTAACCATTTACAACTAATTCATTGAGTCCCACAACTACACTCAATGCCTGTACCAGTTATTAGGAAGATTATTTCTAAGTGCATAGGGGGAACGTCAAATATGCTGACATCATTCTTAAATTCAAAATAAAGCAGATAGATCACTAAAAGACAAAGAACGACGTACTTCTCCGACAGAATTATCAGGGATATAAAAATAATTAAAGATGCCCATGCCGCGTTCTAAAAGAGCCATAGAGTCGTTGCCATGTCTGACATATAAAAGTAGAGCATGTTCAATCTTGAAAACAACCTTTTATTATCTCTCAAAACCTTAATTATTTCTGCAAAATTAAGCCAACAGATCTAAAGACATTTTCACTGTTCATCTTCAAGTCTGCTACACAAGAACTCAAATTTTCTCAAGCTTGAAGGAGTAGAGCTCTACAGAATATCTTCATAGCACAAGCTAATACAACACTGAAGATACACTTTCTTATTGCTATGAAGAAGAAGGGTTGTTTTCCACACAGTCCAAGAAGAAAACTCAGAGATTTTTACCTAGAGTCAATTTCATCAAACCTTTACTCAAACCTGTAGGATCTCTGTGAGATCTGAATTATAAGCCTGATTTATAAAGGCTGAGTTGTAGGAGTGTGAAGCAGTCTGAGGTAGGAGTTGTTGAATTCTGAGATAGGGTCTTGGAGGAGATTTGAGGTAGGATCCTGGAGTGGATCTGAGGTAGGATCTTGGTAAAGATCTTAGTATAGGAGTAGTTGAACTCTGAGTTGTAAGATCCTGAGGGATTTGAGGTGCAAGCTCAAGAAGGCGAGTATAAAGAAGGAGTTAGCCGAATCTAGCACACTGTTAGATAGGTGAAGGGGGTAGTTGATGTACCCGAGATAGGGGAACCACTATAAATCTTGTGTGTTGTTTTGTGATCTTGAAAGCTAACTACTAACTTAAACACACACCAA
Organism: Platanthera zijinensis; assembly: GCA_039513925.1. NCBI lineage: Eukaryota > Viridiplantae > Streptophyta > Magnoliopsida > Asparagales > Orchidaceae > Platanthera > Platanthera zijinensis. Next base: position 117,705,721 of record CM077094.1, read on the forward strand.
GATCAAAGTTGAAAAGATTTTAAAAAAAATCTATTCAACCCCTCTAGGTATTTAGATACCCTTAGAAAAGACTTTCAAGTGATATCAGAGGAGGTTGTTCAAAAAAGGGCTTAATGGTCTAAATAAGATATCCAAGGGTAGAAAAAGCATATCATCATGGCTTCAGGTGAGTACCACAAGGAGTTGGGTTCTATGAAACTTCCAATTTGTAGGAAGGATAATTTTGGGATCTGGAAGGAAAGGGTGAGACTAATCATGGAAGCCTCAGACCTTAGGATATACACTATAGTTCAAGAGGGACCTTTCATTCCTATGAAGGTCTCTGTTATAGATGCCAACATCCAGATTCCCAAGAAATGTACAGCGATGATTAAGGATGAAGTGATTCTGGCCACCATTGACAAGCGGGCCCACAATATTATTATGAGTATTATAGATGATTCAACATTCCAGAATTTGATCCACTGTAGAACTGCCAAGGAGATGTGAGATTCACTAATTGTCTATATGGAAGGGACAGAGGAAGTGAGGGAAGATAAAAAAATACCTCCTTAACAAGCAATATGAGGCATACAAGCAAAGCAAGAAGGATTCAATTGCTGAATGCTATGAGAAGTTCGTCAAGATTGTGAACATTCTGATCACTTATGTCAGTCAGTTCACCATGTAACACCCCAAAAAGACTCAAAAATGGTTTTGAGGTGCAGGTCATTTTACACGACCTGGGACACGGGCGTGTCCCAGGGCGTGTCGGGGGTACACGGCCTGGGACACGGGCGTGTCCCAGGGCGTGTCACTCAAATAAAATGCGTTTTGAGTCAGAAGGTTACACGGCCTAGAACCATGCCTTGAACACGGGCGTGTCAGGTTGGACACGGGCGTGTCCGATGCCGTGTGTCTACCCGTGTACTGCTTGCAGCTCGATGAGGCAGGGGTGACACGGGCGTGTCTCAGGAATGACACAGGTGTGTCAGGTTCGACACGGGCGTGTCGATGCTCGTGTTCTGGTAAATCTAAGTCGGTACGAATACCGCGTGTGCCGCTTAAGGGTACACGGCCTGTGACACGGGCGTGTCACAGGCCGTGTCAGCCAAAAAAGTGAGTTTTCGGGCAAATCATGGCCGTTCAGATTTCTCTCTTTGGATCCAAGGGCTCAGGTGATTCCTGGCTGGATTTAATCAGTAGAGGCTGAGGAAGAATTCATTCTTCATGTGATTAAGGAAGAGAGAAAGAGAGAGGAGGAAGAAGAAGGAGGAGGAGATCAAGCCACCGGCGGAGTTCCCGTGGTCCGATTCGTGATCCGAAGCCGGCGTTGTGAAGGCAAAGCTGCTGCGGTTCTTTCTCACCGGCTAGTTTGCGATGGCTCCCAAGAGATCGACAAGGGTAACGATCTCCCTTCTTGTACATGTGAAGTCCTTCTTTTCTGCATTGCATAGGGAAAACCCTTCCCCGCGAGTGTGCGGTGGGTTGTGGTGTCCCTTGGGCTAGATATGTGAAGTCCCCCTTGTTAGAGGCCGGAATTGGAGTACGGCTCTAGGCATGCTGTGTGAAGCCCATTTGGACATGGTCTGGATTGGTGATGCTTGTTTGCATATCGGAGAAGGCTCCGTGATTATGGCTTGTGTTGCCTTGTGCCTACCTGTTGCTTGGTGCAGCAGGAAGTACTGGATGATGTCCAGGAAATGAAGAGGGTTGGATGCAACTCTTGTGGCCGTGCGTTGCCACTTTATGAGCGGTTGAGCCATTGGGCTGCAACTCGATGAAAAGGCAGATTGTCGAACAGGAAAGGTGAAACCGACCCGCACCTATAAATAGTCATGGATACTTCCGTATTCGAGGTGGCACGGCGACTTGAGCAACGGGGGGTGGCTGATCCGTACCTGCGTTAGGTCCGTCCAACTTGGAAGCCTGGTTATAGGTTTTGTTGGAGCGCCTAATGAGAGTCTTAGGCCCGCGCGCCGGAAAGACTATGAAAGTGCAGGATAAGATCAATCCTAACTCTAGAGGGGGGTGAATAGAGTGATTTAAAATAATTTTGCAAATAAAACTTGTTTGCAGAGAAAATTTGTATTTACTTAGTGTATGGTGCTATAGCAAATAATCAGAGTAAAAGGAAATTCACAGCACAAAGCAAAACACAAAAAGACAAGCAATCCAGACGACACAAGGAGCTATAGTGGTTCCCCAAATCTGGGTACATCCACTCTTCTATCACCCTTGATAGGAATCCACTTCAAGATGAGTTGATCAGGTGTCTTGAGCACCAGAGAGTTTTTGATCAGGTTCTCACAAACCAAAGGAGCTGATTTTGACCAGGTTTCAGCAAAACCAAATGTAACTTTTGAAGGGAGTTAAAACCCTGTACAGAAAGAAAAAGAAAAAGAATGATGTTGTCTTCTCTATCAACAAGCAGAGAGAAGCAAAAGTGGATCTGTAGTTGTTGTCAAAGCTCCCCCTGAGATCAAGAAGAGGTTCAGGAAGGAGAGCTCTGCACAAGGGTGACAGGTCTTCAATAGATCTGATCTGCTCCAGCAAGAGATGATCCAAGAAGGTTGGATGGTTGTGTCTGAAGCAATCAGAATTCCTATGAGTGAGTCTTTCAAAACAATTTCACAGAGAGAAAAGAGATCTGAAGTCTTGTATTGTTGTTCTCTTTTTGTTCTGTATATTCTCTGTGTTCTGAAGAATTGAAAGAAAATGAATTATATACTTGAGTCTTCTTCTTCCTTTACTTTGATAGCCGTTGGAAGTCAGCATTAATTGCTTTCCTTAAATGTCCATGTCTCCAAGGAAATGACAGGCAGACATTCCTTAGAAAATTCCTTGAGCCATGCACCAGATATGCTGTAACGGCCAATAAATCTTCAGCATTAATTGTCTGACAGAGGGATTTTGAATTCCTATCCAAAACTGACGGCGGTCTGAAAAGCGTCGAGCTCACAATAAAACGTCGATCTGAGCACGACACACGTCGGCCAGAGAGTGTTTTCTGTAAGTAGAACTGGGTTCGACGGAACGTCGAGCGGAGGTCGACTCTACGTCGAGCTGAGGTCGACTCTGCGTCGAGCTGAGGTCGACTCTGCGTCGAGCTGAGGTCGACTCTGCGTCGAGCTGAGGTCGACTCTACGTCGAGCTGAAGATTATTCTACCTAGCCTATGTGACCTTTATAACAACAAGGAGGTCACAAACCAAAATCCCTATAGAAGTATAGTCATCCTGGTCCAAATAGTAATAGGGTGTTCCAACAATCTCCCCCTATTTGGATTAGGATTACTATTTACATGAATTTAGGGATTCAAAGAAAGTTAAAGCAAATACAATACATTACAATACAACCAGACATGACAGAATAAAAAGCAGCATATATAACATTATATAGCAGCACAAATGTTCAAATGTCCTGAGTCCAGCATATATAGAAAGAATTAAAGCATCTTACTTTACTTTCCCTTTGAGGCTTTGTCTTGATCACTCTTCTTGAAGATGATTTCTCTGTTTGGATTTGAAGCTTCCTTTTTAGATCTGTAGTCATCAGCTGCACCTAAAGATTTTTGATCTCTTGCACTGGGTGGTACAGCTGCAGGATGAAGTTGCATGTATCTGTCTGAATCAAAGAATTTCTTAGACTTATATTTCTCCAATTCCTCTTTTCTTTGGTCTGACATAGTACTGATATGAGAGGTGTCCAGACCTTTTTCTCTAGCTTTATTAATCTCATTTAAAGCAGCCATTTCTGTCATTCTGGCTTTCCAGTAGGCTGGAGTTTTGGTAGGATCTTCAAAGGGTACAGCTGGTTCAAATCTGTTAGAGGAGAGTTCTTGAGAGGTAGTTGGGGTGAGGTCAGCTCTAGGTCTATAGGGATAGGGGCCAGAGGTTGGATCAATGGCTCCTCCCCTTTGATAAGGTTGAGAACCTGATCTTCCTCTAGACTGCCTGCCCCTATAGTTTCCTCTTTGCTGACCTCCCCTTTGCTGACTGTCTCCTTGATATCTTCTTGCTTGATATGTTTTTCCATGTAGGGCTGAAGGGGCTGGATTGGAAGAAAAACTGGCACCTGCACCTGCATCTGGAGGAGGTGGAGGTGGAGGCTGATGGACAGGTTTGGATGGTCCTTCATTAAACTTTCTTTTCTTCTTCATTGCTTTTCTCTGATTTTGGGAGTACTGCATCCATGGTTCTGTGATTTCACAATTGTATTTGATATAGTAGGGAATGTCATGATCTGTAGCTCTGGCAATTGGAACTCTTTTCAAAGCTTTTGATCTAGCTTTCCTCTTCCTTGCAATTGTTGCAGAGGAGTCATCAGAATCTGTAGCAAACTCATCTTCAGAACTTTGAGATTCTTCATATGGATCTATGTACTTCCTTTTAGAGATAGGAAAACTGATGGAATCTGGAGCTGCTGAGGAGGAAACTGAAGGAAGAACTGCTGTCAGAGGGGAGGAGGAGACTACCACTGCAGGAGAGAGCACAACCTCAGGAGCCATAGAGACTAAAGAGGCTGGTTCCTGAAGGGCTTGGGAGACATGGGTCTCAACTGCATCAGGTGTTTCAATTGCTTCACCTGAAGTTTCAACAGCTGCTAACATTTCAATTTCATTATTAGCAGGAGCCACTGCTACCACTGCTACATCAGGGATCTTCAGAAAAGGGACAATAGCCCTGGACAGATCTTCTTGAATCTGAGCTGGAGGGGAGAAGCTCTGAACAGAAGCTGGAGGAGGAGCCTCAGATACTATCTGAACTTCTGCAACTGATACTGTCTCTGAACATGTCTGAACAAACTGAACTGAAGAAGGAGGCAGCTCTTCTTCTGCTGACATCTCCCCCTGCCTAGAATCAGTGGCAGCTGACTCTAGGCCCCCAGAAGAAGGGCATGCCAACTGAGAGGAGAGGGAGGATACAGAGGCAGAAAGAGTGCTCAGGGAAAGAATTAGAGGAGCCAGCTTGGCATCCAGGAGGGAGGAGAGCCTAGGGGACAGAAGGTCAAAAATTTGATTGGCTAGGGGGAGGAGAGCTACTTGCTCAAGGGGAACTTGAGTAGAGGTAGATGGAGTAGCAGGATCTATAAATGAGGGAGATGTTGAGGGAGGTGCAGACAGAGGAGGTGTAACTGGCTCATGGATGGAGGAAAAAAGTAGCTCTGAAAAAGTAGATGAATGGGGGAATTCATGAGGAGAGGAGGTAGAGGCATCCATGAAGGAGTCTTCATGCATGTCAAAAGAAAAGAGATCCTCATGAGGGGAGGAATCCAAGCTTATGGAAAGGAAAGTAGTGTGAGGTGGAAGGGAGGAGGCAATGGTAGAGATGGAGGAAGGTAGAGGTTGAGAGGATGAGAGAACTGTGGTTGAGGGGATGAAAGAGGATGGGAGGGTGAGAGAGTCAGATGGCACAGACCCTGCTTCTGGACCAGTGGACTGAGGGGAAGTGACCTCTATAGTCCTGGTGTCTGCAGAGGATTTCATTGCTGCTGCTGCCCTGGGATTCACAATTCTTCTGTCCCACTTGCCAATTAGGGCACATGTGAGCCTCTTGGAAGCATTGATGTGCTTCTTGGAGGACACAAGCAGTTGAGGGCAGCAATGGTTGAGAATCAACCCAAGAACTCTTCCAAAGTGGACAGAGTTTTTATCCAATTTTTTCTTAATCAAATCAAACACAATCAATCCCCAGTTGGGATGTTTCTTATCTATAAGTGCAGCCATAAGGCAGAACTGATGCCTAGTGATTGCATCATGTGCAGTCCTCTTTGCACAGATCACTTTTCCTGTAATGTCTGCTAATAACCTATATTCAACAGCTAGGTTAACTTTGAGGAGTTTAGAGGAGTTACCAGCAGCATGCCCCATCCTGTCTAGCATCAAGGTATACTCTTCCACAGATAGTTCTATGCCATCATCTCCAGCAGCAAAGTTGAAAACTTCTGTAATGACTTGAGGTGAGATGGCTACCTCATTTCCTGAAACTTTCCCAGTCAATGTATTGTTATCTGAAATAACTGCTGTAAGACTCCACTCTTTGATTTCTGACTCTGGGAGAGGGATCCTGGTTGACATAAAGTTAACCAGTTGTTGCTCCTTGAAGAGGTCCAGTATATCCAAAAAATATTGTGGAGATCCATCAAAAGAGTTGAAGTCGATATCGAATCCAGAATCGAACTTCATAGCTGCCAGAGCTCCTGCTGTGATCGCCATTTTCCTGCAAAAAGAATACCTTCCAAGATCAAGAGTAAGGAATTTGGAGGGAGAAAGCTTGAGCAGAAAGATATGAAAGCGCAACTGCGAACGACGATGAGAAAATGATTTTATACTTAGGGTTCGACGCAGAAAAGGAAAGAACGTCGAGCTCAGTTCGACGCTCTAAGGCTCTAGGAGAACTGAAACGACTCAACAGCGTCCAGCTTAGGTCGACGTTCGACGCTTTGGCTGAAGCTATACGTCGAGCTCAGGTCGACGTTGAACGAAGACGTCGACCGGGGAGAGAGAAACTCAAGAAGTCAGGGAGCTGTGAACTTAGTTCGACGCTGGAAGCTGAGTTCGACGTTCGACGCTTTTGAGGGCGACGGACCGTCGATCTCCGTTCGACGCCGCGTCGAGCTTAGTTCAGAGCTCAGAACAACCACTCAGACAGGAAATTTTAAAATGAAATTTTCCTATTCCTGTTAATTATGGGTTTCAAAATCTTGGAGTTTTAATTTATGTTGTCTCCATCTAGCATTCCCAACTGATTGAGGAAAAAGAGGTGCTTCTTTTCATCCAAGGGCTTGGTGAAGATATCTCCTCTCTGTAGTTCAGTGGAAATGTATTCTAGTGCAATTTTCTTCTTTTCTACATTATCCTTTAAGAAGTGATGTCTGATCACTATGTGCTTGGTCCTACTATGGAGAACTGGATTTTGAGCAATAGATATTGCACTGGTATTATCACAAAAGATTTTAGACATCTCTAAGTTGTACCCATAGTCTAGGAGCTGGTTTTGAATCCACAAAATCTGTGAGCAACAACTACCTGCAGCCATGTATTCAGCTTCAGCAGTTGATGTGGACACAGAGGTTTGTTTCTTACAAAACCAGGAGACAAGTCTATCACCAAGGAATTGACAAGTTCCACTGGTGCTTTTCCTGTCTACTCTACATCCAGCATAATCAGAATCTGAAAATCCAGTTAGATCAAATCCTGAGTCATGTGGATACCAGAGACCTAGATTAGGACAACTTTTTACATACCTAAGAATCCTCTTAACTAATGTGAGGTGGGACTCTCTAGGGCTTACTTGGAATCTAGCACAAATGCATGTGGCAAACATTATATCTGGTCTAGTAGCTGTTAGATAAAGTAATGAGCCAATGATTGCTCTATAGCTTGTCTGATCAACTGGTTTTCCAGATTCATCAGCATCTAAAACAGCATTTGTAGGCATAGGTGTTTTCATAGAGGATGCTTCAGACATTCCAAATTTCTTAACCAATTCTCTAGCATACTTGGTTTGAGAAATGAAAATGCCATCCACATGTTGTTTAACTTGCAATCCTAGAAAGAAAGCAAGCTCACCCATGCTACTCATTTCAAACTTTGAGTGCATAAGTTGTGAGAACCTTTTGCATAAGTTTGAATCAGTAGACCCAAATATGATGTCGTCTACATAAACTTGTACTAGTAGGGTATGGGACCTATGGGTTCTAACAAAAAGAGTTTGGTCTACACTACCCCTTTTAAAATCATTTTCCAATAAAAAACAAGCTAAGGTCTCATACCATGCTCTAGGGGCTTGCTTGAGACCATATAAAGCTTTATGCAGTTTAAAAACATGATCAGGAAAGGTTGGAGAGATAAAACCTGGAGGTTGCTTTACATAAACTTCTTCCTTGATGTCTCCATTGAGAAAAGCACTCTTAACATCCATCTGATATACCTTGAATCTCTTGTGAGCTGCATATGCAAGGAAGATTCTTATGGCCTCCAACCTTGCAACTGGTGCAAAGGTTTGGTCATAATCAATTCCTTCTTCTTGGCAATATCCTTGTGCAACAAGTCTTGCCTTGTTTCTCACAATTATTCCTTGATCATCTAACTTGTTTCTGAATACCCATTTGGTTCCAACAATTTGCTGGTTCCTTGGTCTTGGTACTAATTCCCAAACTTTATTCCTTTCAAATTGATTCAACTCTTCCTGCATTGCAATGATCCAGTTTGGATCTTGCTCTGCATCTTGTATGGTTTGAGGCTCAATTTGAGAGAGGAAGCAGGTGTGCATAATATTTTGATTAACTTGATTCCTTGTTTGCACACCCACTGAGATATCTCCAATTACTTGTAAGATTGGGTGATCTCTTGTTGTTGCAAGATCAACAAGGGGTGTTGATGATGCACCAACCTGTGTTGTTGTTTCCTCTTGTGGAACAACAACTGGTTCTTCAATTTGTTGGCCTTTTGAACTTTCCAGAACCTGAAATTCCCCTTCATTGTCACTGAGTTCAGTGTCTTGCTGAATTGGTGAAGGTAATGACCCTTTGTCTGTGATGGTATGCTGCTTCAGATTTTCTGAAATTGAATGTTCCTGCAAATTGCTTATGGTAGAAGTCTCCTTCTCCTTATAAGACATGTTAGTTTCATCAAATGTAACATGCATGGATTCTTCAATTTTATTTGAGCACTTGTTAAAAACCCTATAAGCCTTGCTAGTCATGGAGTATCCCAGAAACACTCCTTCATCAGCTTTGGCTTCAAATTTAGCTAGGTATTTCTTGTCATTATTGTGAATGAAGCAAATGCAACCAAAAATTTTGAAATAATTCACTTTAGGTTTCTTCCCTTTGAGTAACTCATAGGGAGTCTTACCCTTTAGTTTATATATCAGGCTTCTATTCAAAACATAGTTGGAGGTGTTCACTGCCTCTGCCCAAAAGGTTAGAGGGAGGTGAGCATCTGTCAACAATGTTGTGGCAGATTCAATAAGGGTTCTGTTTTTCCTTTCAACTACCCCATTTTGTTGAGGAGTTCTTGGAGCTGAGAAGGTGTGCCTGATACCTTCCTTCTGACAGAACTCTAGCATGAGAAGAGAATCAAACTCTGTCCCATGATCACTTCTGATCAGGGCAATGTGAGTATTGAACTCAATCTGTATGCCTTTGAGAAAATCTGTCAAAATCTTGAAGTTATCAGACTTCTTCCTCAGAAAGAACACCCAAGTAAATCTTGAGAAGTCATCTACAACTACTAAAGCATAAGATTTCCCTCCTAGGCTTTGTACATTAATTGGTCCAAAAAGGTCCATGTGCAATAAGTACAAGATTCTAGGTGAGTCACTCTTATTAAGTGACTTGAAACTGTTTTTAGTTTGCTTGCCTAACTGACAGGCCTTGCAAAGTCCTTCCTTCTTGTAGGGACCAGAAGGTAGTCCTCTAACAAGGTTGTCTTGGGATAACTTAGCAATGGTTCTAAGGTTCACATGTCCTAGTCTTTTATGCCAAAGTTCATTGGGTTTGCTAAGGGAATTAAATAAGCAAATATCTACTTTAGATGAATTGAAATCAACTAGATATATGTTATCTTGTCTATTACCAATTAAGACAATGTTGTTATTTAATGTAATATTGCATGCTGAGTTGGTAAACCAAACCTGATAACCAGCATCACATAGCTGGTTGATGCTGATTAAGTTGTGCTTTAGTCCTTCCACATAGGCCACTTTCTTAAATGTGATTGACCCTATCTTGACTTGGCCATAGCCTTTTGTTTGTTCAAAATTTGAATCTCCAAAGATTACTTTGGGTCCATGTTTGGCTTTGAAGGACACAAGGTTTTCCTTGTTGCCAGTCATGTGCTTTGAGCACCCACTATCCAAGTACCACTGCTGGTTCTCAATTGGATAGGTCTTTATCTGCACATACAACAAATCAATTGTTTTTGACCCAGTTTACCTTGGGCCTTTCTTGATATCCTTTAAATTCTGAAATAAAAGACATCTCAGGTTGACTCTTATAGCCTACAGGATGATATCTCCTAGGAGGTATTATCCATTCAGCATAAGGGTTAAAGTGATGAGATGTAGAGCTGGAATTGAATTTTGAATTAACCCCTGAGAAATGACTTTTGCTCTGAGCTTGGCTCGACGCACGTCGAGCTTCGGTCGACGGACTCTGGTGAGTGCGTCGAGCTCCGTTCGACGGCGAAGGCTTGCTTTGTTCAGAGGGTAGAAGGCGTCGACCTGAGTTCGACGTTTTCTTGCGATTACGTCGAGCTCTGGTCGACGTCCGTCGAGCTTCGTTCGACGCTTCTTGTCCAGTTTCCTGGGTTAAGTCAGCATTCTTCCTAGCCACTATCAAGACTCCTTTACCTTTCTCACTGGTAAATTTGATTGGAGTTGTCAGCACTATGGGTTGGCTGGATGAAGCACCCAAGCCCAGTGAACCATTCAATCTTGAGTTCACTGTACTTGTGATGTCCATCAATTTGATACTTCTCTCATTAAGGGTTTCTTCAAATTGTTTGGCCTTAGATAGCTCACTTTTCAGTGAAGCTATCTCCTCCCCACACTGCTTCAACTCTTCTAAGAGTCTAAGATTATCTGAGTTAATGGATTTGCATTCAATTAATTGTTCATTTAGAGTTTTAATCAACTTTTGAGACTCAATCAAGTCAATGCACGTAGATTTAAACTCAGATTTGAAATCATCAGAAGTAAAGTCAAATGAATCTATTACCTGATCCTCAGTAAGTTCCTGATCAGATGGGTAGTCAGCATCAGGCTCTGAATCAGTGTTCTTTTGAGATGCACTGATGGCCATCATGCAGAATCCCTTTTCTTCTGCATCATCCTCATCATCACTAAAACTGGATGATGAATCAGACTCATCAGAGTCACTCCAGGATTCAGCCACAAATCCTTTTCTGGTGTGCTTGCTGTTGCTGGAGGAAGGCTTGTCATGGTATTTCCTTGACTCTTTATCCTTCCTTTTATCCTTTCTTTCCTTCTTGTCCCTTCTGTCCTTGTCTTGATTTTCTGGACAGTTTGGGAAGATGTGTCCTGGTTTCCTGCAGCAAAAGCAGATAATATCTTTATTATTAGATCTGTCATACCTTGGCTTGTCTTTGTCTTTGGATGACCATCTTCTGAAGTTCCTTTTATTTAGCTTATTGAACCTTTTGACCAGTAGGCTCATAAGCTCTTCATTTCCCAACACCTTTTCTTTAGGTTCTTCTTCCTGTGCTTTGAAGGCAATAGTTTTCTCAGCCTTCTCTGTTGGTGTGGATGTCTTCTGCTCTTCTTCTCTCTTCTTAATAAATTGCTCATAGCTCTTGAGCTTTCCTAGAAGAGCTTCTGTGGATAACTCACAGACATTTCTTCCATCTTTAATTGACCAGATTCTTGAGTCCCAAGAGCTAGGGAAACAAGTCAGTATCTTGTCATTTATCTCAGTGAGAGATATGTCCTTCTCTAGTGATCTAAGCTCACTGATGATTAGACTCAGTCTGTTGTACATGTCAGCAACTGACTCAGACTCTGCCTTTTTGAAGTTCTCATACTGGGTGATGAGGTAGGATCTCCTATCCTTTCTTTCATCTGCAGAACCTGATACAATTTCTGAAAGTTTTTCCCAGATCTCTTTAGCAGTATTGCAATCAGCTACTTTCTGGAAAATGTCATCTGACATGGTTTGAGCCAAAATGTTCATGGCTTTAGCATCTGCTGCCTTCCACTTCTTTATGTCAGCATCAGTTCCTGAAGGAGGAGGAACAGCTGATGTACTTGTTCCTGTGGGAGGTCTTGGACAATCTGTCAACACAGAATTAAAAATGTCTTCATCAAAAGAGTTCATGTAAAGTCTAATCCTTGCCTTCCATAGTGCAAACTTAGAGAGATTGCACATAGGAGGTCTGGTGCTAGCAAAGTCCTTGTTTTGTGCCATGAGTTTTAAAGATAAGTAAAACTAAAGAAACTAACCCTTTGAGGGAAATGATCTTATCAGGGATCTTTTGATCCAGGTGTTAGCCTGTATGAATGATCAACCTCGCTCTGATACCAATTGAAAGTGCAGGATAAGATCAATCCTAACTCTAGAGGGGGGTGAATAGAGTGATTTAAAATAATTTTGCAAATAAAACTTGTGTGCAGAGAAAATTTGTATTTACTTAGTGTATGGTGCTATAACAAATAATCAGAGTAAAAGGAAATTCACAGCACAAAGCAAAACATAAAAAGACAAGCAATCCAGACGACACAAGGAGCTATAGTGGTTCCCCAAATCTGGGTACATCCACTCTTCTATCACCCTTGATAGGAATCCACTTCAAGATGAGTTGATCAGGTGTCTTGAGCACCAGAGAGTTTTTGATCAGGTTCTCACAAACCAAAGGAGCGGATTTTGACCAGGTTTCAGCAAAACCAAATGTAACTTTTGAAGGGAGTTAAAACCCTGTACAGAAAGAAAAAGAAAAAGAATGATGTTGTCTTCTCTATCAACAAGCAGAGAGAAGCAAAAGTGGATCTGTAGTTGTTGTCAAAGCTCCCCCTGAGATCAAGAAGAGGTTCAGGAAGGAGAGCTCTGCACAAGGGTGACAGGTCTTCAATAGATCTGATCTGCTCCAGCAAGAGATGATCCAAGAAGGTTGGATGGTTGTGTCTGAAGCAATCAGAATTCCTATGAGTGAGTCTTTCAAAACAATTTCACAGAGAGAAAAGAGATCTGAAGTCTTGTATTGTTGTTCTCTTTTTGTTCTGTATATTCTCTGTGTTCTGAAGAATTGAAAGAAAATGAATTATATACTTGAGTCTTCTTCTTCCTTTACTTTGATAGCCGTTGGAAGTCAGCATTAATTGCTTTCCTTAAATGTCCATGTCTCCAAGGAAATGACAGGCAGACATTCCTTAGAAAATTCCTTAAGCCATGCACCAGATATGCTGTAACGGCCAATAAATCTTCAGCATTAATTGTCTGACAGAGGGATTTTGAATTCCTATCCAAAACTGACGGCGGTCTGAAAAGCGTCGAGCTCACAATAAAACGTCGATCTGAGCACGACACACGTCGGCCAGAGAGTGTTTTCTGTAAGTAGAACTGGGTTCGACGGAACGTCGAGCGGAGGTCGACTCTACGTCGAGCTGAGGTCGACTCTGCGTCGAGCTGAGGTCGACTCTGCGTCGAGCTGAGGTCGACTCTACGTCGAGCTGAAGATTATTCTACCTAGCCTATGTGACCTTTATAACAACAAGGAGGTCACAAACCAAAATCCCAATAGAAGTATAGTCATCCTGGTCCAAATAGTAATAGGGTGTTCCAACAGACTAGAATGCTCAAATACCGTGTAGACGGTGGTGTTGACCCTGGTATTCCGGTACACCAAGAATGTGCCCTGAGTGCACGGACTGTCGGGCCGTGTGGCCGATAGTTGTGATGGCTTGAATGTGCCTGCGCGCACATAGTTGCTATATGATGATGTCATGCTATGCAGGAAAAGAATGCTAATGCCCCGAGAAAGGGGTAGGATTGTTATAATTGGGTCAGCTGAATGCTGACCATTGCATTGTTTGCCACCGGTTGGGTAGATTGTCCCTATGCAGGTGCTGGAGAGCCAAGTGGTAAATGAAGGGCTGAAGCCCTACTGCTGTTGCTGCTGCTGCTGCGGCTAGCCCTTGAAGGCTAAGCGAATGTTTTTGCTTGTTTTCTTTTACTCATGTATGGCTGGCCTGCGCGCCGAGGTTTGTAAACCATACGGTGTGGAAAGAGGAACTGTAAGGCCTTAAGGCCAAACTCTATGTATTTGTTGTACATTCCGTGGCTATATATATAAAGGTGGTTTATATATTGGACATTCCTGGTTAGAGTTCACATTGCAACTTAAAGCTTCCGCTAGAATGCTCTGAGTTAGGATTCGTGTATGGTTTGGTATTATCCTGTGACCTCACCGTCTATTTGTGGCATATAGTGTGGGGCCCCGGCCGGACCTTCTACTATACGTCATTTAACGGATGGGGTCGTTACATTTTGGTATCAGATTCGTTCGATCTTCCTCTATCGAATTTGTGGATGAATTCTTTTATGGGGTGGCGAGCGCGTGTTTATGCGCCCTGCTGTAATGCTAATGAACTCTGGAATGTCCACTAGGGAATGTACAAAATCTTGTTTGAGGAATCTACGCGTTCCTTTTTGTGTTGTTTTGCTTGCATACATTCGCTAATGTGTGTCTTGTCCACCTATAGGTGACGCGTAGTGGTGCTGGGCAGTCTGAGCCCCAGCACTCTGATGAGAGTGCGGCACCAGCTGAGGTGCCAACACCTCCTCCATCTGCGGAAACTGTTCGCTTAGTTGCTGAGGCTCTATTTGCCATTATTCAGCCGACCGGGCAAGCGCAGACGGCAGTAGAACCAGTTCGTGTTGTTGTACGACCCGAGCCGGTTGAGGCTGTAGATCCACGAGCAGCTGACCGGCAGTTGAAGCAATTCATGAGCTTCAGTCCGCCTACGTTTACGGGAATGGGATCCCCAACGCAGGCAGAAGATTGGTTATCGTGTGTCAAGCGGATAATGACAGCGATCAGGGCGGAGGAAACTCTAAAGGTCACCTTGGCTACCTTCATGCTTGAAGGAGAGGCGCGGTTGTGGTGGGACGAGGTTGAGGTACACCATTTGGCGGGCAGGAAATTAACGCAAGTATCGATTGAGGAGTTCTCTCGGATATTTCTGGCGAAGCATGTCCCAGCGGCGCAACGCATTGCTATGGAAAATGAGTTCCAACGGTTAAAGCAAGGAGAAGATAGCGTGGATATCTACTTGCATGAGTTTACCAGGTTGGGACGGTACGCGGGAACAATCTTTGCGGATGACCAAAGGAAAACGAATCGGTTCTATGACGGATTGCGGGATGAGTTGAGATTCCTGCTTTCGAGTTCAGTGAACCAAGGATTTCAGGCGTTGGTTGATACTGCGTGTGCGTTGGAGAAGGACATGCGGCGGGTGCAAGGGAATAAGGGCTTGGTTGTGTCAAAGCCAGAGGTTCAAGTACCTCGCCCGAGCAAATCGTTTTACCAGAAGAAAGGGGGCAAGAGGTCCAAGCCGTCTGGGCAAGTGACTACGACCGTTGTGTCGGGAGCGACATCAAGGCCGGATTCTCGTACATGCTATAACTGTGGCCGGGTGGGGCATATAGCTCGTGACTGTCGGGTTGTTCAGCCCAAAGGGGAAAATAAGACGGGTGTGTCTTATGCTGAGAAGGGCAAAGCGGTGGTTGATTCCTCTGCGTCCCAGGCACAGCCCCGAATCTATCAGCTTGGCCAACAGGAAGCGATTAAGCAAAGTGACGTCGTCACAGGTACGAGTTGATTATAGCTTACTTGCTTAAGTGCTATTGCTTGTGGTTATGTATAGCTTGTGCATGATGTGTGTGCTGCAGGCTTTGTCCTGATTCGGAATAATTTGGCGAGAGCCCTGTTTGATACGGGTGCTTCACATTCTTTTCTGTCTGAGGATTTCGTATCTCGCATTGGGGTACCGAGTCATGTGACGGTGGATAGTACAAGGGTGCTATTGCCGAATGGCTGTGTGATGCTTGCGGATAGGGCTTGCGATGTGGATGTACAAATAGGAAGTCGGGATTTCGGTTTGAGTGCAGCCGTGCTACCGTTGTCGGAGTTTGATGTGATCTTTGGTATGGACTGGCTCTCGGAGCAGCGTGCCTTTATTGATTGCAACTCCAAGGAGATTACACTGGGCCAGAATACCGGACTTGTGACGAAGTTCGCTGGTATGCGAGGAGTTGGCGGGACCCTGTTGTCTGCACTCCAAGTCGTCAATGTTGTTCAGAAGGGCGCGGAGTTATTCTTCACGCTAATTCAGGCTGTTGAGCCAAAGGCCAGTGTCGGTGAAGTACTGGTTGTGTCAGAGTTTGCCGATGTGTTTCCTAAAGATCTTCCTGGGTTACCACCCCAGCGGGAGATTGACTTCTCTATTGAGTTGGTGCCAGGTACGAAACCTGTGGCCCGCTCTCCATATCGCATCGCGCCAAAAGAGATGGCTGAGTTGAAAGTCCAATTGCAAGAGTTGTTGGAGCAGGGATACATATGCCCAAGTATGTCACCTTGGAGCGCGCCTGTTCTATTTGTGAAAAAGAAAGACGGTAGTTTACGGTTATGTATTGACTACCGTGAATTGAATAAGCTGACGGAGAAAAACAAATATCCGATTCCGCGAATTGATGACCTATTCGATCAGCTGGCAGGATCAACGGTCTATTCCAAGTTGGATTTGAAATCAGGATATTATCAGCTGAGAATTCGGGAAGGTGACATTCCCAAGACGGCGTTTGGAACACGCTACGGTCATTATGAGTTCACGGTAATGCCATTTGGCCTATGTAATGCGGCTTCGGTATTTATGGACCTAATGCATCGAACGTTCCGAGAGTACTTGGATTTGTTCGTGATTGTGTTTATCGATGATATCTTAGTATACTCTCAGTCAGAAGAGGATCATGCAAACCATTTGCGGTTGGTCTTGCATACCCTGCGGAGGAATAAGCTTTATGCCAAGTTCTCAAAGTGTGAATTCTGGCTCTCTTCAGTAGCCTTTTTAGGCCATGTGGTAAGTGGAGAAGGTATCGCGGTGGATCCGTTGAAGATAAGTGTCATTCGTGATTGGCCAGTGATGTCTTCAGTGGCCGAGGTCAGGAGCTTCCTTGGACTTGCGGGCTACTATAGACGGTTTGTGGAAAACTTCTCACGGATTGCTTTACCTCTGACCACGCTGACGAGAAAAGATCAAAAGTTCATTTGGACGCCGGAGTGCGCGCGAGCTTTTGAAGACTTGAAGAGTCATTTGACCACGGCGCCTGTGTTGACATCGCCATGTGGTACAGATGGGTATGAGATCTATAATGATGCTTCCGGGAGTAGCTTAGGCTGCGTTCTTCTGCAGTTTGGTAAAGTGATTGCTTATGGCTCGCGCCAGTTGAAAGTGCATGAGCGGAATTACCCCGTCCATGATTTGGAGTTGGAGGCGGTAATCTTTGCGCTCAAGTTGTGGCTGCACTATCTATATGGCGTTAAAGTGGATATCTATACAGATCACAAAAGCCTAAAGTATTTGTTGGATCAGAAGGATCTGAATATGCGACAACGAAGATGGATGGAGTTCCTTGGGGACTACACCTTCGAGATTCACTATACTCCTGGGAAGGGAAATGTGGTCGCTGATGCTTTGAGTCGGAAGACTCCGGTACGGGCAAGCTGGTTGCAAAGGCATGATCAACGGTTAATCCAGGAATTGGAAGCGTTGGAGATATCTTGTGTTGATAAGGGTTCTTCGACCGATGCATGCTTGAACTGGACGGAGGTGTAATATGACCTTACGGACAGAGTTCGGCGAGCAACGGAGCTTGATGAAAGCCTCCAGCGCTATGCAAAAGATGGGTCGGATGACCAATTCTCTTGGGATAACGGGTTGTTACGAAGAAATGGTCGAGTGTGCGTCCCGAGTGTGGGTAAATTGAGGGAAGAGTTGATGTACGAAGCTCACTTTGCAAAGTACTCAGTTCACCCAGGGAGCACAAAGATGTACAGAGATCTGAAAAAGCTGTTCTGGTGGCCCAGACTAAAGAAAGATGTCGCACGTTATGTGGCTGAATGCAATACCTGTGCGTTGGTGAAAGCAGAATGCCAGAGGCCTGGCGGTTTCCTGAAGTCGTTACCTATTCCGGAGTGGAAGTTCGATGACAGTTCGATGGATTTCGTGCACGGGTTGCCGAGATCTCAACGCGGTCATGATTCAATCTGGGTGATTGTGGACCGGTTGACAAAAGTGGCGCACTTCCTTTCAAACAGAAGAGACGATTCAGTGGAAACCTTGGCCAAGCTTTATGTGGAGCAGGTTGTTCGACTGCACGGTGTTCCTCGGAGCATCGTTAGTGACCGTGATGGGCGGTTCACATCGAATGATTGGCGGCTCATTCATCAATTGTTGGGTACAAAGTTAGCGTTTAGTACGACCTTTCATCCCCAAACGGATGGCCAGACTGAACGAACCAACAGGACGATGGAGGACATGCTCCGCATGTGCGCCCTAGACTTTGGTAAGAGATGGGAAGATTATATATTTCTTGTCGAATTTGCCTATAATAATAGCTACCAAGCGAGCATCGGTATGGCACCATTTGAAGCTTTATATGGTCGTAAATGCCGTACACCGTTAGCTTGGGCAAAAGCAGGCGAATCTAAGCTGAGTGGGAAAAAGGAAGTCGAAGAAGCTACCTCGCTCATACGCTCTATTCGGGAGAGGCTATTGATAGCCCAAGATCGTCAAGCAAAGTACTACAATGCCAAACACCGGAACGTGGAGTTCGCGGTGGGTGATTGGGTATATTTGAAGATCAAACCCTTCAAAGGCGTGTCCAGGATTCGGCGTTTGAAAAAGCTAAGTCCGAGGTATCATGGTCCATTTGAGGTGGTGGAGCGAGTTGGGGAAGCTGCTTATCGACTAGCACTTTCAGCAGACTTGGGTGGATTACATGATGTATTTCACATCTCCGTGCTTCGTAAGGCGGTGAAGGATCCAGCTCAAGTAGTGGAGAATGATCGGGTACCGGTCGAGTATGGGCTAACGACGAGGGTTAGACCCATTCGGATCGAGGATCGAGCCGAGAAACAGTTGCGGAACAAAGTGATCGGGATGGTCAAGGTCCGATGGGACAATTGTGGCCGTGAAGAGCTAACATGGGAGCGAGAGCAGACCATGCGAGCCGATTTTCCCGAACTGTTTGTATAAACTGTAGACCGTGTACTTTTGTTATAACAGAGTTATCAAGTTATAGCATTGTTGGTTTTTGTTTCCTTACCGTGCAAATTTCGGGACGAAATTTTGTTAAGGGGGGAGGATTGTAACACCCCAAAAAGACTCAAAAATGGTTTTGAGGTGCAGGTCATTTTACACGGCCTGGGACACGGGCGTGTCCCAGGGCATGTCGGGGGTACACGGCCTGGGACACGGGCGTGTCCCAGGGCGTGTCACTCAAATAAAATGCGTTTTGAGTCAGAAGTTTACACGGCCTAGAACCATGCCTTGAACACGGGCGTGTCAGGTTGGACACGGGCGTGTCCGATGCCGTGTGCCTACCCGTGTACTGCTTGCAGCTCGATGAGGCAGGGGTGACACGGGCGTGTCTCAGGAATGACACGGGCGTGTCAGGTTCGACACGGGCGTGTCGATGCCCGTGTTCTGGTAAATCTAAGTCGGTACGAATACCGCGTGTGCTGCTTAAGGGTACACGGCCTGTGACACGGGCGTGTCACAGGCCGTGTCAGCCAAAAAAGTGAGTTTTTGGGCAAATCGTGGCCGTTCAGATTTCTCTCTTTGGATCCAAGGGCTCAGGTGATTCCTGGCTGGATTTAATCAGTAGAGGCTGAGGAAGAATTCATTCTTCATGTGATTAAGGAAGAGAGAAAGAGAGAGGAGGAAGAAGAAGGAGGAGGAGATCAAGCCACCGGCGGAGTTCCCGTGGTCCGATTCGTGATCCGAAGCCGGCGTTGTGAAGGCAAAGCTGCTGCGGTTCTTTCTCACCGGCTAGTTTGTGATGGCTCCCAAGAGATCGACAAGGGTAACGATCTCCCTTCTTGGACATATGAAGTCCTTCTTTTCTGCATTGCATAGGGAAAACCCTTCCCCGCGAGTGTGTGGTGGGTTGTGGTGTCCCTTGGGGTAGATATGTGAAGTCCCCCTTGTTAGAGGCCGGAATTGGAGTACGGCTCTAGGCATGCTGTGTGAAGCCCATCTGGACATGGTCTGGATTGGTGATGCTTGTTTGCATATCGGAGAAGGCTTCGTGATTATGGCTTGTGTTGCCTTGTGCCTACCTGTTGCTTGGTGCAGCAGGAAGTACTGGATGATGTCCAGGAAATGAAGAGGGTTGGATGCAACTCTTGTGGCCGTGCGTTGCCACTTTATGAGCGGTTGAGCCGTTGGGCTGCAACTCGATGAAAAGGCAGATTGCCGAACAGGAAAGGTGAAACCGACCCGCGCCTATAAATAGCCATGGATACTTCCGTATTCGAGGTGGCACGGCGACTTGAGCAACGGGGGGTGGCTGATCCGTACCTGCGTTAGGTCCGTCCGACTTGGAAGCCTGGTTATAGGTTTTGTTGGAGCGCCTAATGAGAGTCTTAGGCCCGCGCGCCGGAAAGACTAGAATGCTCAAATACCGTGTAGACGGTGGTGTTGACCCTGGTATTCCGGTACACCAAGAATGTGCCCTGAGTGCACGGACTGTCGGGCCGTGTGGCCGATAGTTGTGATGGCTTGAATGTGCCTGCGCGCACATAGTTGCTATATGATGATGTCATGCTATGCAGGGAAAGAATGCTAATGCCCCGAGAAAGGGGTAGGATTGTTATAATTGGGTCAGCTGAATGCTAACCGTTGCATTGTTTGCCACTGGTTGGGTTGATTGTCCCTATGCAGGTGCTGGAGAGCCAAGTGGTAAATGAAGGGCTGAAGCCCTACTGCTGTTGCTGCTGCTGCTGCGGCTAGCCCTTGAAGGTTAAGCGAATGTTTTTGCTTGTTTTCTTTTACTCATGTATGGCCGGCCTGCGCGCCGAGGTTTGTAAACCATACGGTGTGGAAAGAGGAACTGTAAGGCCTTAAGGCCAAACTCTATGTATTTGTTGTACATTCCGTGGCTATATATATAAAGGTGGTTTATATATTGGACATTCCTGGTTAGAGTTCACATTGCAACTTAAAGCTTCCGCTAGAATGCTCTGAGTTAGGATTCGTGTATGGTTTGGTATTATCCCGTGACCTCACCGTCTGTTTGGGGCATATAGTGTGGGGCCCCGGCCGGACCTTCTACTATACATCATTTAACAGATGGGGTCGTTACACACCAACTATGAGCTGAATGAAAAGTTCTTGAGATCTCTCAACAAAGAATGAGATATCAAGATCCGTGATATCAGGGAAGTTGGCAACTTGGCCAATACACTGCCCCCAAAATATGTTTGGGAAGCTTTTGTCACATGAGTTGTAGCTAAACTTCAAAAGAGCAGAAGAGGATGTTGTCAAGTCCCCAACAAAGAGTAGACTGTGGCCTTCAAAGATGTGGCCACAAGAAGAAGCAGAGAGAAGATTCCTTCTCCTCCAAGAAGGGATGCTGAGTCAGAAAGCTCAGGTCCCAGCACTTTAGGGGATGGGATGTCAGATGGAGATGTTAACCCAAAAACTGGTGATCCCTTCTAAGGTAGCCAACTCGCAAGTCGCGGCCTGCTCCAAGCTCCCCATGGTGGTCGTGGCATGTCTCAGCCCCCTTTTCTGGGTCAGGCGGATAGACTTCTCTGTACGCTTTGTCTGCGCGGCTAGGGAGGTATCCCCGGTCTGACCACCTAGGTTGCGCAGTAGCCGCTAGATCTATAGGGGTTACGGACTACTTCCACTGTCCGCCCCTGCAGGCCGCGTGCTTAGGTCTACTAACCGCACAATGGTTCTCTCTACTCCAATAGGTGTGGACTACCCAACTAGGTGGCAGACTCGCATTTCTATCCGCCCAGACCGCTAGGTAGCCGCATGCTCAGCAGGAAGCGCGATCTGCTCTTCAGCCCGCTCCTGCAGGTCGCTTGGCTAGCTAGGCTATGCGACCACCCTTTCGACAGGTGCAGACGGCTCTCCGCTACATCCTAGTCTGCCAATAAGTAGGCGACCTGCCTCCAGGTCGCCCAATAGAAGGCTACAAGCTTCAGGTAGCCTAGCAGGCGACAACTCCTCAGGTCGCCCAAGCGACAAGCGTCTGGCCGCCCAGCAGGGGCCACAAGCCTGTCCATACAGCATGAGACGGACTTCAGCAGTAGGGGATGTTTGGTATTGTATCCATAATGTACCTGATTTGAAGAAGCCCCTGGACCAGCTAAGGTGAATTGACATTGTATTTGATCATTTGTCTTCAAGTTGTGCTTGCAGTTATTTCACGCTAAGTACACACCAATGTCAGGGTGCAGTAGGTCAATATACACGGGTCTGCGCAACGTAATCCTTCGTTGAGTAGATCAGTGTGTTGGCCTACGTTTGCTCTCTCTATTGGAGTGTACTTACTTTCAAGCACAGGGTCGAGATAGAGCTAGAGCTGAAGAGGAGCAAGGATGGGTCAAAGACCAGCTCACGGGAAGATAGATGAAAATTCGTCTAAGTATGATTCGACGAGAATCACTAAGTGATTCTCATCGAATCGTCGAGAATCACTAGCTGATTCTCGCCGAATGCATCCAGCTGACTCAACGCCTTCAACGCCTTCAAGGATTCTGCTAAGTTAGAATCGGCGAGAATCACCAGGCTGAGTCAACGCCTTCAAGGAATCTGTCAAGTCAGAATCATCGAGAATGACTCTGCATTCTCGACGATTCATCGAGAATGGATGATGACTCTCAACGATTCTTTCCGGCTGGCAAGCAATTCAACTAAGAATTCTTCTAAGTAGAATTTGACGGGAATCATTAGTGATTCTCTTCGATTCGTCGAGAATCACCAATGATTCCCACCGAATTTGCCTTAGGCGAATTTCTGCTGCTCGCTGGACCGGACCAAGTATACACGCGCTGTTTTGAACCGGAGTTAGGGTTTCTACTGGTAGGGCCCACAACGGTCATAATATATGACCTACTGTATAAATACTATTGTATTTCGAACATCACCAAGAATCGAAACATACGAAAAGAAAGAGCCGCCGGATTTGACCTAGCGGATCACATCTTCTCTTCCGCCTCCGTCTCCGCGCCTCAAGTTGTCGTCGCCGCCGATCGTGGGTTCTTCCTGATCTCCCGGCAACAGAAGCTTAGCCAAGCAACGCGTCTCACGTATCTATCTTGAGATCCTTTGTCTCTTGATTTGTTGAACGGGAATACCTTCCCCTTCTGAATCGATTGAGACGATCGATCCAAGTAAGATCGTTGGTAGACCTTGCTAGCTTTGCTACGAAGGTTGGATCTACAAAGCTCGCCGCCGCAAACCTTGCCGCCGCCGATCCCGAAAGCTCCGCCTCCGCACTTCTTGTCGCCGCCGATTTCGGGGAGATCCTCTCTAAGTGAGCACTTAGGTCGTGTACTCTTCGTCTTCATCGATAAAGCTACATCGAATGAAGAGGGACACCAAGCACTCCATAAGTAGTTTGTATTTTATACATTCTAATTTTTCTTTAGTTGTAAAGGAACGTTGGTTCCGCGTTGTAAGGGTTGGGTGCAACCCATGGTGGAGGAGTGGTGACTCCTTCGGTTGGAAGGGTTCCTTCCATTAGTGTGAGGATTGGATTTAAATCCGGTTGGTGAAGTGACCGAGTCGTCCCTGGTTTGGAGATAGGTCGAAGGGGGAAAGTGGACGTACCCAAGTCGGGGAACCACTATAACTGCCTATGTCTTTCTGTGCTTTGTTTGTTTTCTTTTATTGTGCAGGTAAAATTTTAATTCCGCAAAAAGACTGCGCATCACCTATCCCCCCCCCTTAGGTGAAGTTAGTTGGCACTAGTGTGACTTTTAAGTGATATCAGAGGGAGGTTACTCATCAAAAAGGTTAACACCTTGAGTAAGTTCCTGCCACTAGTGTCAAGAAGAAGGCAGATATCTACTATGGACGGACTCAAGTACTCAGGCAAGATCCCAGTGTGCACCAGGCTAAACTTTCCTATCTGGAAGGAAAGGATTAGATTTTACATGGAAGCTGTTGACCCTCGACTCTTCATGATCGTGGAGGAGGGACCTTATATTCCACCTAAGGCCTCCACCATTGATCCTACCAAAATGGTGTCAAAGAAGCTTTCTGAAATGGACAAGGACGAGATGGTGCTGGTCGGACTTGACAAGAAGGCACAGAATATACTAATTAGCACAGTCGATGACTCCATGATGCAGAACTTCTACAACTACAGGACACCAAGGATATCTGGCACAACCTGATTATTGTGATGGAGGGCACAGATGAAGTAAGGGATGATCGGAGATCCCTCCTGAACCAGAAATTTGAGGCCTTCAGGCAGGGGCCCAAGGAAGAGATCGGAGTTACCTTCGAGAATTTCCTCAAGATCGTCAATGCTCTCAAGGGATATGGAAGAGTGTTCACTGATGGTGAACTTAATGATAAATTCCTTAGGTCCCTTACTAAGGAATGGGACACGAAGATCTGCGCCATCCGAGAGTTTGGCAGATTAGCAGAAACTGATCCTCAGATACTCTTTGGGAAGCTCATGTCCTATGAGCTCCAGTTGAACACGAGGAAAGAAGAAGAAGAAGCAGAGAAAGCCGCTGCCAATGAAAAGACTGTGGCCCTAAAAACCATTCACTCCAGGAAGGGCAAGGGTGCGGCTTCATCCCGTGTGGGGAAAAAGGATGAGGAGGAAGACTCCAAGCCATGCTCCTCCGACTCAGAGTTGTCTGAAGAAGACTTCTCCCTCATCACCCGAGAATTAAAGAAGTTCCTCAAGATGAGGAATCAAAGAAAGAGAGACGGCTCCTCCTCCAGAAACCAGAAGAAGAATTATTCTTCTGGCAGGTATAAATCAAAACCGAACAAACATCGTCATACTGACATCATTTGTTTTGGGTGAAATAAGCCAGGACACGTCGTGGCTGACTGCCATCAAGGAAAGAGAGAGAAGGGGAAGGGAGAAGAGCACAGAACCTCTAAAGATAAAAAGAAGGAGAGGAGCTACATCGCCAAAAAGGCAAAGACACTGAGTGAGTCTGATTCCTCAGACTCCAGTGATGATGAGGAAGCCTACTTCGGGCTGGTGGGTCGCTCTAACTTAGAAGGAGAATGCCCCCCCCATTCATTGGGAAGGTAAAGGCTCGTACCCCCCTCTCTAACTCTGACTATGAGTCTCCTGATGATGATCTCGAGGACAGCCTATCTGCCCGAGAAGCTGAGCTCCTCGAAAAGTATGAGCTTATGCTCAACACCTTCGAGGAATGCCGCAAGAGATTGAGGGCTCAAAAAAAGGGAGTCAAATTCCTTAAGGTCGAGGTTGTCTCCCTAAGGGAAGAGATCACTAGCTTGATTTCTCTCCGACATGAGCACCTGGACCTGATCTCTAAGCACTCAGAGTCTCTAAGTCTCCTTGACCTTAAACAGAAAGAAATCAATAAGTTGGAAGAATAACTTACGACAGAAAGGAAGATTGTCCAAAGCTTCTCTATGCCAAAGACTGTTCTTCCACTAGTTGATACCTTCTCTCCTCAGGCTAAGGGGGCTGGCTTGGGGCATGTGGGTGTGCCTGGTAAATCCTCTAGGAGAAACAAAAAGCAGAGGAAAAATAAGGCTGCTAAGAAGGTCTCTGCTGCATAAAAGGGAAAGGCCCCACTAAACCCTGTTGTATTCAGGAAGCCTGGCTTTCCCTGCAATGAACAGGACTTTGAGTTAACCTATGACCACTTCTTCCGGCCCTCGGTTGAAAATCCCAAGAGCCGGTATGATGGTTGGGCCTTCCCCCCGCAACTTTGGCGAGAGTGTCTTCAAGGCACCTTATGAGGAAATCCAAGTGGAGGATTATGACCACTTCTCTAGCGACCATAATAGGAAGCAGGCACCAAAAGCCAAGCCTGTTATACTGAAGGAACAGGAGGTGAAGAATTCATGTGACTGTTGTCATCATGATTGCTCCACCTCCAGATCCAAGGCCCCGGCTGGACCAACCGTTCCCAGGGTGAAGCAGGAGCCTAGGAAAAGGTATAACAGATTTGATTGTTGGTGCTGTGGCAAAGTTGGTCACTTTGTCGTGGATTGCGTGTTTAATCCGAGATATAACGAGACTCCTCATGTTAGCAATGCGAGACCGACCACTCGTAGGGTTAACCATCCGAGGGGGAGTATGCTAACAAAGAATCTAGGACCCAAGCTCGATTGGGTTCCTAAGGGAAACTGATTTTGTTTTGCAGGTATGTCCAAAGGCCACCAAAACTCCTATATGGTACTTGGACAGTAGATGCACCCGACATATGACTGGGACAAGAAGCCTGCTGCGTGATTACTCTCCAGTCGAAAATGGACCCAAAGTCATCTTTGGAGGATCAGATCGAGGATTCACCAGAGGTTACGGTATGATTTCCAACGGTATAGTCTCTATCACCAATGTGGCTTATGTTGAAAGGTTAAATCATAACCTGATAGGTGTAAGTCAGTTGTGTGATAAAGGTTATGACGTTAAGTTCTGCAAGGATAAATGCCTGATAATATCGTGTGCCTCTTCGGAGACGGTATTAACAGGTATTAGGAGCAGAAACATCTTCTGTTTAGATTTTCTTAGTTTAGATTCATCTACCCCCATGTGCCTAGTAGCAACAGGCAGTGCATCTCTTTGTGAACAATGGCACAAGAGATTGACACATATTAATTTCAAGACAATTAGTATGCTGTTTTCTAAAAACTTAGTAAGGGATGCTCCCATCATTAAGTGCATCAAAGATAGCCCCCGTCCTGCATGCCAGAAGGGAAAACAGACTCGGGCTACCTTTTAGGGCATTGCAGACAAAGACTCCTTTAGATGTCTTTATCTTCTGCATATGGACTTGTTTGGTCCAATGCAAGTTCATAGCTTGGGAGGCAAGTCTTATACGCTAGTGATTGTTGATGATCACTCTCGATTTACTTGGGTGTTCTTCTTAAAACGCAAGTCTGATACGTTTGACATCTTCACTAGTTTTGTCAAGCAAATTCAGAACGAACTTAACTACTCGGATGTCAAAATCATAAGTGACCATGGAACAGAGTTCGAGTCTGGTGCTATGACAGAGTTCTGTGAAGAACTTGGTATCTTTCATGAGTTTTCCTCCCCGCGCACTCCTCAGCAGAATGGAGTTGCGGAGAGGAGAAATAGAACACTCATTGAAGCTTGCATGACAATGTTGAATGACGCTTCTCTCCCCGAATACTTCTGGGCAGAGGCTGTCAACACAGCTTGTCATGTACAAAACCGGGCCTTGATCAACAAGAGCCATCGTAAGACGCCTTATGAGCTACTGAAAGGCAGGAAACCAACCATGTCCTATTTTAGGATCTTTGGCTGAAGATGCTATGTACTAAATGACGGGAAGTACCCGCGTACTAAGTTTGGTGAAAAATGCTTCGAAGGCATATTTATGGGCTATAGTAGCCATTGCCGGGCATATAGGGTTTTCAATAAGAAAACCCTAGTGGTAGAGGAATCCATAAATGTTGTATTTGATGAAGGAAGCTTGCTTAACAGCAATTCTTCTAGTGGTCTTCTTGAAGATGCAGGTACAAGAATTGAACAGCTTAGTCTCGATGAGACCGCTAAAGATGCAACTCCCAAGTACATCAAAGTCTCCACCACAATGCCTATCGGAGATGATGACGGTCAGAATGGAGTTATCCTCCCTGAAGAAGGAGAAGCCCGAGAAGACGTCAGAGCTCCAGATGCCAGACTCCTAGAGCTCCGACATATGAGGGATCATCCTAGAGATCAGATCATCGGAGATCCCTGTGACGGTGTCAGAACTCGCCGAGGTACAATTAACGAGATTCTGTATTTTAGCTTTCTGTCACAGGTTGAGCCAAAGAAGTTCGACGAAGCGAACAAGGATGCATCTTGGATCTTGTCCATGCAAGATGAACCGCATCAATTTGAACGATGCAACATCTGGATGCTGGTTCCCAGACCAAAGGGGCAGAACGTGATTGGCACAAAGTGGATCTTCAGAAACAAACTGGATGAACACGGTGTCATCATAAAGAATAAGGCCAGGCTGGTGGCTCAAGGTTACAGACAGGAGGAGGGGATTGACTTCGACCAGACCTTTGCACCAGTGGCAAGGCTCAAGGCAATCAGATTGTTCCTGTCGTATGCTTCTCACAAAGGATTCACAGTCTATCAGATGGACGTGAAATCGGTCTTCTTAAATGGCAACCTGAAAGATGAAGTATATGTCGCACAACCCCCAGGTTTTGTTAATCTGACTTATCCCAATCATGTATATTTTCTTAATAAAGCTTTGTATGGCTTAAAACAAGCTCCTCGAGCTTGGTATGAGACTCTGTCTAGTTTTCTTCTTGAGAACAAGTTCTCTAGAGGAAAAATAGATAAGACATTGTTTCTTAGGGAAGTCAAAGGCAAGAGTTTGCTAGTGCAAATCTATGTCGATGTCATAATATTCGGGTCAACGGATAACAACCTTTGCAAGATGTTTTCCAAACTTATGCAAGGGAAGTTTGAAATGAGTAGTATGGGAGAGCTGAAGTATTTCTTGGGACTTCAAGTGAAACAGTCTGAGGATGGGATTTTCATCTCTCAGACGAAGTTCACAAATGAACTCCTCAAGAAATTCGGTATGGAGAATGCAACCTCTAAGAGAACTCCAATGGGATCTACTATGTCTCTGGATAAGGATGAGAAAGGGAAACCTTTGGATGAAACCAAATACAGAAGCATTATTGGATCCCTGCTCTACCTTACTGCAAGTAGACCAGATATTATGTTCTCCACATGCGTTTGTGCCAGATATCAGGTGAACACTAAGGAATCTCACTATGTCGCTGCAAAGCGAATTCTTAGATACCTTAAGGGTACACCTAATCTTGGCTTGTGGTACCCGAGAAACAATGATGTCGAGCTAATAGGCTTTTCAGATGCTGATTTTGCAGGAAGCGGGGATGATAGGAAAAGCACTTCCGGGACGTGTCAATTCCTCGGAAGAAGGCTTATATCATGGAATAGTAAGAAGCAGAATTGTGTTACAACCTCCACAGCTGAATCTGAGTACATCTCAGTAGACAGCTGTTGCGCACAACTTCTATGGATCAGAAATTAGCTAGCAGACTATGACCTTCAGTTCAAAGAAATACCAATGTACTGCGACTCCTCAAGTGCTATAGCCATTGCGATCAATCCCGTGTCGCACAGCAGGACGAAGCATATTGAAGTGCGCTACCATTTCATCCGGGAGCATGTGGAAAACAAGGACATCTCTATCTGCTATGTCCCTACGGATAAGAAGATTGCAGATATTTTTACAAAGCTCCTAGACGAAGCCAAGTTCAGTCTCTTCAAAACTGAACTGGGTATGCTAAACCTTGAGGAATGAAGAATACAGAGGCTCCTAGCTCTTGGATCAAGGGGGAGCATCCGCAAGAAACTCAAGAGTAAGCACAGATGCAAGAACTGAGGGGGAGCATTGTGGCAAGTACTAAAGTCCCAGATTTGTAGAAGCCGAAAAGGGGGAGATTACCCTATCGGCTAAGGTGCTAAGGTGCTCACGCAAAGTATGCTCCAAATGCTCTAAAGGTAAAGGTATGGAAATTCATTCTCAACTGATTATTCAGTTTATGTTTTTCTTCCATCCGTTATATTCACCTTAGCTTGTAGGGTTTAGGCTTCTTCAAATAGGGGGAGATTGTTGGGTATTGTATCCACAATATACCTGATTTGAAGAAGCCCCTGGACCAGCTAAGGTGAATTGACATTGTATTTGATCATTTGTCTTCAAGTTGTGCTTGTAGTTATTTCACGCTAAGTACACACCAATGTCAGGGTGCAGTGGGTCAATATACACGGGTCTGCGCAACGTAATCCTTCGTTGAGCAGATCAGTGTGTTGGCCTACGTATGCTCTCTCTATTGGAGTGTACTTACTTTCAAGCACAGGGTCGAGATAGAGCTAGAGCTGAAGAGGAGCAAGGATGGGTCAAAGACCAGCTCACGGGAAGATAGACGAAAATTCGTCTAAGTATGATTCGGCGAGAATCAGCTAGTGATTCTCGTCGATTTGACGAGAATCACTAGTGATTCTCGCCGAATCGTCGAGAATCACTAGCTGATTCTCGCCGAATACATCCGGATGACTCAACTCCTTCAATGCCTTAAAGGATTCTGCCAAGTCAGAATCGGCGAGAATCACCAGGCTGAGTCAATGCCTTCAAGGAATCTGCCAAGTCAGAATCATCGAGAATGACTCTGCATTCTCGACAATTCGTCGAGAATGGATGATGACTCTCAACGATTCTTTCCGGCTGGCAAGCAATTCAACTAAGAATTCTTCTAAGTAGAATTCGACGGGAATCATTAGTGATTCTCGTCGATTCGTCGAGAATCACCAATGATTCCCACCGAATTTGCCTTAGGCGAATTTCTGCTGCTCGCTGGACCGGACCAAGTATACACACGCTGTTTTGAACCGGAGTTAGGGTTTCTACTGGTAGGGCCCACAACAGTCATAATATATGACCTACTGTATAAATACTGTTGTATTTCGAACATCACCAAGAATCGAAACATACGAAAAGAAAGAGCCGCCGGATTTGACCTAGCGGATCACGTCTTCTCTTCCGCCTCCGTCTCCGCGCCTCAAGTTGTCGTCGCCGCCGATTGTGGGTTCTTCCTGATCTCCCGGCAACAGAAGCTTAGCCAAGCAACGTGTCTCACGTGTCTATCTTGAGATCCTTTGTCTCTTGATTTGTTGAACGGGAATACCTTCCCCTTCCGAATCGATTGAGACGATCGATCCAAGTAAGATCGTTGGTAGACCTTGCTAGCTTTGCTACTAAGGTTGGATCTACAAAGTTCGCCGCCGCAAACCTTGTCGCCGCCGATCCTGAAAGCTCCGCTGCCGCACTTCTTGCCGCCGCCGATTTCGGGGAGATCCTCTCTAAGTGAGCGCTTAGGTCATGTACTCTTCGTCTTCGTCGAGAAAGCTACAACGAACGAAGAGGGACACCAAGCACTCCATAAGTAGTTTGTATTTTATACATTCTAATTTTTCTTTAGTTGTAAAGGAACGTTGGTTCCACATTGTAAGGGTAGGATGCAACCCGTGGTGGAGGAGTGGTGACTCCTTCGGTTAGAAGGGTTCCTTCCATTAGTGTGAGGATTGGATTTCAATCCGGTTGGTGAAGTGACCGAGTCGTCCCTGGTTGGGAGATAGGTCGAAGGGGGAAAGTGGACGTACCCAAGTCGGGGAACCACTATAACTGCCTGTGTCTTTCTGTGCTTTGTTTGTTTTCTTTTATTGTGCAGGTAAAATTTTAATTCCGCAAAAAGACTGTGCATCACCTATCCCCCCTAGGTGAAATTAGTTGGCACTAGTGTGACTTTTAGGCGAGACCTGCTCCTTGAGTCTGCCAGGTCGCCCAGTGGGCGACCAACCCTTCAGTCCGCCAGCAGGTGGCAGACTCGGTCTCAGTACAGCCAAGGAGGGTGGACGGCAGCAGGACAGTCAACCCGTATAGCCTCCAACAGACTTAACCTAAGCCCGCTAGAAGGAGCAAAACTCGCTCCAACTGCGGGGGTGACCTGCCCTTTCTATTCGCCAGAAGTAGGCGGACTCTCTGTGCAGTCCGCTAACAGCACTAGCTTCGCAACACACGTTTCTTCCAAGCAGTAGGCGACCTGCTCTTCAGTCCGCAACCGGTCGCGGACTTGTTTGTTGCCCACCCATATCCTCGGGGTGGCGTCATCAAGCCCTGATTCTAGAAGATCCTCCTCGAGCCTATAAATTGGCTCCCATACCTCTCATTGGGGACACGATAGTCGAGGACCAACCAGCGCAGCAAACCCTGCGGCCACAGTCTTTTTGTCCGCTAGTACTGCTCGCGGACCGATCATCTGTTCGTGCTGTTAAGTCCTTTCGGCCTGTTTCCCAGCCTTGGATTCAGCGACCTTCGTGGCCTTCTCCGCCTGATCGCGCAGTCCGCTCGGCCTTGTGTGGCAAGCTTTGGGATCAACTGTCTGCGCGGTCTGCCGACCTCTTTGGTCAAACCGTGTGGCCTCTAGCACTTCTTTCCTCTAGCCGCCAGCTTCCCCTTGTACCCTTTATTTTCTTTTCCATGTAAAGGGACTCAAGCTGTAATATCAATTCATAATCAAAGGAAAGCCCGTCGCAGGAGTGGCATTTATGCCGCGGCGGGTGAACTTTGCTATTGCCGCTGCCAGCAGACCCCTCTCTCACTCTTTCTCCTTCTCGGTCTCAACCATCAAACCTAACTGTCAAAGTAACTGGCTGCTCGATGCATCCTCATCAACCTCCCATAATCCCTGCATTCTCATCAACCTCCCATTATCCATACATTCTCATCAACCTCTCTTATCCCCGCATCCCGGATCGAATGTGTCCGCTTTTACCTCTTAACCTCAGAGGTTCCATTCTCCGCATCAGATGCTCAACAGTCTTTTCTCCTCCCCTTCTCTTTATCCTCCCGTAAGATTTCAAACCCCGTTATCTACTAGTGCACCATTTCCCGCATTAACACTAGAACTTACCTTGTTCTCCAAACAGTTCAAGAAGATTCTAAGCAGGAGGAGGCAGTGGAAGAACAAGGATCTTCTAGATCTACTTCTAGAAAGCCATATGACAACCTAGAGAAGTCTAGAAAAGACCTCTCCGGGTAAAGGTATGATTCTAAATAGAACATACACTTTAAGACTATTATGGTGTGCTATTATTGCAACAGGTCTAGACATGTCATTGCTGACTGTCCAGTCAATAGGAAAGAGAATAAGAATTCTGATGACAAAAAGCATCATAAGGATAAGAAAGTTTACAAGAGCTTCTTGGCCAAGAAGAAATCTTGCTTGTCATACAGTGATTCTGAACCTTTAGAATCATAAGAAGAAGAGGATTATATTGGTCTTTTTTCTATTGAAGAGGAGGTTGATCTTCCTGCTGCCATAATGTGCATAAGGGAACAACTGTCCTCTGTTGACAGTGACTGCGATGATGATGAAGAGTTTATCCTTATGGACTTCACTGAAGATAATCAGGACAATTTTGTTCTCGATGAGGCACTCTCTCTTCCCAACTCTTTTTCTGTTTATGAGACTGGATCAAACTCTGATGCATCCACTTCATCCAGTGTGAATGATAAATCAGAATCTGATGAGGTTGTCAATCAATTATTGACAAATATGGTGCTATCCTGGAAGCTCTGAAAAAGAGCAAGAAGCTTATCAATAGATAAGCTGGAGAGATTGCTTCTCTACAACAAGCTACTTCCTTGCATTCTAAGTCAACTTCTCTGCTAGCCTAGATGAGGAGGGAAGTTAGTCAACTAAAGACAATCTCTATCATCCAAATAACCACCATTAGCTAGAAGAACAGGATTATTAAGGATCTTGAAGAGAAGCTCCAAAAAGGGAGGATGCTGGTAGCTGAGTTTTCCAAGCCCAAGATAGTGTTTCCACTAATTTACTCTTTCACCTCTCAAAATAATAAGAGGGGATCAGGGTTCAAGTGGAATACTAGGGCTGACCTTACTAAAAGGAGAGGCAAGGCTCCAATTGTGCCTCATACCACCTTTTTGAAGGTTATTCTCCCTTCTAATAGGTATGACCATGGCATCATGTATGGTCACTGGAAGAATGGAAGATCTTCTTGTAAGAGTACAAGTTTACCTTACAATGGAAGAAGAATGGTCATGGGGTTGAGTGCGTTTAAGGCTCCCCATAAAGAAATTCAAATGGCCCATCATGGACCATTTGTGTTTGGTGCTCTAACACCCACTCTCAAGAATAAGTTAGTGGCCACCCCCAAGTTCCTTTTGCAAAGAGAAAGGCTGTGAGCAAGACTGCAGGTAGGCCTCATGTAACACCTCCCCTGTAAAGACCATATAATATGGGTCCGGCCGGGGCCCCACAACATACGGACGCCACAGCTTTAGTATTAAAAGATGATATGAAAACTACCCAATCTCAAAACTCCAGACAAACACAGCGGAAACAGAACAAACCGACAGAAGTTATCCACTAACGATAGAGTATCAAATGGCCTTAAGGCCTTACACAATAATAGTCCAAAACGTATCAATGTGCCAAGCACTCCTAGGCTACCTCGGCATGCAAGCCGGACATAAACATAACAAAAGTAGCAAACAAAAAAGGAGAAACCAAGCACGACAATACTTCATGAGGCTTAGGGCTTTTCGCCCGGCGCGCTAGCTCCTGCATGCGATCCTTGCCCTGTAAGGATTTGAAGTAACGTGGGTCAGCAAAGGCTAACCTCTACTGTGTAACAAACACATCTCCTCCCGGCCGTCCCTAACGGATCCCGGGGTACCACTCCACCTGCAAGTTAGCACTTCGTATACCAAAAGAGCAAATATATTTTAAAGCGGTAAAACAGGCTTGGATGTCTCATACAGCATACATGTTCTCTATGTTTTGTACGAGGTGAAAGGGCCTACTATGCAGCATGAATGCAACCCGGGTTTCACCCAAGTCACCCTAGTTCGTATGCATCTAGCACAACATCAAACACTGGGTACTTCCGTTTCCCCATTGGCTTAAATCCGCAAACACAAGTGAACCACCATGTCCCTAACGGCACACACGCCGTCACACGGAACCTTGCAAAGGCCCCACCCGCACAAGGGTCATATACCCCGGGGCTTGCCCGCACATTCTGACTTCGCACGTCAGGGTTCCGTCTCACACTGACCGATTCTAAGAAGCCTTGCTGGACCCCACCCGCTCATGGCCACATTGCCCGGGCTTGTCCTCCGCTCGACATTCTCGTCAGTCCACAAAAGGGGCTAGTCTCACCGGGACACTTCCCCCACATGACTTGCGCGCCACGGGGTAGCCAACCGACCACGGAGACATAGCCGCGCCTTAGCACAGCACAAACAAAGGTTTCCCCACCCCAATCGCCACTCGTACCGTGTCTTTCCCGTGCTCCAAGGAAACTATCTACCGCACAAAGCGGAGCTAACCTCGTTCGGTTCCGACTACGAGTACTCACTCAAATATGAGGGGGAAAATGCATACATACAACGGCGTATTGCCGCTGCGGATTTCTATCGAAACCCCAACACTCGCTATGCAACATCACCGGGTCGGACCAACAATCGCGACCACGGCTTCACCCACAATGCCTAATCCGCTAACGGAGCGGATCTCTAATGCAAAGCATGCCGGGATGAGCATACTCAACCCGGAGGTCCTCTTGAACCTAGGCTACACGAATCCCTCTCATTTGAGAGATTCGGTGCTCAAAATACGAAAGGAAGGGGATGCTATTCATGCATCCTAAATCTTAAAAACCGAGAGGAGAAGCGTCGTTACCTTCCGTCCCCTCTTCCTAGCCATGGAGAAGATTTGCTCGGTTGAAAACCACCGCAACGCTCCCACCTTCGCGGATCTGAACTCCGCTCGCGAAACGGAGCTCTGAATCTCCACCGGCCGCCGGAGTTGACCTCCTTCTTCCTCCTCCAAGCTCTCCCTTCTCTCTAGGTTTTAGAGAGAGAGTGCCCAAGTGAAATAAGGGTTTCAAAACCCTATTCCCGGCTAAAACCACCCAGGAGCAGCCCCCCACCGTCGGATCCAAAGCCAAGGAAACGAACGGCCAGGATTAGATCTGAAATCCCAAAAACTGGGCCGAACACGGGTTCACACACGGTCGTGTGCCTGGCCGTGTAGCTCATTCGCCGTCTCGACCAAAATTGAAAACCAGCAACACGGCATGTGACACGGCCTCCGACACGCCCGTGTCGCCTGCGACACGCCCGTGTCGGGACCTGTGTCACGCCCCCCGTGTGCAATTTATCAACACTTCGCAGTCAGAGAGGTACACGGCTTGGTGACACGGCATCAGACACGCCCATGTCCAACTAGACACGCCCGTGTTCGTGCCCGTGTCATTACCCGTGTACCCAACCACACAGCCCAGGTGTGACACGGCCTGGGACATGCCCGTGTCCTAGGCCGTGTTCCACCACATGACCATCGTCGACCTGAACTGGTCGACTACACGGCCCGAGCTCGACACGCCCGACACGGCCTCCGACACGCCCGTGTCGGGGCCCGTGTCACCTGCACCAAAAACTTGTCTTGGCCAAATTCAATCCCCGTCGCTCCTACAATAATTTGGGGTGTTACAATTCTCTCCCCCTTAAAAGAATTTCGTCCCGAAATTTAAAACATGGAAGGTAAACAAAACTAAACAGTGCTTGAGGAGAAAAGCTCGGGGTACTCCTCTAGCATGGCCTGCTCTCGCTCCCATGAGAGCTCCTCGCAACCACAGTTGTCCCAACAGACCTTTATGAGTCTGACCTCCTTGTTCCGCAATTGCCGAACCTCTGAGTCTTCTATCCCGACTGGACGAACTCGCGTCCCCAAGTCTTCCTCTACCGGCACCGCCGTCGGCTCAATCACCACGCTGGCTTCTAACAACGCTTTCCTCAGGACGGAGACGTGAAAAACGTCATGCAATCCACTTAGCTCTGTGGACAACGCCAACCGGTACGCTGCCTCTCCCACTCGCTCGATGACCTTGAATGGTCCCAAAAATCTCAGATTCAGCTTCTTGAGTCGGCGAATTCGCGAAACGCCTTTGAACGGCTTGATCTTAAGATACACCCAGTCGCCCACAGCGAATTCCATATGCCTGTGGCGAGCATTGAAATACTTCGACTGCCGATCTTGAGCTACCTTCATGTGCTCTTGGATGGTCCGCACCAACTCACTAGCGTCGGCTACCACTTCTTTCCCCAAAAGCTTGGTGACTCCCGCCTCTGTCCAAGACATCGGTGTTCGACACCGCCTCCCATACAGAGCTTCGTATGGCACCATCTTGATACTAGCTTGGTAACAATTGTTATACGCAAACTCCACCATGAAGAGGTGATCCTCCCACTTCTTGCCGAAGTCGAGAGTACACATCCTTAGCATATCTTCCAAAGTACGGTTCGTTCTCTCAGTTTGCCCATCGGTTTGAGGATGAAAAGTCGTACTGAACTTGAGTTTTGTGCCCAAGCTCTTCTGCACCAACCGTCAATCCTTAGACGTGAAACGTCCATCCCGGTCGCTGACTATACTCTTCGGAATCCCATGGAGTCGTACAATATTGCGGACGTACAACTCCACCAACTTTTCCACACCGTCCTCCTTCCGGTTTGGGATGAAATGTGCCACTTTGGTCAAGCGGTCCACAATCACCCAAATGGCATCATTACCCTGCTGCGATCTAGGCAACCCATGCACAAAATCCATGGAGATGTCATCAAATTTCCATTCGGGGATTGGAAGAGGCTTCAAGAACCCGCCCGGCTTCTGACATTCGGCCTTCACCAAGGCACATGTTTGGCACCGACTCACACACAAAGCCACGTCCCGCTTCATCCCAGGCCACCAATAGGACTTCTTCAAGTCCAAGTACATCTTTGTACTACCCGGGTGAATGGAGTACTTAGTGAAGTGGGCCTCAAACATCAACTCCTCGCGGAGCTTGCCGAACTGTGGTACACAAATCCTTCCGCCCTTCCTCAGAATCCCATCACCCATCTCCCAGGCGCTACCCTCGCCCTTTAGAGCTTCCTCCACGAAAGGTTGGAACTCCGCATCTACACGGGTCGCTTCCCGAATACGATCGCATAAGTCACTCTGCATCTCAATCCAATTTAGTCGAGCCACGCTAGACTCGCCTCTTGCCACACATTCCAAACCAAGGGACTCCCAGTCCCGCCTTAACCGCTCATCGTGAGCTTCAATCCAATTTCCTTGCCCCGAGTATTTCCTACTCAAAGCATCTGCCACCACATTGGCTTTCCCTGGCGTATACTGAATCGCCACCTCGTAGTCCCCCAGGAACTCGACCCACCTACACTGTCGCATATTTAGGTCCTTCTGATCTAGGAGATACTTCAGACTCTTGTGGTCCGTGAAGATCTCCACCTTTGCACCATAAACGTAGTGCCTCCACAACTTCAACGCAAAAATTACCGCCGCCAACTCCAAATCATGGACGGGGTAATTTCTCTCATGAGGCTTCAGCTGCCTCGACCCAAAAGCTATCACACTACCATGCTGCACCAACACGCACCCTAAACCGCATCCGGATGCGTCGCTGAAAATCTGGAACCCTTCGGTCCCCTTTGGCAGACTTAGGATTGGCGCCGTCATTAGCCTTTCCTTCAGGGTTTCAAACGCCTCGTTGCACTCTTGAGTCCATACAAATTTCGGATCCTTGCGAGTTAGTGAAGTGAGGGGTAGAGCTATCCGCGAAAAGTTTTCCACAAACCTTCGGTAGTACCCAGCTAGTCCGAGAAAACTTCGGACTTCCGCCACGGTCCTCAAAACTGGCCACTCTCTGATGGCTTCTACTTTCGTTGGATCCACCGCCACCCCATCCCCACTAATCACATGGCCTAGAAATGCCACTTTCTCCAACCAGAACTCGCACTTGGAGAACTTCGCATAAAGCTGGTTCTCTCTCAATACTTGCAACACTGTCCGCAAGTGCGACTCGTGCTCCGCTTCCGACTTGGAATACACCAAAATGTCATCGATAAAGATGACTACGAACCAGTCCAAATATTCGCGAAACACTCGGTTCATCAAGTCCATGAACACGGACAGCGCGTTTGTTAGCCCGAACGGCATCACCGAGAACTCAAAATGACCATACCTCGTACCAAACGCGGTCTTGGGTATGTCCTCGTCACGAATCCGCAACTGATAATATCCGGACTTCAGGTCCAACTTGGAGTACACCACCGACCCCACCAACTGGTCGAAGAGATCGTCTATCCGAGGGATCAGATACTTATTCTTGACAGTCAATTTGTTCAACTCTCGGTAGTCTATGCACAGACGCATACTACTGTCCTTCTTCTTTACGAATAACACCGGCGCACTCCACGGTGAAGAGCTGGGCCTGATATACCCTTGCTCAAAAAGCTCCTGCAACTGAACCTTGAGCTCGGCCAACTCCTTTGGTGCCATCCTGAAGGGTGGGCGCGACACTGGTCTAGCCTCGGGCACCAACTCGATGGAGAAATCAATCTCCCGCCGAGGAGGTGCTCCCGGTAACTCCTCGGGAAAAACATCTCCAAACTCCGCCACCACGGGCACTTCTCCTAGAGACAGCCTGGAGAGGCTAACCTCCAATAACGCTACTAGAGCTACACCCCCTGGTTAACAGCTCGCACTAACTGAAGTGCCGAAACTAGGGAGCAGGCCACTCCATGCAGACCTTCAAACTTGACTTCCGCTTGCCCCACGCCCCTCAGGGTTACCACCTTGGACAAACAGTCGATACTGGCACGCTGCTCCGCTAGCCAATCCATCCCCAAAATTACATCGAACCCGGACAACGGCAAGATCGCCGCTATCAATACGAAGTCGACTCCCTCAAGACTCCAACAAATCCGGCCTCTAGCCCTGGTAGTCATAGATGACCCATTGGGCATGCGCACCTTCAACTCGGCGTCCGTCGAGAAAGACTCCACTCCGATCCTCCGGATAAAGCCTTCCGCAAGGAAGGAGTGCGACGCTCCCGTATCAAAGAGTACCCTAGCGGGGTACCCAGATACCATTACAAAGCCTACACACATGCAACAAACATAAAGGCTTGAAAGACAGGAATCTAAGGTGCAGGTTGAACTCTCGTACCTGTCACCACATCGGGTTGACAGATTGCTTCTTGTTGCCCAAGGTTGTAGGCCCTTGGCTGCACTGGTTGAAACCGAGAAGCACTCGACTCCGCCATCTTCCCTTTCTCTGCGGCACTGGGGCCGGAGCGCACAGTTTGCTCCTGCCTTGGCTCTTGCTCAGTGCCCCTTGGGTACAAAATCTTGCTATGTGGCCCGGCTTGCCACAACTATAGCATGTCTGAGGGCCCTTAGAGCGTGACCCTCCGGACGTCCAATTACTTTTCTCGCCCGACTTATATGGGGAAGGCTTCTTCTTCCATCGGCTCCCTTCCGCCTTTCCATGTGACTGGGCAGGCTTCTTCTCCTCCCCCTGCTTGGGTGTGAAACCCTTGCGACGCTGGGATCGCTCCATGTCACTCTCCAAAATTCGGGCCGCCTCCACCAATTCGTTGAAACCCGCACGTTTCATCGATATGAGAGGTTGTCTTAGGTTCTCCCTCAATCCATGGTAGAAGAGATTGTCCCTCTCTTCATCGTCTGTCATGGTCGTTCCCGTATAGCGACCCAAGCGAGTAAATTCCTGAACATACTCATCCACTGACTTGTCTCGCTGCACCAGATGTAGGAACTGCCTTTGGAGGGCTAACCTCGTTGAGGCGGGTATGTACTTCTTCAGGAAGGCATTCCCAAACTCCTCGATGGACGGTGTGCGTCCTAGAAATTGCCGGCCACTGTGGCTCACCCACCATAACTTGGCATCTCCCTCCAACATAAAGGCTGCGAACTCTGCCTTTTTCTCATCTGGCACCTCTGCCGCCCTCAAAAGCTCCTGAATTCTAGCCCACCAATCCTCTGCATCTGTGGGTGTGCCGGTTCCCTTGAAGGTGGGAGGGTGGAAACTCAGAAAGTACTTCATTTGCCGGTCCCCATGCCCGACAACCACTCTCTCGGCCTGCGGCTCTGCCCGCCTGGCTTCCTCAACCTGCACGGTCGCCGCCGTGTCCGGGGTAGCAGGAGTTGCCACCTGAGCAACGGGAGCTGCTACCTGTGCTGTCGCTGCAGCTTGGGCCGCCACCATCGCTTCTGCAAGCATACGATAGAAGTCGGCCAGTGTGACCCCCATCCCTAGCGGACCTTGCGCAGTCGCACTACTTGCCAAGAGCTCTTCTCTTGGCCTCGAGGTCCCAGCCTCGTTGCTTGCACTCTAAACACAAGCAAGAAAACACAAATCATTCTCTAATCGCAAGACTTGAACACCAGGACACTCATGGTCCTGCGATACTCCTATGTGGATAACTTCTTATACGCGACTCGACTTATACTTTCGACCGCGAAACTTCTCGTTGGAACGCGAACCTCCCTCTGATACCAAATTGTAACACCTCCCCTGTAAAGATCATATAATATGGGTCCGGCCGGGGCCCCACAACATACGGACGCCACAGCTTTAGTATTAAAAGATGATATGAAAACTACCCAATCTCAAAACTCCAGACAAACACAGCGGAAACAGAACAAACCGACAGAAGTTATCCACTAACGATAGAGTATCAAATGGCCTTAAGGCCTTACACAATAATAGTCCAAAACATATCAATGTGCCAAGCACTCCTAGGCTACCTCGGCATGCAAGCCGGACATAAACATAACAAAAGTAGCAAACATAAAAGGAGAAACCAAGCACGGCAACACTTCATGAGGCTTAGGGCTTTTCGCCCGGCGTGCTAGCTCCTGCATGCGATCCTTGTCCTGTAAGGATTTGAAGTAACGTGGGTCAGCAAAGGCTGACCTCTACTGTGTAACAAACACATCTCCTCCCGGCCGTCCCTAACGGACCCCGGGGTACCACTCCACCTGCAAGTTAGCACTTCGTATACCAAAAGAGCAAATATATTTTAAAGCGGTAAAACAGGCTTGGATGTCTCATACAGCATACATGTTCTCTATGTTTTGTACGAGGTGAAAGGGCCTACTATGCAGCATGACTGCAACCCGGGTTTCACCCAAGACACCCTAGTTCATATGCATCTAGCACAACATCAAACACTGGGTACTTCCGTTTCCCCATTGGCTTAAAGCCGCAAACACAAGGGAACCACCATGTCCCTAACGGCACACACGCCGTCACACGGAACCTTGCAAAGGCCCCACCCGCACAAGGGTCATATACCCCGGGGCTTGCCCGCACATTCTGACTTCGCACGTCAGGGTTCCGTCTCACACTGACCGATTCTAAGAAGCCTTGCTGGACCCCACCCGCTCATGGCCACATTGCCCGGGCTTGTCCTCCGCTCGACATTCTCGTCAGTCCACAGAAGGGGCTAGTCTCGCCGGGACACTTCCCCCACATGAATTGCGCGCCACGGGGTAGCCAGCCGACCACAGAGATATAGCCGCGCCTTAGCACAGCACAAACAAAGGTTTCCCCACCCCAATCGCCACTCGCACCGTGTCTTTCCCGTGCTCCAAGGAAACCATCTACCGCACAAAGCGGAGCTAACCTCATCCGGTTCCGACTACGAGTACTCACTCAAATATGAGGGGGAAAACGCATACATACAACGGCGTATTGCCGCTGCGGATTTCTATCGAAACCCCAACACTCGCTATGCAACATCACCGGGTCAGACCAACAAACGCGACCACGGCTTCACCCACAATGCCTAATCCGCCAACGGAGCGGATCTCTAATGCAAAGCATGTCGGGATGAGCATACTCAACCCGAAGGTCCTCTTGAACCTAGGCTACACGAATCCCTCTCATTTGAGAGATTCGGTGCTCAAAATACGAAAGGAAGGGGATGCTATTCATGCATCCTAAATCCTAAAAACCGAGAGGAGAAGCGTCGTTACCTTCCGTCCCCTCTTCCTAGCCATGGAGAAGATTTGCTCGGTTGAAAACCACCGCAACGCTCCCACCTTTGCGGATCTGAACTCCGCTCGCGAAACGGAGCTCCGAATCTCCACCGGCCGCCGGAGTTGACCTCCTTCTTCCTCCTCCAAGCTCTCCCTTCTCTCTAGGTTTTAGAGAGAGAGTGCCCAAGTGAAATAAGGGTTTCAAAACCCTATTCCTGGCTAAAACCACCCAGGAGCAGCCCCCCACCGTCGGATCCAAAGCCAAGGAAACGAACGGCCAGGATTAGATCTGAAATCCCAAAAACTGGGCCGAACATGGGTTCACACACGGCCGTGTGCCTGGATGTGTAGCTCATTCGCCGTCTCGACCAAAATTGAAAACCAGCAACACGGCATGTGACACGGCCTCCGACACGCCCGTGTCGCCTGCGACACGCCCGTGTCGGGACCCGTGTCACGCCCCCCCCCCGTGTGTAATTTATCAACACTTCACAGTCAGAGAGGTACACGGGTTGGTGACACGGCATCAGACATGCCCGTGTCCAACTAGACACGCCCGTGTTCGTGCCCGTGTCATTACCCGTGTACCCAACCGCACAGCACAGGTGTGATACGGCCTGGGACACGCCC
Source organism: Platanthera zijinensis (assembly GCA_039513925.1). NCBI lineage: Eukaryota > Viridiplantae > Streptophyta > Magnoliopsida > Asparagales > Orchidaceae > Platanthera > Platanthera zijinensis. The sequence continues at coordinate 117,748,534 of CM077094.1, forward strand.
GTGTCCTAGGCCGTGTTCCACCACATGACCATCGTCGACCTGAACTGGTCGACTACACGGCCCGAGCTCGACACGCCCGACACGGCCTCCGACACGCCCGTATCGGGGCCCGTGTCATCTGCACCAAAAACTTGTCTTGGCCAAATTCGATCCCCGTCGCTCCTACAACAATTTGGGGTGTTACACCTCACTTGGCTATTTCTGATGCCATCAACACCATATCAGCTGAAAAGATGACATGTTATTGTAAATCAGAATAAACCAAGTGTGTCTACTAGCAGGATAACTTTCAGGCAAATTCTTTTTGAAAGAAATAGGAAGAGGGCTGCTACTCTTCCTTCTGAACAAAAAAGGTTGATGGTTCACACACATCTATGGCTGTTCAGAAGAGGAGATATAATATTCACGAGTGTTGGTGCTGTGGAAAGGTGGGACACTTTGTCATAGACTATTGGCATAACCCAAGTGTGCCAAGTGCAAATTTGAGACTTCCTGTCAAGTCTACTGTAGGAAAAAGTGTTTAGTTTTATGCTAACAAGGACCAAGGACCCAAATCCTTTTGGGTTCCTAAGGTAAACTAAATCTGTGATTCCTGGGTATTCCAAGTACCCATCAAATGCTAATATGGTACTTGGATAGTGGATGTTCTAGACACATGACTGGAATAAGGAGCCATCTGAAAGACTACACTCCAATGTAGAATGACCCAAATTCATATTTGGTGGTTCAGATAGAGGAGTTACCAAAGGCTATGATATGATTACCAATGACATAGTCTCCATTATAAAAGAGGCTTATGTGGAAGGATTACAACACAATCTGATCAGCATAAGCCAACTCTGTGATATTGGCTATGTTATTGTCTTTCACAATTAAAAGTTCCTGATCAAAAGGTCAAGTGACAAAGAGGTCATTCTGACAGGCATTAGGAGTGGAAATATTTATTGCTTAAATTTCCTATGTATAGATTCGAACTCTCTTGTATGCCTTGTTACAAATGAGAAAGACTCTTATTATGTACAATGGCACAAGTGGCTTGCTCACTTGAATTACGAGGCTATCAGCAAACTCTTTAGTGAAGAGTTAGTCAGAAATGGACCCAATATGAAATGCACGAAAGAGGGCATTTGCTCTGTATGCCAAAAGGTCAAATATGCACAACCGCATACTGTCATCTTTCTTCTTTACAAACAATATTGACGCGCTCCATGACGAAGAACTTGGCCTAATATACCCCTGCTCTGTAACATCCCATTTCCGGCTAGACCCCTAGGAGTCGGTTGGTTGTGGTAGAACCCTAGGAAGCCCAAAAATTGAAATAAATCGACCAAGATTTCGGGTCACGGGTTGGTCACGCCCGTGACCGACCCGTCACGCCCGTGACCTAGGGCGTGACTCATTCGACGATCGTCGATCTCAGGGAGACGATCGTCGGGCCCAGAATTGGTCACCCGGGCTTGTCACGCCCGTGACCCCCATGTCACGCCCGTGACCTAGGGCGTGATCACCCTTCACCGATCGTCGACCTCAGTTCGACGTCGTCGAACCCAGAATTGGTCACCCGGGCTTGTCACGCCCGTGACCAACATGTCACGCCCGTGACCAAGGGCGTGACCACCCTTCGCCGATCGTCGACCTCAGTTCGATGTCGTCGAACCCAGAATTGGTCACCCGGGCTTGTCACGCCCGTGACCCACATGTCACGCCCGTGACCAAGGGCGTGACCACCCTTCGACGATCGTCGATCTTAGTTCGACGATCGTCGATCCCAGAATTGCTCACCCGGGCCTGTCACGCCCGTGAGCAAGGCCGAAACGTCAGTCAGACTGGAAATTTCAGTAACCGACGTTGTAATCAATCCTGATTATGGGAAGTTACACCAGGAGTATTTATGGGCCGTTTCCTACTCTGATTATTTAATAAATTAAGGAAAAGTTGGTCCAATAGGAAATCGCCACCTGGCAAACACCTCTTCATCTCCAGTATTTCAACTGCCATTCGTCATAACCGAAACGTCATTAAGGGAAATATTAATGGCCATGAACGTTTCATCCTTTCCCCTCCCCACTTGTTGATCTATAAAAGACTCCTAAGAGCAAGAGGAAAAGGTTACACTCTCCATCAAACTATTTCAGATTTCCCCCTTGCTGTTGAAGAATTTCCGACGACGCCACCACCGCGCCAATGGCTTCCCGACACTCTGCACGCCTCCAGCCCGCGAACAAGGTCCTCCCCTCCCTCTTCTTCCGCGGATAGATCTTAGAAATTGTTAGGAGAGATATCGGGCTCAAAAGAGCCAGATCGGGTGAGCGCTTCCATGGTTGTCCAAAATTTTCATGGTGGCGGGTTTGCCGGAAACCGCCTCTCCGGCGGCCGTCCCGCCGCCCGACGATAGCCCTCACCTCAATAGAGGTGGTGGTGGTGGTGGCCGACCAGGGAGATGGCTGGATGGCCGGGAAATAGATTTGGAAAAGCTACAGGAAAATAAGTTTTCAGGCCTCTGGTTTCGGGCTGTAGAAGAAGATGAACAGTGCCATTAATTAGATTCTATTTTTAAAACAATTTCTGAATGAAAATATCTGTCATTTTAAATAATTTGGGAAAATACCTAGATGCTCCTGCAGGAAAAATGGTCAACACCAATATTGTACCTCTTGGAGTCTAGGGAATTTTAAAATTTATTTCAAGCATTTTGGACCACTGGATAGACCTCAGCACTCATTTTGGTGAGGTCTACCCATAGGGTTGTCCTGACCTTAAAAAAATTCCCCACTCCAATCCAGTCATCACAATGACTTGAAATTTGGGGTGTGACCTAACCTTACCTATATCTAGGTACCATCCAAAAATTAGGATTTTTGGGAAATATTTTTCTATAGTTTTTAGGAAAATTCAATAATCCTAGCTTAATTTAATTAGATGACTAAATAATTTCCAAACCCTCCCAAATTTTGGTGAGTGGTCCCTGGGTTCACCATAAGGTTCTGTATAATTTTTCATCTCATTTGGAGATGGTTTGGATTAGAAATGATCAAACCTAAGTTTTGCCCTAATAAGGGGTCTTAGGTTAAAGGTGCACTTTTGAAATTTGAGTGGTCAGATCACCTCAACAGAGGCTGAGATTTTTACCACTGGCTAGTAATATTCTCTAGCACCCCCTCATAGAGTTTGAGGTGGATCGGGGTAAGTTTGCCCTAAGAACCAAGGCCAAACCCTAAGGATGGATCTTGGTGGCTTGTGAGGGTCATGGGGTCAAATGACCTTGGAGTGACTCGAAATTTGGTGAAGTGGACCATAGGGCCATTATAGTTCTCTGGATGAAATCTTAGTAGATTTGGAGACTGTTGGGATACCTAAAAATCTAACCCTAGTTTAGGGTGCAAAACTTGTAGAGATAGGAAATGACACTAAATCATATTGAAAAGTGATGAGATTTGGGTAGAGTGAATTATAGGGATGGTACAAGCTCTGGATATTTTACTATGAGTTTTAAGATCATTATTTTGGATACTTCATTAACGATTTAGTAGCTTGTATGATTTGCTTAGAAAATTTATTATGGAATACACACCTCCTGGAAATTGATGAAATTTAAGCAGAGAACGTTTATTATGATTTTAAATCTCTGTGAATTTTTATGGAATTTTTGGAAGTTTAATTCTAAGGCTTGCTTCATTAAGTATGATTTACCTTGAATATTTGATTAAATCTTTAGTGGTGTTTATCAAGCTAGTAAAATTATGATTCTTTGCACAAAGATCTTTTCTATATCATAATACTGATTAGTAATTTTTCTATAATTTTTCGATGAATAATTTCAGTACTTCCTTCTTTACGTAGGATTAACGTAATTATACTTTATAAATTATTTAGAGGCTTATTACTTTCTGTAAAATTCTGAAAATTTGTATTTGAGGTTATCTTGCTGTTATTTAATGATCATGATTTTTGGGTAGCCATTACTTAGGAGGATCATGTAGTTCATGTTTAAAATGACCCATGGCCCATCCTTTGGGAAAATTAAATAAATATCAGATTAATTAGGAAAATTATGAGTTTCTGGTTTTAGACAAATTATGATATGGTAGACCTCCAGTAAATATTATAGGAGATTTGGAAGACAATTTGGAGTACCTCCCCTTGTGTACCTCATATAGCTTAGGATGGTCTGCATATAGTAAAACCACGGAAACTGAACTAGAGTAATAATGAACTTGGGAAAATGGAATTTTGGTAGTTGCCGGTTGGTAGGGCAAGCTAAGATTAAGTTCATCATTGGAAGTCAGGATAAGTAGAGTGTGAGACTGGTTAAGGTTAAGTGGCGTACGGGAACGACGAAAGATCGTCCACCCCGGGTAGGAGAGGAAGAGTCTTAAAACTCTAGGGTTAGATCAAAAGTAACAAAAAGGGGATCGGGTTAAGGGAGATCAACAATTAACAATAAGTGCCTTGCGAAAGGGAACTTCGGGCCGTAATGTCGCCGTCTTGGTTCCTAGTGCCCCTTGAGAACCCTTCACGGGGTATGCCGGGGGCAGTCCTGGGCTAACGTAAATCATAGGAATAATAAATTAAAAGAGAAACTAGTATAACTAGGGTTGCACATACACACACCTCGGTAGCTAGGAAGGTAGAATAATTGGTTTGGTTGCCATTCAGACGGTAGCTCTGAAGGTAGATGCACGGACGGGACTGTCCGGGGGGGCCGAGGGCTCGAGGGTTGGAGTACAGAATAAAGGTGGTGGGTCTTCGGTATCTGATTGTCGTTCACACCGACATCGGTACGTCGACTCGGTGGTGTGGGACACTTAGCCAAAGAAAGTCTGGTGGGTACAGCCAGCAGTAGTACGCGGATACTCTAGGTTGTGTTCTTCTAGGGGCGTACGGAAGGGCTAGGCCTGGTAGTGTGGATACCCGCCTAGGAGTGGGGGCCCGACCCACTGTCTCCGTTTGCCACTACGGAGGTTCCTGGGAGTGAAGCTAGCTGCCCGAACAGGGGGAACTAAAGGTCTGTGCGCATAGAGTCGTGTGTGTGAGTTGCACATGCATGAATTATGGCATAGCATTTCACTACACTCATATTTGCATACAACCGACACCCCAACGTATAAATCGGTATGGGACTTTTTATACGATGGGAGCCTTGCAGGAGACCCCGTAACTTATAAGTTTGTATGAGCATTCATATAAGTTAATGTTACATACTTATTTACGTGCTTGTTTACTTACTGTTCTATAGCTGCCTTTTTATACAAATTGCTACTTATTAATTGCTCTCCTTATTACTTACTGCCGTAGGATTGTTAGAACTATTTCATTCTAAATAACCACTAGATTAGCTTCCTTGTCACCTGCTTGATTATTCTCCACTTTTGTAGCTTCCCTTTCCTCCTCTCCGTCCGGTGCTTAGGAGCCGTGGTGGGAGGGGTAGGGGATGATAGGGCTTAGTCTTTATAACTAATGGTTTTCGAACCACAACATTACAGGAGCTCCGGATGGGAGACATGGACCAGCAGTCCAGGGACCAGCACCAGCGGAGTACGGTGCGCTTGGAGGTGGGACAGTCTAGCACCGGTGCACCTGCGACCAGCTCCGTGAGTGATTAGTAGTTTTATAGCTTCCGCAATGAGTGAACTGTAGTGAGGACTCTGATGTACTGGGCTCGAGCCCATTTATCTATTTCCTGTTTTGAGCAACTAGTATAACTAGGGTTACACATACACACACCTCGGTAGCTAGGAAGGTAGAATAATTGGTTTGGTTGCCATTCAGACGGTAGCTCTGAAGGTAGATGCACGGACGGGACTGTCCGGGGGGCCGAGGGCTCGAGGGTTGGAGTACAGAATAAAGGTGGTGGGTCTTCGGTATCTGATTGTCATTCACACCGACATCGGTACGTCGACTCGGCGGTGTGGGACACTTAGCCAAAGAAAGTCTGGTGGGTACAGCCAGCAGTAGTACGCAGATACTCTAGGTTGTGTTCTTCTAGGGGCGTACGGAAGGGCTAGGCCTGGTAGTGTGGATACCCGCCTAGGAGTGGGGGGCCAGACCCACTGTCTCTGTTTGCCACTACGGAGGTTCCTGGGAGTGAAGCTAGCTGCCCGAACAGGGGGAACTAAAGGTCTGTGCGCATAGAGTCATGTGCGTGAGTTTTACATGCATGAATCATGGCATAGCATTTCACTACACTCATATTTGCATACAACCGACACCCCAACGTATAAATCGGTATGGGACTTTTTATACGATGGGAGCCTTGCAGGAGACCCCTTAACTTATAAGTTTGTATGGGCATTCATATAAGTTAAGGTTACATACTTATTTACGTGCTTGTTTACTTACTGTTCTCTAGCTGCCTTTTTATACAAATTGCTACTTATTAATTGCTCTCCTTATTACTTACTATCGTAGGATTGTTAGACCTATTTCATTCTAAATAACCACTAGATTTGCTTCCTTGTCACCTGCTTGATTATTCTCCACTTTTGTAGCTTCCCTTTCCTCCTCTCCGCCCGGTGCTTAGGAGCCGTGGTGGGAGGGGTAGGGGATGATAGGGCTTAGTCTTTATGACTAATGGTTTTCGAACCACAACATTACAGGAGCTCCGGATGGGAGACAGGGACCAGCAGTCCAGGGACCACCACCAGCGGAGTACGGTGCGCTTGGAGGTGGGACAGTCTAGCATCGGTGCACCTGCGACCAGCTCCGTGAGTGATTAGTAGTTTTATAGCTTCCGCGATGAGTGAATTGTAGTGAGGACTCTGATGTACTGGGCTCGAGCCCATTTATCTATTTCCTATTTTTATCTATTGATGGACTGGATATGATTTCACTTTTATTTACATGTTTCTGTGGACTTGTTTACATTTTATATACAATTATCTCTCTCTCTTGTGATCGAAAAGGGCCGGTAGAATTGGCGTTTTGTAGTGGTTGTCTTCCCGTGAGTCGGTGCCACCGCAAAGCGGCAATTCTGGGCTAAGACCCCGGTGGTTTAAAAAAAATGGGGTCTTACAAGTGGTATCAGAGCAGACCTCGATCGAAAGAGAAGTAGTCCACAAAAATCTTGGGCCACCCCCGTGCGAGCTTAGTTTGCGGACAAACTAGCAGCGGAAGTGTTGAAGCCAAAATTGACCGAAGTCAAAATTGGCTTAACTGTTGAAGCCAAAATTGACCGAAGTCAAAATTGGCTTCCGTGGAGTTCGGGGTCCCAAAAGAGGGGTGACCGCACACCTACTACACTCAAATGAACAATTTAGGCTCTAGACTAGGAACGTAAGGGACAAACCCAAGGTCTCAGCGTGGAGGACCCACCGCATACCCGGAAGACTAACGAACTCTTCCCCTCCCAAGCCAAAAGCTGAGCTAAGACACCTTCGGAGGGCGCTCTTGGCCGACCGGAACATCTAAGGAGGGTCTCAAGACCAACTCTCTCCTATCCAGATGCATCTCCTTGGGTCTATACAAAATGCTCCTCAAACGCGCTACTAAAGGCGCAACATCGTCAAGCCATTCTACGATACGCTGCCCAACTGGGCTGCAAACAGCGCGACTCCGCTGCCTTAAAAGGCTATCAACAGGCCAACAGGGGCTTCCCGGCATGAACCTCGGGGCTCCCACGGGACGAGCGGTTCACAAGCACACCGCTCGCCCAAAGCAAGAAGAGTAAAACGCACATTCACAGAGCATCACAGATTATAAATAATTACAGGAATATGAATTCCGTACATCGGCACGCAGGCCGGCAATATAAATAAAAATAGGCCTTCGAGGGCCGGCACAAGCTTGGGCTTAAGCCCGCTATTCCCCGTTTGGTACTGCAACACCTGTACGCCTACGTCTCGACGAACGACTGCCAGCTGAACGACAGTCGGCTAACATAAGCGGGCCAAACATATTTCGTACACCCCTTTTTCGGGGCTACGGTGCGCATTCCCTGCAAATAGACAATATCCAAATTCCTCGGAGTCTTCTCCGGGACCCCCAGAACATCACCGATTCGGCTCGTACGTCCGAACAGGCTTCACACAGAACATCACCAATTCGGCTCATACGTCCGAATGGGCTTCACGCAAAACATCACCAATTCGGCTCATACGTCCGAATGGGCTTCACACAGCATGCCTAAATCCGTATTCCCGCTTCCGGATACTAGATGCAATTAATAGCGGGGACGTACACGTCAACCCGTCGGAGAGCTCCCTTCCCCCACCCGTTGGTGGAGAGGGCTTCCATGCAAACATGTAAATTGAGGGCTTCACCTGCCCGAGAAGAAACATCGTTACCCTTGGCGCGTGCTTGGCGGCGGTACCGGGAGCTGCGGCGGTGGCCGATCTCCACTCCAGACCGAGCCCTTGTTGGATGAGGAAATAAGTCTTCCTTTTTAGCTCCATTTTTTCATGATGGTCGAGCCTCTTGCCGGCGGTGGGGAGAGAAATAAAAACTCCCCGTTTCATTTTTCTGGTGGTGGCCGAGCCTCTTGCCGGCGGTGGGGAGAGGGGAAATCTCCATTTCCAGCTTGGAGAGAAGCTCCCGGCCGACGTAACTCCAAACGGACGGACTTGACTCCATGAGGCCGATCCCGGCTCCTAATGACCAATCTCAGCCCGACATGGCCGATCCATGCTCCAAATGGTCGGATCTGACCATAGGCGGCGGCGACGGGTGATGCGGAGGCGGAACCTTGCTCTTGCTGCATGTGAGAGGAAAACCGAGAGGGAGTAAAAGGGGGGGTCGGGCTGCTCCAGGCCAAGAAGGAGAGGGGGAGGCCGGGCTTGAGCCCTGCTGCTCCATGCCGAGTGGAAGAGGGAGAGAGGGGGCCGAGCTTGAGCCGGGCTTGGCCGGCGACGGGAGAGGAGGAGGCGGGAGGGGCGGCCGTCGGGCTTCAGGCCAAGAGGAAGAGGGAGAGGCGCGGGGTGTTGCTCGCCGGCGCGGGAGAGGAGGAAGCGGGAGGGGCGGCTGTCGGGCTTCAGGCCGAACCCTAAATCGGGTGCTAGGAGCGGGGGGAGCTGCTGTCTGCCCCTTTTTCTGCCTCCCTTTCTCCTTTTTTTCTTCCCCAATATCTATGCATAATATATATATATAATATATATATATATAATATATAATATAACATGTATATACATATATAAAATAGTGTATATAAGAGCATATGCATACAAGGCCTCCGCACGCACGCGCGAGCACTCGCACGACCCCGAACGGGGCTACATCAAAATATCGCTCGTAGCATGTCCCGAGTCCGCCACTTGGGGAGGATCCCGCTCGCCCGGATACGGGGTTGTACACAATCCCCGCTCTTTGCGAGGTTGGTACAAGCTCGGAAAGAAATGTCCAACCCCAAGTATCCGGCGAGTGGGAGCCGACCCAAAGAAAAATTTTGAGAGAAATCTGAAAACTGCACTTAGGACACTAATCTCTTCGTGCCCATTTTGATCATTCTGGACCACTCGATACTTGTAACGCTCCCTGCTACCGAACTGCCCTTATACCCTTACTTACAATAAGTATACCTGGGGCCGAGCCCGGCTCGAGGCGTCGATGAAGTAGCTAAACCGAAGCGTCTCAAAAGCCAACCTTTCCCCCACAGGCGAGCCTTCGGACCTGCCAGCTTGATGGGAGCCTGCGCAGCGGGTCTACCTGGGGCCGAGCCCGGCTCGGGGTGTCGATGAAGCGGCTAAACCAGAACATCTCAAAAGCCAACCTTTCCCCCACAGGCGAGCCTTCGGACCTGCCAGCTTGATGGGAGCCTGCGCAGCGGGTCTACCTGGGGCCGAGCCGCGCTTGGGGTAGTGCAGAACCAAGAACCAGACCTCTCCCCCACAGGTGAGCCTTCAGACCTGCCAGCTAGATGGGAGCCTGTGCAGCGGGTCTACCTGGGGCCGAGCCGCGCTCGGGGTAGTGCAGAACCAAGAACCAGACCTCTCCCCCACAGGCGAGCCTTCAGACCTGCCAGCTAGATGGGAGCCTGCGTAGCGGGTCTACCTGGGGCCGAGCCGCGCTCGGGGTAATGCAGAACCAAGAATCAGACCTCTCCCCCACAGGCGAGCCTACGGACCTGCCAGCTAGATGGGAGCCTGCGCAGCGGGTCTACCTGGGGCCGAGCCGCGCTCGGGGTAATGCAGAACCAAGAATCAGACCTCTCCCCCACAGGCGAGCCTACGGACCTGCCAGCTAGATGGGAGCCTACGCAGCGGGTCTACCTGGGGCAGAGCCGAGCTCGGGGTAGTGCAGAACCAAGAACCAGACCTCTCCCCCACAGGCGAGCCTTCGGACCTGCCAGCTAGATGGGGGCCTGCGCAGCGGGTCTACCTGGGGTCGAGCCGCGCTCGGGGTAGTGCAGAACCAAGAACCAGACCTCTCCCCCACAGGCGAGCCTTCAGACCTGCCAGCTAGATGGGAGCCTGCGCAGCGGGTCTACCTGGGGCCGAGCCGCGCTCGGGGTAGTGCAGAACCAAGAACCAGACCTCTCCCCCACAGGCGAGCCTTCAGACCTGCCAGCTAGATGGGAGCCTGCGCAGCGGGTCTACCTGGGGCCGAGTCGCGCTCGGGGTAATGCAGAACCAAGAATCAGACCTCTCCCCCACAGGCGAGCCTACGGACCTGCCAGCTAGATGGGAGCCTGCGCAGCGGGTCTACCTGCGGCCGAGCCGCGCTCGGGGTAATGCAGAACCAAGAATCAGACCTCTCCCCCACAGGCGAGCCTACGGACCTGCCAGCTAGATGGGAGCCTGCGCAGCGGGTCTACCTGGGGCCGAGCCGAGCTCGGGGTAGTGCAGAACCAAGAACCAGACCTCTCCCCCACAGGCGAGCCTTCAGACCTGCCAGCTAGATGGGAGCCTGCGCAGCGGGTCTACCTGGGGCCGAGCCGCGCTCGGGGTAGTGCAGAACCAAGAACCAGACCTCTCCCCCACAGGCGAGCCTTCGGACCTGCCAGCTAGATGGGAGCCTGCGCAGCGGGTCTACCTGGGGTCGAGCCTCGCTCGGGGTAGTGCAGAACCAAGAACCAGACCTCTCCCCCACAGGCGAGCCTTCGGACCTGCCAGCTAGATGGGAGCCTGCGCAGCGGGTCTACCTGGGGCCGAGCCGCGCTCGGGGTAGTGCAGAACCAAGAACCAGACCTCTCCCCCACAGGCGAGCCTTCGGACCTGCCAGCTAGATGGGAGCCTGCGCAGCGGGTCTACCTGGGGCCGAGCCGCGCTCGGGGTAATGCAGAACCAAGAATCAGACCTCTCCCCCACAGGCGAGCCTACGGACCTGCCAGCTAGATGGGAGCCTGCGCAGCGGGTCTACCTGGGGCCGAGCCGCGCTCGGGGTGCCGATGACGATCGAACCAAACCTATCCCCCACAGGCGAGCCTACGGACCTGCCAGCTAGATGGGAGCCTGCGCAGCGGGTCTACCTGGGGCCGAGCCGAGCTCGGAGTGCCGATGACGATCGAACCAAACCTATACCCCACAGGCGAGCCTACGGACCTGCCAGCTAGATGGGAGCCTGCGCAGCGGGTCTACCTGGGGCCGAGCCGAGCTCGGGGTGCCGATGACGATCGAACCAAACCTATCCCCCACAGGCGAGCCTACGGACCTGCCAGCTAGATGGGAGCCTGCGCAGCGGGTCTACCTGGGGCCGAGCCGAGCTCGGGGTGCCGATGACGATCGAACCAAACCTATCCCCCACAGGCGAGCCTACGGACCTGCCAGCTAGATGGGAGCCTGCGCAGTGGGTCTACCTGGGGCCGAGCCGAGCTCGGGGTGCCGATGACGATCGAACCAAACCTATCCCCCACAGGCGAGCCTACGGACCTGCCAGCTAGATGGGAGCCTGCGCAGCGGGTCTACCTGGGGCCGAGCCGAGCTCGGGGTGCCGATGACGATCGAACCAAACCTATCCCCCACAGGCGAGCCTACGGACCTGCTAGCTAGATGGGAGCCTGCGCAGCGGGTCTACCTGGGGCCGAGCCGAGCTCGGGGTGCCGATGACGATCGAACCAAACCTATCCCCCACAGGCGAGCCTACGGACCTGCCAGCTAGATGGGAGCCTGCGCAGCGGGTCTACCTGGGGCCGAGCCGAGCTCGGGGTGCCGATGACGATCGAACCAAACCTATCCCCCACAGGCGAGCCTACGGACCTGCCAGCTAGATGGGAGCCTACGCAGCGGCCGTCTGCCGACGATCGAACCAAACCTATCCCCCACAGGCGAGCCTACGGACCTGCCAGCTAGCCTCGCGGCGGGTCTACCTGGGGCCGAGCCGAGCTCGGGGTGCCGATGACGATCGAACCAAACCTATCCCCCACAGGCGAGCCTACGGACCTGCCAGCTAGTTGAGAGCCTGCGCAGCGGGTCTACCTGGGGCCGAGCCGAGCTCGGGGTGCCGATGACGATCGAACCAAACCTATCCCCCACAGGCGAGCCTACGGACCTGCCAGCTAGATGAGCCTGCGCAGCGGGTCTACCTGGGGCCGAGCCGAGCTCGGGGTGCCGATGACGATCGAACCAAACCTATCCCCACAGGCGAGCCTACGGACCTGCCAGCTAGATGGAGCCTGCGCAGCGGGTCTACCTGGGGCCGAGCCGAGCTCGGGGTGCCGATGACGATTGAACCAAACCTATCCCCCACAGGCGAGCCTTCAGACCTGCCAGCTAGATGGGAGCCTGCGCAGCGGGTCTACCTGGGGCCGAGCTGAGCTCGGGGTACTGCAGAACCAAGAACCAGACCTCTCCCCCACAAGCGAGCCTTCGGACCTGCTAGCTAGATGGGAGCCTGCGCAGCGGGTCTACCTGGGGCCGAGCCGCGCTCGGGGTAGTGCAGAACCAAGAACCAGACCTCTCCCCCACAGGCGAGCCTTCGGACCTGCCAGCTAGATGGGAGCCTGCGCAGCGGGTCTACCTGGGGCCGAGCCGCGCTCGGGGTAGTGCAGAACCAAGAACCAGACCTCTCCCCCACAGGCGAGCCTTCGGACCTGCCAGCTAGATGGGAGCCTGCGCAGCGGGTCTACCTGGGGCCGAGCCGCGCTCGGGGTAGTGCAGAACCAAGAACCAGACCTCTCCCCCACAGGCGAGCCTTCGGACCTGCCAGCTAGATGGGAGCCTGCGCAGCGGGTCTACCTGGGGCCGAGCCGCGCTCGGGGTAATGCAGAACCAAGAATCAGACCTCTCCCCCACAGGCGAGCCTACGGACCTGCCAGCTAGATGGGAGCCTGCGCAGCGGGTCTACCTGGGGCCGAGCCGCGCTCGGGGTGCCGATGACGATCGAACCAAACCTATCCCCCACAGGCGAGCCTACGGACCTGCCAGCTAGATGGGAGCCTGCGCAGCGGGTCTACCTGGGGCCGAGCCGAGCTCGGAGTGCCGATGACGATCGAACCAAACCTATACCCCACAGGCGAGCCTACGGACCTGCCAGCTAGATGGGAGCCTGCGCAGCGGGTCTACCTGGGGCCGAGCCGAGCTCGGGGTGCCGATGACGATCGAACCAAACCTATCCCCCACAGGCGAGCCTACGGACCTGCCAGCTAGATGGGAGCCTGCGCAGCGGGTCTACCTGGGGCCGAGCCGAGCTCGGGGTGCCGATGACGATCGAACCAAACCTATCCCCCACAGGCGAGCCTACGGACCTGCCAGCTAGATGGGAGCCTGCGCAGCGGGTCTACCTGGGGCCGAGCCGAGCTCGGGGTGCCGATGACGATCGAACCAAACCTATCCCCCACAGGCGAGCCTACGGACCTGCCAGCTAGATGGGAGCCTGCGCAGCGGGTCTACCTGGGGCCGAGCCGAGCTCGGGGTGCCGATGACGATCGAACCAAACCTATCCCCCACAGGCGAGCCTACGGACCTGCCAGCTAGATGGGAGCCTGCGCAGCGGGTCTACCTGGGGCCGAGCCGAGCTCGGGGTGCCGATGACGATCGAACCAAACCTATCCCCCACAGGCGAGCCTACGGACCTGCCAGCTAGATGGGAGCCTGCGCAGCGGGTCTACCTGGGGCCGAGCCGAGCTCGGGGTGCCGATGACGATCGAACCAAACCTATCCCCCACAGGCGAGCCTACGGACCTGCCAGCTAGATGGGAGCCTGCGCAGCGGGTCTACCTGGGGCCGAGCTGAGCTCGGGGTGCCGATGACGATCGAACCAAACCTATCCCCCACAGGCGAGCCTACGGACCTGCAAGCTAGATGAGAGCCTACGCAGCGGGTCTACCTGGGGCCGAGCCGAGCTCGGGGTGCCGATGACGATCGAACCAAACCTATCCCCCACAGGCGAGCCTACGGACCTGCCAGCTAGATGGGAGCCTGCGCAGCGGGTCTACCTGGGGCCGAGCCGAGCTCGGGGTAGTGCAGAACCAAGAACCAGACCTCTCCCCCACAGGCGAGCCTTCAAACCTGCCAGCTAGATGGGAGCCTGCGCAGCGGGTCTACCTGGGGCCGAGCCGAGCTCGGGGTGCCGATGACGATCGAACCAAACCTATCCCCCACAGGCGAGCCTACGGACCTGCCAGCTAGATGGGAGCCTGCGCAGCGGGTCTACCTGGGGCCGAGCCGAGCTCGGTGTGCCGATGACGATCGAACCAAACCAATCCCCCACAGGCGAGCCTACAGACCTGCCAGCTAGATGGGAGCCTGCGCAGCGGGTCTACCTGGGGCCGAGCCGAGCTCGGGGTGCCGATGACGATCGAACCAAACCTATCCCCCACAGGCGAGCCTACGGACCTGCCAGCTAGATGGGAGCCTGCGCAGCGGGTCTACCTGGGGCCGAGCCGAGCTCGGGGTGCCGATGACGATCGAACCAAACCTATCCCCCACAGGCGAGCCTACGGACCTGCCAGCTAGATGAGAGCCTGCGCAGCGGGTCTACCTGGGGCCGAGCTGAGCTCGGGGTGCCGATGACGATCGAACCAAACCTATCCCCCACAGGCGAGCCTACGGACCTGCCAGCTAGATGGGAGCCTGCGCAGCGGGTCTACCTGGGGCCGAGCCGAGCTCGGGGTAGTGCAGAACCAAGAACCAGACCTCTCCCCCACAGGCGAGCCTTCAGACCTGCCAGCTAGATGGGAGCCTGCGCAGCGGGTCTACCTGGGGCCGAGCCGCGCTCGGGGTAGTGCAGAACCAAGAACCAGACCTCTCCCCCACAGGCGAGCCTTCAGACCTGCCAGCTAGATGGGAGCCTGCGCAGCAGGTCTACCTGGGGCCGAGCCGTGCTCGGGGTAATGCAGAACCAAGAATCAGACCTCTCCCCCACAGGCGAGCCTACGGACCTGCCAGCTAGATGGGAGCCTGCGCAGCGGGTCTACCTGGGGCCGAGCCGCGCTCGGGGTAATGCAGAACCAAGAATCAGACCTCTCCCCCACAGGCGAGCCTACGGACCTGCCAGCTAGATGGGAGCCTACGCAGCGGGTCTACCTGGGGCCGAGCCGAGCTCGGGGTAGTGCAGAACCAAGAACCAGACCTCTCCCCCACAGGCGAGCCTTCGGACCTGCCAGCTAGATGGGAGCCTGCGCAGCGGGTCTACCTAGGTCCGAGCCGTGCTCGGGGTAGTGCAGAACCAAGAACCAGACCTCTCCCCCACAGGCGAGCCTTCGGACCTGCCAGCTAGATGGGAGCCTGCGCAGCGGGTCTACCTGGGGCCGAGCCGCGCTCGGGGTAGTGCAGAACCAAGAACCAGACCTCTCCCCCACAGGCGAGCCTTCAGACCTGCCAGCTAGATGGGAGCCTGCGCAGCGGGTCTACCTGAGGCCGAGCCGCGCTCGGGGTAGTGCAGAACCAAGAACCAGACCTCTCCCCCACAGGCGAGCCTTCGGACCTGCCAGCTAGATGGGAGCCTGCGCAGCGGGTCTACCTGGGGCCGAGCCCCGCTCGGGGTAATGCAGAACCAAGAATCAGACCTCTCCCCCACAGGCGAGCCTACGGACCTGCCAGCTAGATGGGAGCCTGCGCAGCGGGTCTACCTGGGGCCGAGCCGCGCTCGGGGTGCCGATGACGATCGAACCAAACCTATCCCCCACAGGCGAGCCTACGGACCTGCCAGCTAGATGGGAGCCTGCGCAGCGGGTCTACCTGGGGCCGAGCCGAGCTCGGGGTGCCGATGACGATCGAACCAAACCTATACCCCACAGGCGAGCCTACGGACCTGCCAGCTAGATGGGAGCCTGCGCAGCGGGTCTACCTTTGGCCGAGCCGAGCTCGGGGTGCCGATGACGATCGAACCAAACCTATCCCCCACAGGCGAGCCTACGGACCTGCCAGCTAGATGGGAGCCTGCGCAGCGGGTCTACCTGGGGCCGAGCCGAGCTCGGGGTGCCGATGACGATCGAACCAAACCTATCCCCCACAGGCGAGCCTACGGACCTGCCAGCTAGATGGGAGCCTGCGCAGCGGGTCTACCTGGGGCCGAGCCGAGCTCGGGGTGCCGATGACGATCGAACCAAACCTATCCCCCACAGGCGAGCCTACGGACCTGCCAGCTAGATGGGAGCCTGCGCAGCGGGTCTACCTAGGGCCGAGCCGAGCTCGGGGTGCCGATGACGATCAAACCAAACCTATCCCCCACAAGCGAGCCTACGGACCTGCCAGCTAGATGGGAGCCTGCGCAGCGGGTCTACCTGGGGCCGAGCCGAGCTCGGGGTGCCGATGACGATCGAACCAAACCTATCCCCCACAGGCGAGCCTACGGACCTGCCAGCTAGATGGGAGCCTGCGCAGCGGGTCTACCTGGGGCCGAGCCGAGCTCGGGGTGCCGATGACGATCGAACCAAACCTATCCCCCACAGGAGAGCCTACGGACCTGCCAGCTAGATGGGAGCCTGCGCAGCGGGTCTACCTGGGGCCGAGCCGAGCTCGGGGTGCCGATGACGATCGATCCAAACCTATCCCCCACAGGCGAGCCTACGGACCTGCCAGCTAGATGGGAGCCTGCGCAGCGGGTCTACCTGGGGCCGAGCCGAGCTCGGGGTGCCGATGACGAGCGAACCAAACCTATCCCCCACAAGCGAGCCTACGGACCTGCCAGCTAGATGGGAGCCTGCGCAGCGGGTCTACCTGGGGCCGAGCCGAGCTCGGGGTGCCGATGACGATCGAACCAAACCTATCCCCCACAGGCGAGCCTACGGACCTGCCAGCTAGATGGGAGCCTGCGCAGCGGGTCTACCTGGGGCCGAGCCGAGCTCGGGGTGCCGATGACGATCGAACCAAACCTATCCCCCACAGGCGAGCCTACGGACCTGCCAGCTAGATGGGAGCCTGCGCAGCGGGTCTACCTGGGGCCGAGCCGAGCTCAGGGTGCCGATGACGATCGAACCAAACCTATCCCCCACAGGCGAGCCTACGGACCTGCCAGCTAGATGGGAGCCTGCGCAGTGGGTCTACCTGGGGCCGAGTCGAGCTCGGGGTGCCGATGACGATCGAACCAAACCTATCCCCCACAGGCGAGCCTACGGACCTGCCAGCTAGATGGGAGCCTGCGCAGCGGGTCTACCTGGGGCCGAGCCGTGCTCGGGGTGCCGATGACGATCGAACCAAACCTATCCCCCACAGGCGAGCCTACGGACCTGCCAGCTAGATGGGAGCCTGCGCAGCGGGTCTACCTGGGGCCGAGCCGAGCTCGGGGTGCCGATGACGATCGAACCAAACCTATCCCCCACAGGCGAGCCTACGGACCTGCCAGCTAGATGGGAGCCTGCGCAGTGGGTCTACCTGGGGCCGAGCCGAGCTCGGGGTGCCGATGACGATCGAACCAAACCTATCCCCCACAGGCGAGCCTACGGACCTGCCAGCTAGATGGGAGCCTGCGCCGCGGGTCTACCCGGGGGGTCTCCTCTCCAAACCAACTATAAGCAAAAATAAAGGTAATCAAATAACTCAAAAGGACTGTTGACAGAGTCAACCAAGCCAAAATCCGACACAAGCTACCTCTACCCGATACGTCCACCCTCTTGGGAACTAGGGTCAATCATATGATGTTCTCCCCAAGGCACATTTTTTGAAAGCATTATCGTGGTTTCCATGTTCTTGGACAACAATAATTGGTTCTGGGGTAGACAAGGATATGTCACACATTGATTGGGGGACAGTATCACTATTGGACTGTTCAAGGTAATCTGGACAATGTGACCCTATAAACTCAGGTTGGCAGTCCTCAAAAGCACTGAAGCTTCGCAGTAATTAAACATTTAGTGAGGAAGAATATTTGGTAGTTTCATCAACATTATCCTATTGAGAATTACAGTCCAACCTAGTATAATCATCCTCCACTTCTTAGTAACCACTAATATTATTTCTTACATCCACACTTTGGGCATTGGTTCCATTATTATGTCCATCAGCATGAATGGATGACACAGTCTTCGCCGCACATAATTTTGGGTGCCCAAGGGCAAGGTAAATCATGATTTCCTTGTCGTTCCAAAATTTGTTCACTTTCAGAACCGAGTGTTACCTTGAGAGTATCAATCCCTTCTGATATTATGTAAATATCAGAAAAGACTGTCCTTGAAGGTGAAGATATATTAACATTTGATCCCTCCAAAGTGTCGACATGTTCTTCAGTAGCAACTAGTATTTCTCTGTCATGTCCTAAAATTTTTGTATAACTACTACTTGTTTCTTCACTATCAGGGGCATTCCTGACTTAGATTTGTAATTTCAGTCACATACCGAATCTTAAATTTTCTAGAGCATTTGGAGCAAAATCTCATCAATTTGTGGCCATCAACATCACAATCGCTGTCAGTAAAATGTGCTGAATCGAGAGTTGTATTAGTTTCTATACCAATGTGAACCATGGGATTTCTGGATATCTTCTGAATCAAATTTCTTTGACGAAATTTCACCAAAGTCCTCCTCAAGTCTTTTTAGGGTTTCTATGGAGTGCCTCATGACTAGCATCTTTGATAATCTCATCCGCTCTGTCAAATAGAAATACTTCCTCATGGGTTTCATCTTCAGCCCTTTCCCATCCAATAAGTTGTTCTGTTGATTCAAGTTCTCTGCCTTCCACATCAAATGCAACATTACTAACACCTTGTTCTGAGCTTGCATTGCTACTAGTTGTAAGAGAAGAGTTCCTCGAGAAAATGGGCCGGAAATTTGTTGCGGGAACACTAGAAATAAGTGGTCTGAACATATTCTGAGGTGTTTTGTGTTGATCCATCACACTAAGAGCTGAATTGGTCCCTATCATGACTATGTGACGAACCAATACTTCTCGAGCTAGTTGGTGACATTGATTTCCTTCCAAGTCTCCCAGATGATTGACTTCCATTTCTTGATGTTGAAGAAGAACCTCTATTTTGTACGATGTGCAAAAAGAACAACTGCGATGCTGCTAAATGCTTTCATTGATGCACATGGTGCAAGAGACTGCAGATCAAAACTTTGAACAAAAAATCAATACCACTTGGTATGTCGATTTCCGAATGACTCTCCTGGCTGCTCCTTTATGAAGGCTACAGAAAAATTATCAGGAGAACTGGCCCCAGAATCAATGGTTGGTCGGGTATCAAGTGATGCCACAAAAAGCTCCTCATAAGGATCTATGGTTCTATCCAGCACTCAGAATTGCCCAACTCCTACTACCTTCCTATGAAATCATCGGCTTGGCCATCTTAATTTCTCCTTTCTTAAATTCGTCCAAGATGTGAAACATGTTGGAGGAATGCTAAGTCTCACCGTCACCACTCAAATGTGTGAAACGTGCGCAGGAGGAAAAACTCATCTCCTGCCCTTCCCCCAAACTGCCTACTCTAGGTCCACTAGATTTGGTTCATGCTGATCTATGGGGACCTGCTAGCACACCCTCACTGGGAGGAAAATGATATTATCTCCTTCTGGCACTTTAAAGCACGAACAGGGAAAACATTTGGGATAAAACATCGAGACCGTCAGGAGTGACCCTGAGGGGTGGGAGGGGACTCCTTTCATCACATGACCCTGGTCGTCACCTAGTTCCTCTTCTATAGCCACGACGTTCGCATGAGTTCTTCCGTGCTGGCCACTCTCCACGCTCACCGCACCATAACTGTTGAAGCCAAAATTGACCGAAGTCAAAATTGGCTTAACTGTTGAAGCCAAAATTGACCGAAGTCAAAATTGGCTTCCGTGGAGTTCGGGGTCCCAAAAGAGGGGTGACCGCACACCTACTACACTCAAATGAACAATTTAGGCTCTAGACTAGGAACATAAGGGACAGACCCAAGGTCTCAGCGTGGAGGACCAACCGCATACCCGGAAGACTAACGAACTCTTCCCCTCCCAAGCCAAAAGCTGAGCTAAGACACCTTCGGAGGGCGCTCTTGGCCGACCGGAACATCTAAGGAGGGTCTCAAGACCAACTCTCTCCTATCCAGATGCATCTCCTTGGGTCTATACAAAATGCTCCTCAAACGCGCTACTAAAGGCGCAACATCGTCAAGCCATTCTACGATACGCTGCCCAACTGGGCTGCAAACAGCGCGACTCCGCTGCCTTAAAAGGCTATCAACAGGCCAACAGGGGCTTCCCGGCATGAACCTCGGGGCTCCCACGGGACGAGCGGTTCACAAGCACACCGCTCGCCCAAAGCAAGAAGAGTAAAACGCACATTCACAGAGCATCACAGATTATAAATTATTACAGGAATATGAATTCCGTACATCGGCACGCAGGCCGGCAATATAAATAAAAATAGGCCTTCGAGGGCCGGCACAAGCTTGGGCTTAAGCCCGCTATTCCCCGCTTGGTACTGCAACACCTGTACGCCTACGTCTCGACGAACGACTGCCAGCTGAACGACAGTCGGCTAACATAAGCGGGCCAAACATATTTCGTACACCCCTTTTTCGGGGCTACGGTGCGCATTCCCTGCAAATAGACAATATCCAAATTCCTCGGAGTCTTCTCCGGGACCCCCAGAACATCACCGATTCGGCTCGTACGTCCGAACGGGCTTCACACAGAACATCACCAATTCGGCTCATACGTCCGAATGGGCTTCACGCAGAACATCACCAATTCGGCTCATACGTCCGAATGGGCTTCACACAGCATGCCTAAATCCGTATTCCCGCTTCCGGATACTAGATGCAATTAATAGCGGGGACGTACACGTCAACCCGTCGGAGAGCTCCCTTCCCCCACCCGTTGGTGGAGAGGGCTTCCATGCAAACATGTAAATTGAGGGCTTCACCTGCCCGAGAAGAAACATCGTTACCCTTGGCGCGTGCTTGGCGGCGGTACCGGGAGCTGCGGCGGTGGCCGATCTCCACTCCAGACCGAGCCCTTGTTGGATGAGGAAATAAGTCTTCCTTTTTAGCTCCATTTTTTCATGATGGTCGAGCCTCTTGCCGGCGGTGGGGAGAGAAATAAAAACTCCCCATTTCATTTTTCTGGTGGTGGCCGAGCCTCTTGCCGGCGGTGGGGAGAGGGGAAATCTCCATTTCCGGCTTGGAGAGAAGCTCCCGGCCGACGTAACTCCAAACGGACGGACTTGACTCCATGAGGCCGATCCCGGCTCCTAATGACCAATCTCAGCCCGACATGGCCGATCCATGCTCCAAATGGTCGGATCTGACCAAAGGCGGCGGCGACGGGTGATGCGGAGGCCGAACCATGCTCTTGCTGCATGTGAGAGGAAAACCGAGAGGGAGTAAAAGGGGGGGTCGGGCTGCTACAGGCCAAGAAGGAGAGGGGGAGGCCGGGCTTGAGCCCTGCTGCTCCATGCCGAGTGGAAGAGGGAGAGAGGGGGCCGAGCTTGAGCCGGGCTTGGCCGGCGACGGGAGAGGAGGAGGCGGGAGGGGCGGCCGTCGGGCTTCAGGCCAAGAGGAAGAGGGAGAGGCGCGGGGTGTTGCTCGCCGGTGCGGGAGAGGAGGAAGCGGGAGGGGCGGCCGTCGGGCTTCAGGCCGAACCCTAAATCGGGTGCTAGGAGCGGGGGGAGCTGCTGTCTGCCCCTTTTTCTGCCTCCCTTTCTCCTTTTTTTCTTCCCCAATATCTATGCATAATATATATATATATAATATATATGTAATATATAATATAACATGTATATACATATATAAATAGTGTATATAAGAGCATATGCATACAAGGCCTCCGCACGCACGCGTGAGCACTCGCACGACCCCGAACGGGGCTACATCAAAATGTCGCTCGTAGCATGTCCCGAGTCCGCCACTTGGGGAGGATCCCGCTCGCCCGGATACGGGGTTGTATAGGAAGTAGTGGTGTGCCCATAAGGGAAATCACATGTGAAAGCCCATCCTAACTCTCCTTAAATTCCATTCATTCGCTCTCTAACAGATGGAATTTTTACTTGTAGCCTGCGACGAACCCTACACCACAGCAGGGGACACCCCAGGCTCCAAATGTGGTCCCGCCTCCGCCAGCTCCAGCCCCGTTCCAGCAGACGGAGATGGGGCAAACACTGACGGACATCCTGGAGGCCTTCAGAGCTCAGCAAGCCCCGGCTCCACAGCCAAACCCCGGGGTCAATTGGATGAATGTCTTCCGGGGACTTTCCCCTCCATCTTACCAGGGGACGGAGTCTATAGTACGTACGGAGGAATTGGTGGACACCATTTACGAGATGTTGGCAGGGATTCGATGCCCTATGGAGGAGGCAGTCGCTTTGGCAGTCTCTTGCTTAGAGTCACACGGAAAGAGGTGGTGGAAATCTCAGCTGGACACCACCTTTGTGGGGATGGACTGCGCTGATATTACTTGGGAGGAGTTCAGAGCAACGCTCTTGGGACATTTTGTACCTCAGTCAGCGAGGGATGACCTGGAGGATAGGTTCCTGCGGTTGAGGCAGGGGAACAGGACTGTGGTGGAGTACTATCGAGTTCACTCACCTGGCCCGCTATGCGGACGCTTACCAGTTAGATGATGCTGGCTATGCCCGGAGGTTTTATAAGGGGCTGCAAGATGACATGAGACAGGCCCTCCTTTTCGTCTCGGAGGGGAGTCTGGCCAGGATTCTGGAGATGGCTAAGAAGAGAGAGGCGGATCAGCTTACAGTGAGGAGCCGGAAGAAACCGGCTGATGATACAGTGATTGGAGGACGTAGAGACCGTCCTCGAGGCCAGGTTATTGGAGAGAGAAGGAACGGGGATCAGCCACGTCAAGAGTTTGGGCAGGAGCAGAGGAGTCAGGGGGTATTGGCTCCCCAGCCTATACAGATGCTGGAAATGCCAAGGACGGCAGAGCAGCCACCGGTATGCTATTAGTGCAACCAGCCGGGGAATATCAAGAGGAACTGCCCTATGAGGCGAGCACCCCCACCAGCACAGCAGGGCGCTCCACCTCCCCGACAGTTTGGCGGACGAGGACAGTACCGAGGACGAGGATTTCAGGATCGAGGCCACAGGCCAGAGAGGGAGCAGGTGTATGCTCTAGACCTGACACAGCCCCGGAACCCAGAGCAGGTTATCACAGGTATGTCAGTACTTTTAAATTTTTATCATATAAACTAGTATTCTAGACATAACCTGGTTAGAAATTAAGTAAAGACAACTACAACAAGAATACTAAGACACTTAATTACCCCAGGCATAGTCTTCGTTAGCGGCAAGCCCGCTCACAGCCTCTTCGACACTGGTGCGTCGCAATCGTTCGTGTCGGAGGATTTCGTGGAAGGACTGGCAGGTGTGGAGCCATTCACCGGAAAGATGATGAGGGTGCGCCTACCCGATGGATCAGAGATAATGACCTCTGCTCATTATAATATGGAAGCGAGGATCGGCAGGAAGGCGTTTGAGGCACCAGCGACGGTTCTGAAGATGTCGGACTACGACCTGATCCTGGGCATGACTTGGCTGTATTGGAACCATACCCAGATCGATTGCGTGGCGAAGAGGATTACCGTGAGGCACGGCGACTCCTTCATTGTCATCGAAGGTATTATACCAGCACCCCGTACCTTACTATCGTCTGTGCAGGTCGTTAAGGCCCACCTACAGGGGAAAGAAGTTTATCAGGTCCTTTTTGAGGCGGTCGTGGCCAAGGACTCCATTGCAGATATTCCAGTAGTGTGGGACTTCGCCGACGTGTTTCCGGAGAAGCTACCAGGGCTACCCCCGCATCGAGAGAAGGACTTCCAGATTCAGCTCGTACCGGGGGCTAAGCCGGTATCCAGAGCTCCCTATCGAATGGCCCCAAAGGAGTTGGTGGAATTTCGGAGCCAGCTTCAGGATTTAGTGGAGGCCGGGTTCGTTCGGCCTAGCTCTTCACCATGGGGAGCTCCGGTGTTGTTCGTTAAGAAGAAGGACGGGACCCTTCGACTGTGGATCGATTACCGGGCTCTGAACAGGTTGACAGTCCGGAATACTTATCCCTTACCAAGGATAGACGAGCTATTTGACCAGCTGGAGGGAGCCCATTGGTTCTCAAAGCTGGATCTGAGGTCAGGGCACTACCAGCTTCGCATTCGGGAGGAGGACATCCCGAAGACGGCCTTCAGTAGTAGATACGGCTTGTACGAGTTTACAGTGATGCCGTTCGGGCTCACGAATGCACCCTCCGCATTCATGACCCTGATGAATCGGGTGTTCGAAGAGTATCTGGACGTCTTCGTTATCGTATTCATCGACGACATCCTTATCTATTCAAGGACGGAGGAGGAGCACGCGAGACATCTGGCCTTGACCTTGGAGAAGCTGCGTGAGCATGAGATGTATGTTAAGTACAGCAAGTGCCAGTTCTGGCTAAAGGAGGTGGCCTTTCTGGGCCATGTCATCAGTGGAGCAGGCCTGGCAGTGGATCCGGCGAAGGTCCAGGCAGTACGGGATTGGCCACCACTAAAGTCGGCCTCGGATGTTCGAAGTTTCTTGGGACTGGCCGTTTACTACCGGAAGTTCATAAAGGGGTTCTCTCAGATTGCCCTCCCTCTTACGTCTCTGACGAAGAAGGAGTCCCCTTTTATTTGGATGCCACGATGCGAATCTGCCTTCCAGGAGCTGAAGGATCGTCTCACCTCGGCTCCCATCCTTGCTCTTCCATCAGGGAAGGAGGGATTCCAAGTGTATACAGATGCTTCCTATCAGGGGATGGGTGCCATTCTGATGCAGAACGGGCACGTAATAGCCTATGCCTCCCGTCAGTTGAAGCAGCACGAGCAGAACTACCCCGTGCACGATTTGGAGATGGGGGCAGTCATTTTTGCTCTTAAGATCTGGCAGCACTATCTCTACGGAGTACATTGTGATATCTTCTCCGACCACAAGAATCTGAAGTACGTCGACACCCAGAAGGAGTTAAACATCAGACAGAGACGCTGGGTGGAGTTTCTGTCGGACTACCAGTATACCATGCACTACCATTCGGGGAAGGCGAACGTGGTCGCGGATGCTCTGAGCCGGAGAGCGAGTACGATAGGAGTAGGTCCGCAGCTGATGACCTTGGAGTTGGTTAGATCATTCGAGGAGATGCAGATTTCGCTAGTGTCTGAGGATGACCCGGAGCTGTACATGGAGTACCTGGGGTCGATGGCTACTACTTATGACATTCGAGACCGCATCAGAGATGGGCAGATGCTGGATGAGAGAGCTGAGCCGATATTCCGAGCCTTGGAGGAAGGCACGACAGGAGATTACTCTTTGAGGGATGGACTCCTGTGTTTCCGGGGCAGAGTCTACATACCAGCAGGAGGGCGGATCCGGGAGGACATTTTGACGGAAGCTCACTGCAGCCGGTATTCGGTACACCGGGGATCACCAAGATGGTAAAGGATTTGAAGAGGACAATGTACTGGCCGGGTATGAAGAAAGATATTACGTATTTTGTGACGCATTGCGAGGCCTGCCAGCTCGTGAAGGCGGAGTGTAGGAACCCGGCAGGATTGCTGCAGCCGCTTCCGGTGCCGGAGTGGAAGTTTGAGGATATAGCCATGGACTTCATACATGGGCTACCTCGATCCAGTGCGGGGAATGACTCGATCTGGGTGATAGTGGACAGACTAACAAAGGTGGCCAGATTCATTCCAGTGGCAAAGGACACACCGATCAGAGTATTAGTACGGAGGTTCATTGAGCAGTTTGTGCGTTACCATGGGGTACCCAAGACTATCGTTTCGGATCGGGACGGGCGGTTTATATCTAGGGAATGGAGGTCAGTCCAGGCCCATCTGGGTTCTCGATTGACATTCAGCATAGCTTTTCACCCTCAGACCGACGGACAGACAGAGCGCACCAACCGTACACTGGAGGATCTGTTGCGACTGTGTATTTTGGACCGTGGCGAGCCTTGGGAGAGATTGCTGCCACTGGTCGAGTTTTCGTACAACAACGCTCATCAGTCCAGCATAGGCATGGCTCCATACGAGGCGTTGTACGGAAGGAGGTGCAGGACCCCACTATCATGGGTTCAAGATGAGGATCCGCAGGCACTAGGCTCGGAGTTTGTGGGAGATACAGATGCTCAGATTAGATTGATCCGAGACAGGATGTTGGAAGCCCAGAGCAGACAGGCAAAATACTACGATGCGAGGCATCGTCAAGTAGAGTTCCAGGTGGGGGACCGAGTTTTCTTGAAGATACGGCCGATGCACGGAGTTTCGCGGGTGCGTGGGCGGAAGAAGCTCAGTCCGAGATATATGGGGCCTTATAGGATCCTGGAGCGGATCGGCCCATTAGCCTATAGACTGGAGCTACCACCGGAGTTAGCGGGATTACATGACGTCTTCCACGTCTCCTCACTTCGGAGGGCTCTGCTATGCCCTGAGCAGCTGATCTCCTCGGCAGATGGCCTGGTGGCCTCGGATCAGTCAGTCAACTTGGAGTCTATCAGGATTGACGATACAGCAGTGCGGGTCTTGCGACGGAAGAAGGTTCCGTTAGTCAAGGTTCTGTGGAACAATCATGGGCAGGAGGAGCATACATGGGAGCCACAGGACTTGATGCGGCAAAAATACCCGGAACTTTTTCGTCAGGTATACCTCACCACCCCTTTGGACAATCAATTTGCCTTCTTGTTAAACCAATAGAAGTGAAATTTCAAGAATAGGGGCTAATCTTTTGTTTATTGGGGTGTATATACCTAGTTAATTGGGCGAATCAATCTTAGATTTGAAACCGCACAAAGCAAACATAACGTAGAGATGTAATTTCTTTAATTCTCATGGGATGTTACAAGCTTCTTTTCCCGATTAGAGTCCCGTAGGCTTAACCTTGATTTCGGGGACGAAATCTTTGTTTTGTTTATTGGGATTTGTAACATCTCATTTCCGGCTAGACCCCTAGGAGTCGGTTGGTTGTGGTAGAACCCTAGGAAGCCCAAAAATTGAAATAAATCGACCAAGATTTCGGGTCACGGGTTGGTCACGCCCATGACCGACCCGTCACGCCCGTGACCTAGGGCGTGACTCATTCGACGATCGTCGACGATCTCAGGGAGACGATCGTTGGGCCCAGAATTGGTCACCCGGGCTTGTCACGCCCGTGACCCCCATGTCACGCCCGTGACCACCTCGTGCGTGACCACCCTTCGCCGATCGTCGACCCACAATCAGTTCGACGTCGTCGAACCCAGAATTGGTCACCCGGGCTTGTCACGCCCGTGACCCACATGTCAAGCCCGTGACCAAGGGCGTGACCACCCTTCGCCGATCGTCGACCTCAGTTCGACGTCATTCGTCGAACCCAGAATTGGTCACCCGGGCTTGTCACGCCCGTGACCCACATGTCACGCCCGTGACCAAGGGTGTGACCACCCTTCGACGATCGTCGATCTCAGTTCGACGATCGTCGATCCCAGAATTGGTCACCCGGGCCTGTCACGCCCGTGACCTATGTGTCACGCCCGTGAGCAAGGCCGAAACGTCAGCCAGACTGGAAATTTTGGTAACTGACGTTGTAATCAATCCTGATTATGGGAAGTTACACCAGGAGTATTTATGGGCCGTTTCCTACTCTGATTATTTAATAAATTAAGGAAAAGTTGGTCCAATAGTAAATCGCCACCTGGCAAACACCACTTCATCTCCAGTGTTTCAACTTCCATTCGTCATAACTGAAACGTCATTAAGGGAAATATTAATGGCCATGAACGTTTCATCCTTTCCCCTCCCCACTTGCTGATCTATAAAAGACTCCTAAGAGCAAGAGGAAAAGGTTACACTCTCCATCAAACTGCTTCAGATTTCCCCCTTACTGTTGAAGAATTTCCGGCGACGCCACCACCGCGCCAATGGCTTCCCGACGCTCTGCACGCCTCCAGCCCGCGAACAAGGTCCTCCCCTCCCTCTTCTTCTGCGGATAGATCTTAGAAATTGTTAGGAGATATATCGGGCTCAAAAGAGCCAGATTGGGTGAGCGCTTCCATGGTTGTCCAAAATTTTCATGGTGGCGGGTTCGCCGGAAACCGCCTCTCCGGCGGCCGTGCCGCCGCCCGACGATAGCCCTCACCTCAACAGAGGTGGTGGTGGTGGTGGTGGCCGACCAGGGAGATGGCTGGATGCCGGGAAATAGCTTTGGAAAAGCTACAGGAAAATAAGTTTTCAGGCCTCTGGTTTCGGGCTGTAGAAGAAGATGAACAGTGCCATTAATTAGATTCTATTTTTAAAACAATTTCTGAATAAAAATATCTGTCATTTTAAATAATTTGGGAAAATACCTAGATGCTCCTGCAGGAAAAATGGTCAACACCAATATTGTACCTCTTGGAGTCTAGGGAATTTTAAAATTTATTTCAAGCATTTGGACCACTGGATAGACCTCAGCACTCATTTTGGTGAGGTCTACCCATAGGGTTATCCTGACCTTAAAAAAATTTCCCACTCCAATCCAGTCATCACAATGACTTGAAATTTGGGGTGTGACCTAACCTTACCTATATCTAGGTACCATCCAAAATTAGGATTTTTGGGAATATTTTTCTATAGTTTTTAGGAAAATTCAATAATTCTAGCTTAATTTAATTAGATGGCTAAATAATTTCCAAACCCTCCCAAATTTTGGTGAGTGGTCCCTGGGTTCACCATAAGGTTCTATATAATTTTTCATCTCATTTGGAGATGGTTTGGATTAGAAATGATCAAACCTAAGTTTTGCCCTAATAAGGGGTCTTAGGTTAAAGGTGCACTTTTGAGATTTGAGTGGTCAGATCACCTCAACAGAGGCTGAGATTTTTACCACTGGCTAGTAATATTCTCTAGCACCCTCTCATAGAGTTTGAGGTGGATCGGGGTAAGTTTTGCCCTAAGAACCAAGGCCAAACCCTAAGGATGGATCTTGGTGGCTTGTGAGGGTCATGGGGTCAAATGACCTTGGAGTGACTCGAAATTTGGTGAAGTGGACCATAGGGCCATTATAGTTCTCTGGATGAAATCTTAGTAGATTTGGAGACTGTTGGGATACCTAAAAATCTAACCCTAGTTTAGGGTGCAAAACTTGTAGAGATAGGAAATGACACTAAATCATATTGAAAAGTGATGAGATTTGGGTAGAGTGAATTATAGGGATGGTACAAGCTCTGGATATTTTACTATGAGTTTTAAGATCATTATTTTGGATACTTCATTAACGATTTAGTAGCTTGTATGATTTGCTTAGAAAATTTATTATGGAATACACACCTCCTGGAAATTGATGAAATTTAAGCAGAGAACGTTAATTATGATTTTAAATCTCTGTGAATTTTTATGGGATTTTTGGAAGTTTAATTCTAAGGCTTGCTTCATTAAGTATGATTTACCTTGAATATTTGATTAAATCTTTAGTGGTGTTTAGCAAGCTAGTAAAATTATGATTCTTTGCACAAAGATCTTTTCTATATCACACTACTGATTAGTAATTTTTCTATAATTTTTTGATGAATAATTTCAGTACTTCCTTCTTTACGTAGGATTAACGTGATTATACTAGATAAATTATTTAGAGGCTAATTAATTTCTGTAAAATTCTAAAAATTTGTATTTGAGGTTATCTTGCTGTTATTTAATGATCATGATTTTTGGGTAGCCATTACTTAGGAGGATCATGTAGTTCATGTTTAAAATGACCCATGGCCCATCCTTTGGAAAATTAAATAAATATCAGATTAATTAGGAAAATTATGAGTTTCTGGTTTTAGACAATTATGATATGGTAGACCTCCAGTAAATATTATAGGAGATTTGGAAGACAATTTGGAGTACCTCCCTTGTGTACCTCATATAGCTTAGGATGGTCTACATATAGTAAAATCACGGAAATTGGAACTAGAGTAATAATTGAACTTGGGGGAATGGGAATTTTGGTAGATTTCGGAAGGTTAGGGCACGTACAGAATAAAGTTATATCTTTAAAGTCGGGATAAGGTAGAGTGTGAGACTGGTTAAGGTTAAGTGGCGTACGGGAACGGCGAAAGATCGTCCACCCGGGTAGGAGAGGAAGAGTCTTAAAACTCTAGGGTTAGATCAAAAGTAACAAAAAGGGGATCGGGTTAAGGGAGATCAACCAATAACAATAAGTGCCTTGCGAAAGGGAACTTCGGGCCGTAATGCCGCCGTCTTGGTTCCTAGTGCCCCTTGAGAACCCTTCACGGGGTATGCCGGGGGCAGTCCTGGGCTAACGTAAATCATAGGAATAATAAATTAAAAGAGCAACTAGTATAACTAGGGTTGCACATACACACACCTCGGTAGCTAGGAAGGTAGAATAATTGGTTTGGTTGTCATTCAGACGGTAGCTCTGAAGGTAGATGCACAGACGGGACTGTCGGGGGGGGCCGAGGGCTCGAGGGTTGGAGTACAGAATAAAGGTGGTGGGTCTCCGGTATCTGATTGTCGTTCACCCAACATCGGTACGTCGACTCGGCGGTGTGGGACACTTAGCCAAAAGAAAGTCTGGTGGGTACAGCCAGCAGTAGTACGCGGATACTCTAGGTTGTGTTCTTCTAGGGGCGTACGGAAGGGTTAGGCCTGGTGTGGATACCCGCCTAGGAGTGGGGGGCCCGACCCACTATCTCCGTTTGCCACTACGGAGGTTCCTGGGAGTGAAGCTAGCTGCCCGAACATGGGGAACTAAAGGTCTGTGCGCATAGAGTCGTGTGCGTGAGTTGCACATGCATGAATCATGGCATAGCATTTCACTACACTCATATTTGCATACAACTGACACCCCAATGTATAAATCGGTATGGGACTTTTTATACGATGGGAGCCTTGCAGGAGACCCCTTAACTTATAAGTTTGTATGGGCATTCATATAAGTTAAGGTTACATACTTATTTACGTGCTTGTTTACTTACTGTTCTCTAGCTGCCTTTTTATACAAATTGCTACTTATTAATTGCTCTCCTTATTACTTACTGCCGTAGGATTGTTAGACCTATTTCATTCTAAATAACCACTAGATTAGCTTCCTTGTCACCTGCTTGATTATTCTCCACTTTTGTAGCTTCCCTTTCCTCTCTCCGCCCGGTGCTTAGGAGCCGTGGTGGGAGGGGTAGGGGATGATAGGGCTTAGTCTTTATGACTAATGGTTTTCGAACCACAACATTACAGGAGCTCCGGATGGGAGACAGGGACCAGCAGTCCAGGGACCAGCACCAGCGGAGTACGGTGCGCTTGGAGGTGGGACAGTCTAGCACCGGTGCACCTGCGACCAGCTCCGTGAGTGATTAGTAGTTTTATAGCTTCCGCGATGAGTGAATTGTAGTGAGGACTTTGATGTACTAGGCTCGAGCCCATTTATCTATTTCCTGTTTTTATCTATTGATGGACTGGATATGATTTCACTTTTATTTACATGTTTCTGTGGACTTGTTTACATTTTATGTACAATTATCTCTCTCTTGTGATCGAAAACGGCCGGCAGAATTGGCGTTTTGTAGTTGTTGCCTTCCCGTGAGTCGGTGCCACCGCAAAGCGGCAATTCTGGGCTAAGACCCCGGTGGTTTAAAAAAAAATGGGGTCTTACATGCTCCAATAGATCTTATTGTTGCACTTTAAGCTCGGCTAGCTCCATTGGTGTCATCCTAAATAGAGGACGCAACAACAGCCTTGCCCTGGCACCAAATCAATTGTGAAATCGATCTCTCGCTAAGGAGGTGCTCCTTAGAAAACACATCCTTGTACTCTGTCGCCACCGGCACTTCTCTAACTGACAACTTCGGAAGGTGAACCTCCAGCAAAGTTACAAAAGCTACACACTCATGTAAATTTTCAAAAGTCATTAACTATCACAAGAGTGTAGACTTTCCTATCCAGACTATGAACTGGCATAGGACTAAATAAGTCCATATTCAGGAGGTACAGACACCTCTCAGAATCATTGGACCCAGCGCATTTAAAGGAGTCCCTTTCCCTCGCTTCTTAGGGTCACTACCTTTGATAGGCAGTCAATACCTGCTCATTGCTCTGCAAGCCAGACCTTTCTCAAAATCATTTCAAACTCGCTAATGGTAGGATTGCTGCTACCAGCACGAAGTCAACTCCGTCTATAACCATACTAATGTGCCCTTTCTTCCGGTGGTTATGAAAGACCCATTGTGCATGCACACCCTAAGCTATATTCCAACTGAAAAAGAATCGACCCAAATTCTTCGGATAAAGCTTTTCGTAAGGAAGGAATGTGATGCTCCCGTGTCGAACAACACTCTAGCGGGGTATTCAGAAACTAGCATGAAACCTAGTATACAAACAACACACATAAAAGGTCGCAAAAAGTCTTACGCTAATAAATGAACTTAAACTTTTCATACCTGTCACCACATCGGGCTACTGAATCGCTTCCTGCTGCCCAAGATTGTAGGCTCTTGGTTGCACTGATTGGAAACGTGAAGCGCTAGACTTCGTTGTTTTCCCTTCTCAACAATACTAGGACCAGAACACACAGACTGCTCTTGCCTTAGCTTGGCTCAGTACCACAATCAGTATAATAACAAGCTATGTTGCATGGCTTGCCACACTTGTAGCATATTGGTTGTCCCTTGAAACGAGACTCCCCCAACATAGTGCCGCTCTTCTCTACAAACCTGAATGAATGAGGCTCCTTCATCCACCTATTCCCTTCTGACTCCCACTACGACTGCTAAGGCTTTCCTTCTCCCTGCTTCACTGCATGACTCTTACGACATTAGGTTCGCTCCATATCACTCTCCAACATCCTAGCAGCTTCAAACAACTCATTGAAGCCCAAATTCTTTAGAGCTATAAGCGGTTGTCTCAAATTCTCTCGCAACCAATGATATAAGAGGTTGTCAACCTCCTCGTCATCAGCCATGGTCATTCCTACATAACGACCCAGATGAGTAAACTTTTGTATGTACTCATCCACGGTTTTGTCTCGCTGCACCAAGTGCAGAAATTGCCTCTGAAGGGCTAACCTTGACTACGATGGAATATACTTCTTTAAGAAGGAACTAACAAACTCATCCATGGACGAGGTGCATCCCAGAAACTGGCGACCACTATGGCTCATCCACTATAGCTTTTTGTTATCTTCTAACATGAAGGTTGCGAATTGGGACTAGTTATCCTCTGGTTTCTCTACCGCTCTCAAAAATTCCTGATTCCTTGCCAACCAGTCCTCAGTATCAGTTGGTGTGCTGACTCCCTTGAACGTTAGAGGATGAAAACTAAGAAATACTTCATCTGTCGGTCTCCTTGCCCAACGATAGTTCTCTCAGCCAACGGCTCTGCCTGCCTGGTGTTGGAACCGATGTTTCGCATTCCCTGTATTTGAGAATATCAACTCCCAGGTTGTATTTTATCACGTCTTGTGTTGGTAGAGTGTGCAGTTTGATAGGTGCAAGCAAATAAGAAGACTCCTATGGACACTAACGCCGAGTGGTAGAAGTTACCGCCGAGCGGAAGCTGTGAATTAAATTGACAGAGTTCTCGAGAACTTACCGCTCCGCGCTAGTCCAACCGCCCGTGCTAACGCAAGGAATTATTTTGGTTAGGCTCTCGGGAAATTACCGCCAAGCAGTAGTGCTTATCGCGTCGTGCTATCCTCTCGACGAATGCAGGATTTCTCGAGTAACCGATCTACTGCCAGTCGATAGGGTTACCGCGCCGCGCTAGCCTCTTGACGAATGCTGGGAAGGATTTCTTGAGTAACCGACCTACCGCCAGACGATAGGTGTTACCGTGTCGCGCTAGCCTCTCGACGAATGCTGGGAAGGATTTCTCGAGTAATCGACCTACCGCCAAGCGATAGTGGTTACCGCGCTGTGATATCTGTTTCACGAAAAGGATTCGTCGACTACTGACCTACTGCATGGCACTATCTTCTAAAGCGGGGTGCTAGCTCTTTGAAAAGGAAAAGTATTTGTTTTGAAATATTATTTCAAATTTGGATGATAATTGGCACAACAAGCGCACGAACCTACCGCCGGGCGCTAGTCTTACCGTCGGTGGTAGCCTATTTTCATGAAGACATATAAAAGTCCGCCTCGGTTTCTGTGCCTTGCGATCGAAGAGAAAAATAGATAGAAGCTCCTGCACTCTAGGGTTCAGCCACCTTCTTGCGCTCCGTTCCAAAAGTCTCCATCGAAGAAGAAGAAAGTCGTCTCTCTCCCATTCGTGAACAAAGAACTCCGGCGATCCAAGATCTACATCGAATACGAAGAGCTGACCGGTTGCAAGCAAACGAAGATCTTAAGCATCGGTCGTGGATCGCTCAACGGAGAAGTCGTCAAGTGGGAGAACTTTAACTTTTAGATTATTTACATATGTTATTCTTGTAATCTTTTCTTTTCTAAATCTTGTGTGAGGGAAATCGACTGGAGGGTCATCGAAATTCGTGAAGGGTTTCGTGAGAAATAGGTCGGGGATGGTCGTCGGAATCCGGGTAGGATTCCGCGGTAAATCATCTTGGGGCTAGGGACGTCTAGATCAGAAGATCTAGCGGGGCTCTAAGACCCTTCCTTGTGAGGAGGTGAAGAGCCGCCTCGAAGACCTTTCTTGGAGGGAAAGGGAGAGAGTCAAACGATCCGTAAAGCGGATCGGTATAGAAACAAAAGAAGTTTTTCCTTATTGCTTTTGATCTCTGGCATCACGTAGATCACGGTTTTGTAATCATCTAGAATAATTGTGATTTTAATTTACAATG